>CM021107.1:246338108-246907922 GCA_007115665.2 Sequoiadendron giganteum
GTGACCAAACAACCTATTCCAACACATCTGGGTTGGTACGTTTACGCTAGGCATGGTCCTCTCTCGTACCCAAACATGCAAAATCGCCCTGAGTTACGTTCAATCAGATCGATCCCTTAAGTTTCCAAAGGGCAAAATGGCTATGAACTTCAGCATGCCATTACATAGACACCATGATGCTTAGAAACCTCACATCTAAACCTATGTGATAATGATGGGCCCCTCTACAATAACCTCTCTCGATTTTCTCTATCTCAGAGGCATTTTCACTCGAGGAAAAAAGTTGTCAAATGCACGTAGCTGAAAGTTGCAAAGTGTTGCAATTTTCATTCTGCAGCTCATGTGACCAAACCAACTATTCCAATGCATCCAAGTGGGTACACTTATGCTAGGAACGGTTCTCTCTCACACCCAAACACGTGGAATCCTTTTGAGCTACGTTCAATCAGATTGATCCCTTAAGTGTCCAAAGCGTAAAATGGTTACAAACTTTAGCATGCCATTACTCGGACACCGCGAAACTTAGAAAATTCTTGTATAAACCTATGGGATCATGTTTGGCCCTTCTACAATAACCTCTCTTGGTTTTTGCTATTTCAGAGGCATTTTGCTGTGCTAGTGAATTTTCACTCGAAGAAAAAAGTTGTCAAATGCAAGTAGTTGAAACTTGCAAAGTGGTGCAACTTTCGTTCTGCAGCTCGTGTGACCAAACAAAATGTTTCAATGCATCAGGGTGGATACATTTATGCTAGGCATGGTCCCCTCTTGCACCCAAACACGTGGAAGCCCTCTGAGCTACGTTCAACCGCATCGATCCCTTTAGTGTCCAAAGTGAAAAATTGCTATGACCTTAAGCATTCCATTACTTGGACACCGCAACACTTATAAACTTCTTGTTTGAACCTATAGGATCATGTTTTTCCCCTCTAAAATAACCTCTCTCGGTTTTTTCTATCTTGGATGCATTTTCCTGTGCTGATGAATTTTCACTGGGGAAAAAGTTGTCAAATGCAAGTAGTTGGAAGTTGCAAAGTGGTACAACTTTCATTCTCCAGCTCGTGTGACCAGATGAACTATTCTAATGAATCTATATGGGTACATTTACGCTACGCATGGTCCTCTCTCGCACCCAAACACACAGAATCAATCTAAGTTATGTTCAACTAGATCGATCCCTTAAGGGTCCAAAGCTCGAAATGGATGCAAACTTTAGCATGTCATTACTCGGACACCGTGATGCTTAGAAAATTTTTATCTGAATCTACAACATAAAACTTGGCCCCTCTATAATAACCTCTCTCGATTTTCTCTATCTCGGAGGCATTTTCCTGTGTTGGCGAATTTTCATTCGGGAAAAAAATTGTCAAATGCAAGTAGTTGAAAGGTGCAAAGTGGTGCAACTTTCTGCAGCTCATGTGACCAAATGAATTGTTCCAATGCATCCAGGTGGGTATGTTTATGCTATGCACGGTCCTCTCTTGCACCCAATCATGTGGGATCACTTCGAGCTACGTTCAACCGGATCGATCCCTTAAAGGTCCAAAGAGCAAAATGGTTGCGAATTTCAGCATGCCATTACTCGGACACCATGATGCTTAGAAAATTCTTGTCTAAACCTATGGGATCATGTTGGGCCCCTCTACAATAACCTCTCTCGATTTATGCTATCTCAGAGGCATTTTCTTGTGCTGGTAAATTTTCACTTAAGGAAAAAGTTGTCAAATGCAAGTAGTTGAAAGTTGCAAAGTGGTGCAACTTTCATTATGTAGCTTGTGTGACCAAATGAACTATTCTAACACATTCAGGTGGGAAGGTTTATGTTAGGCATGGTTCTCTCTTGCACCCAAAAATATGGAATCGCTTCGAGCTACATTCTACCGGATCGATCCCTTAAGGGTCCAAAGTGCAAAATGGTTGCAAACTTTAGCATACCATTACTCGAACACCACAACACTTAGAAACTTCTCATCTAAGCTTACAGGATCACTTTAGATACCTCTAAAATAACCTCTCTCAGTTTTTTCTATCTTGGACATATTTTTTGTGCTAGCGAATTTTCACTCGGAGAAAAAGTTGTCAAATGCAAGTAGTTGAAAGTTGCAAAGTGGTGTAACTTTCGTTCTGCAACTCATGTGACCAAATGAACTATTCCAATGTGTCTGGGTGGGTATGTTTACACTAGGAACAATCCTCTTTGACACCCAAACATGCAGATTAGCTTTGAGCTACGTTCAACCGGATCGATCCCTTAAGGGTCCAAAGCGCAAAATGGTTACGAACTTCAGCATGCCATTACTCAGACACCATGACACATAGAAACTTCACGTCTAAACCTACGAGATCACATTGGGCCCCTCTCTAATAACCTCTCTCGGTTTTTTCTATTTCAGACGCATTTTCCTGTGCTAGGGAATTTTCACTCGGGGAAAAAGTTGTCAAATGCAAGTAGTTGAATTTGCAAAGTGGTGCAACTTTCATTGTGTAGCTCATGTGACCAAATGAACTATTCCAATGTGTCCATGTGGGTACGTTAATTTTAGGCACATTCTTCTCTTGCACCCAAACACACGGAATCATTCTGAGCTACGTTCAACCAAATCGATCCCTTTAGGGTCCAAAGTTCAAAATGGCTGCGAACTTCAGGATGCCATTCCTTGGACACCACAACACTTAGAAAATTCTTGTCTAAACCTATGGGATCATGTTGGGCCCCTCTACAATAATATCTCTTGGGTTTTTCTATCTCAGAGGCATTTTCCTGTGCTAGCAAATTTTTACTCGAGGAAAAAGTTGTCAAATGCAAGTAGTTGAAAGTTGCAAAGTGGTGCAACTTTCATTATGCAGCTCGTGTGACCAAACAAACTATTCCAGGACATCCAAGTGGGTACGTTTACGCTAGGCATGGTCCTCTCTCACATCGAAAGATGCGGGATCACTTCGAACTATGTTCAACCGGATTGATCGTTTAAGGGTCCAAAGCTCAAAATGGATGTGAACTTCAGCATGCCATTATTCAGACACCGTGATGCTTAGAAACTTCTTGTCTAAACTTACAGTATCATGTTGCACCCCTCTACAATAACCTCTTTCGGTTTTCTCTATCTCAAAGGAATTTTCCTATGCTGGCAAATTTTCACTCAAGGAAAAAGTTGTCAAATGCAAGTAGTTGAAAGTTGCAAAGTGGTCCAACTTTTGTTCTGCAGCTTGTGTGACCAAATGAACTGTTCGAACACATTTGGCTAGGTACATTTATGCTAAGCATGGTCCTCTCTCACACCCAAACATGCGAAATCGCTCTGAGGTTCGTTCAACCGGATCAATCCCTTAAAGGTGCAAAGCGCAAAATGGTTGCTAACTTTAGCATGCCAGTACTCATACACCACTATGCATAGAAACTTCTCATCTAAATCTACAAGATCACATAGGGCCCCTCTACAATAACCTCTCTTGGTTTTTGCTATCTCGGAAGTATTTTCCTGTGATGGGAAATTTTCACTTGAGAAAAAAGTTGTCAAATGCAAGTAGTTAAAAGTTGCAAAGTGGTGCAACTTTCATTCTACAACTCGTGTGACCAAACGACCTATTCCAATACTACTGGGTTGGTATGTTTATGCTAGGCATAGTCCTCTCTCACACCCAAACGCGTGGAATTGCTTTGAGCTACGTTCAACCGGATCGATCTCTTAAGGGTCCAAAGCACAAAATGGCTACGAACTTCAGCATGCCATTACTCAGAGACCGTGATGCTTAGAAGCCTCTTGTCTAAACCTATGAGATCATGTTGGGGCCCTCTACAATAACCTCTTTCAGTTTTCTCTATCTCGGAAGAATTTTCCTATGCTGGCGAATTTTCACTTGAGGAAAAAGTTGTCAAATGCAAGTAGTTGAAAGTTGTAAAGTGGTGCAACTTTCATTCTACAACTCGTGTGATCAAACGAACTTTCTCCAATGTGTCTAGGTGGGTAAATTTACACTAGGCATGGTCCTCTTTCACACCCAAACACGCGGAATCGCTCCGAGCTACGTTCAACCAGATCGATCCCTTAAGGGTCCAAAGCGCAAAATGGCTGCGAATTTCAGCATGTCATTACTCGGATACCATGATGCTTAGAAAATTCTCATCTAAACCTATGGGATCACATTAGGCCCCTCTACAATAAACTCTCTCAGTTTTTGCTATCTCGGAGGCATTTTACTGTGCCGGCAAATTTTCACTCGAAGAAAAAGTTGTCAAATGCAAGTAGCTAAAAGTTGCAAAGTGGTGCAACTTTCGCTTTGGAACTCATGTGACCAAACAATCTATTCCAATGTGTCGAAGTGGGTATGTTTATGATAGGCATGATCCTCTCTCACACCTAAACATGCAAAACTGCTCTGAGCCACGTTCAAATCGATCGATCCCTTAAGGGTCCAAATTGTAAAATGGCTGCAAACTTATGCATGCCATTATTCAGACACCAGAACACTTAGAAAATTCTCATTTAAACCTATAGGATCATGTTGTACCCCTCTACAATAACCTCTCTTGGTTTTTTCTATCTCAGAATAATTTTCTTGTGCTGGCGAATTTTCACTCGAGGAAAAAGTTGTCAAAGGCAAGTAGTTGAAAGTTGCAAAGTGGTGCAAATTTCGTTCTACAGCTCGTGTGACCAAAAAAATTGTTCCAATGCATCTAGTGGGTACATTTACTCTTGGCACAGTCCTCTCTTGCACCCAAACATGCATAACTGCTCCGAGCTACGTTCAACGAGATCGATCCCATAAGGGTCCAAAGCACAAAATGGCTTTGAACTTCAGCATGCCATTACTCAGACACCGCGTCACTTACAAAAACTTCTCATCTAAACCTACGGGATCATGTCGGTCCCCTCTACAATAACCTCTCTCATTTTTTTCTATCTCAAACACATTTTCTTGTGCTGGCGAATTTTCATTCAGGGAAAAAGTTGTCAAATGCAAGTAGTTGAATTTGCAACGTGGTGCAACTCTCATTTTGTAGCTCATGTGACTAGATAAACTCTTCCAACGTGTCTAGGTGGGTACGTTTATGCTAGGAACAGTCCTCTCTCGAACCTAAACACGAGGAATCACTCCTAGCTACGTTCAACCAGATCGTTCCTTAAAGGGTCCAAAGCTCAAAATGGTTGCCAACTTTAGCATGCCATTACTCGGACACTGCGATGCTTAGAAACTTCTCATTTGAATCTACGAATCAAATTGGGCCCCTCTACAATAACCTCTCTTAGTTTTTGCTATCTCGGAGGCATTTTCCTGTGCTAGTGAATTTTCACTTGGGGAAAAAATTATCAAATGCAAGTAGTTGAAAGTTTCAAAGTGGTGCAACTTTCGTTCTGCAGCTTGTGTGACCAAACTAACTATTCCAACACGTTCGTATGGGTAGGTTTATGCTAATCATGGTCCTCTCTCATACCCATGGTCCTCTCTCATACCCGAACATGTGGAATCACTCTGAGCTACGTTCAACCAGATCGATCCCTTAAGGGTCCAAAGTGCAAAATGGCTGCAAAATTCAGCATGCCATTACTCGGGCATCACGATGCTTATAAAATTATTTTTTGAACCTACAGGATCACATTGGGCACCTCTATAATAACCTCTCTTAGTTTTTTCTATCTCGGAAGCATTTTCTTATGCTGGCAAATTTTCACTCAGGGAAAAAGTTGTCAAATGCAAGTAGTTGAAAGTTGCAAAGTGGTGCAACTTTCGTTCTGTAGCTCGTATGACCAAATAAAATATTCCAACACATCTAGGTGGCTATGTTAATGCTAGGTACAGTCCTCTCTCACACTGAAACACGCGGAATCTCTTTGAGCTACGTTCAACCGGATCGATCCCTTAAAGGTCCAAAGTGCAAAATGGTTGTGAACTTCAGCATGCCATTACTCGGATACTGTGATACATAGAAACTTCTTGTCTAAACATATGGGATCATGTTGGCCCCCTCTACAATAACCTCTCTTAGTTTTTGCTATCTCGAATGCATTTTCTAGTGCCGGCAAATTTTCACTCGAGGAAAAAGTTGTCAAATGTAAGTAGTTGAAAGTTGCAAAGTAGTGCAACTTTAGTTCTGTAGTTCGTGTGACTAAATGAACTATTCCAACACTTTTAGGTAGGTACGATTACACTAACAACTATCCTCTCTCACACCCAAACACGCGGAATCACGCCGAGCTATGTTCAACTGGATCGATCCCTTAATGGTCCAAAGCGCAAAATGGCTGCGAACTTCAGCATGCCATTACTCAGACATCACGAAGCTTAGAAACTTCTCGTCTAAACCTAAGGGATCATGTTTGGCCCCTCTACAATAACCTCTCTTGGTTTTTTCTATCACTGAGGAATTTTCCTGTGCTAGTGAATTTTCAGTCGAGGAAAAAGTTGTCAAATGCAAGTAGTTGAAAGTTGCAAAGTGGTGCAACTTTCATTCTGCAGCTCATGTGACCAAACAAACTATTCCAACACGTCCATGTAGATATGTTTATACTAGGCATGGTCCTCTCTCACACCCAAACATGCGGAATCGCTCTGAGCTGCGTTCAACCAGATTGATCCCTTAAGGGTCCAAAGCGCAAAATGGCTGCAAACTTCAGCATGTCATTACTCGGACATTGCAACACTTAGAAAGTTCTCGTCTAAACCTATGGGATCAGGTTGGGCCCCCTTACAATAAATTCTCAATTTTTTCTTTCTCAGATGCATTTTCTTGTGCTGGCAGATTTTCACTTGGAGAAAAAGTTGTCAAATGCAAGTAGTTGAAAGTTGCAAAGTGGTGCAACTTTCATTCTGCAGCTTGTGTGACCAAACAAACTGTTTCAATGCGTCTGGGTGGGTACGTTTACACTAAGAACAATCCTCTCTCACACCGAAACATGTGGAATCACTTTGAACTATGTTCAACCGGATCGATCCCTTAAGGGTACAAAGCACAAAATGGTTGTGAACTTTAGCATGCCATTACTCAGACACCGCGATGCTTAGAAACTTCTCATCTAATCAGCAAAAATTGATTTTAAAAAATGCAAAAGAACACGAATAAAATCGTGTTGATTTTCATGTGAAAAAAAATAATGAGACCATAGCTTGTTACTTACTATTATGCTTTGACAGATTTTTTCCAAGCATCCATAGCTTGTTCGAAAGCACGTGTTTTAGGATTTTAGCCATAGCAACAAGACAGGGAACTGTTTGATGAAATGCTTTGGTAGATATGTATGAAAAATGTCATACCATAGACAAGGCAGCAAACTGTTTCAAAATATGCCTCAAAGAAATGTGTTCTCATGGTGATGGAATGCCATGATAGTCCATCACCATATGCATTCATCATGGCATTCCATCACCATGAGACCACATTTATTTGAGGCATATTTTCAGACAATTCACTACCTTGTCTATGGCTTGTCATGGCATTCCATCACCATGAGACCACTTTTCTTTGAGGCATTTTTTTTAAAATTTCAATAGCTTGTCTATGTTATTGCTTACTATTATGCTTTGATAGATTTTTTCCAACCATCCATAGCTTGTTCGAAAGCATTTGTTTTAGTCTTTTAGCCATAGCAAGAAGGCAATGAACTATTTGATAAAATTCTTTGGTAGACATATATGAAAAATGTCGTAGCATAGACAAGGGAATGAGCTATTTGAAAAAATGCCTCAAATAAATGTGGTCTCATGGAATGCCATGACAAGCTAAAGCAATTAGTAGTTGTTCATAGTTATTAGTTATGCAATGTGAAGTAATTACATAACTACTTAGGTTGACTTTGTAAAAAGCTAGATTGTAATTGAAATTTTGTCATCTATCAACATCTAGTTATTCATTAAACTATTTATTTTATTTTCTCTCTATATCTCTATGCTATGGAAATGCCTTTCGATTTCAAAAAAGATAGTTTTTATCTCTTGTTATACAATTTTTTACGTTCTTTTATCTCTTGTTATAAAAAGGAGCAGATATACAATGTTAAATAAGAGTGAAAGCATGGTGCAGGAGCACCCAGATCATGTAATGTCTTTAAAAGGCTAATTTGTCCAATTTGTATGTTCAAGACAAAATGATGTGTCAAGGCCTTGTAATGGCTAATTTGAATGTAATCAAGTCATTAAATAAGTCACTAGGAGGTGAAAATATAAAAAATGGAAATAATACAATGCTGTTAAAAAGTAATCATGATGTAATAATGCAACAAGAGAGAGCATAAATCAAGGAAGATGAAGAGTTAAAAGGGTAGCTGCACCGATGATAAGTTAGAAAAGGTAGTTGCTAAGAGGGAAAAAGTTATAAAAGGCATTGTAAGGCATGCAAAATGGGGGCTGGTATTCTTGTAACCAGATTTTGAATAAAAAATCTTGTTTTTCTATTAGCAACACTCTCTCCTTTATTTCCACCTGTGTATTGATAGCCAAGAATTCAAAGAGATAGATTTTTGGTGTGATATATGTAAGGAAGAATTTAAATTCGTTTTCAAAGAATTTGGAGGTCAGTTCTTAAGAAACAAAAGTAGAAAAGACAATTTCCTATGTCTCGGGTAGAGTTCTTTTTACAGTGGTTTTGAGAGTCTAATAGAGCATTTCATCACTACTCCACCAATGTAGGCCAAGTAGATTGTTGAAGTAGGTTAATGTTAGGGTGTTTTGAATTTTTTTATGATTGTAGGTATAGGGGAATGCAAGAATGCTTAGATGAAGTTGTTACACACATAAATTGAAGGTTTCCACACAAAATTTGATGCTATAGTCATGCATAATGAAGAAATAGAGTTTTCCATGTCTTGAGAAGGGTATAGATGATGTTTTCAGGTGTATTTAAAGGTGTTGGAAGATATGGCACGTTGCTAGAAGATGTGGAAGGTGATATTCCAAAAAACCTTCATTGTTTTGTTTACAAAGCCTATATTCAAGGGTTTTGATATTTAAATCTTTTAGTGGATCTAATAACTCTTTAAAATGATGGAATTCTGAGTTTGGAGGTATGAAAAAATACTTTTTAAGGTTGGTTAGTGATTTGGAGATGATTTGTTGGTAGTCACCTTGCAAATTTGGCTTAATTTGTGGTTTGGAGTAGCGTATCAGACCAGTTTTCTAATGTTTCTCTCAGAAAAAGTGGCAATGTTTTGTGATATGTCTAAATACTTTGTAATGGGTCTTCAAAACTATATCAAGCTTGTGTTGGTGCAAATATGGTAAAGTTGTATCACCTGATTTAGGGCTTTGCTAACATACAAGGAAATTGATGAAATGAGTGTTAAAACAGAGGCCCGTGGTATTTGTGATTAGATTTTTGATGTAACTGCTTAAATAAATTTTTCAAAGGTATTTCAATGATTTTGGAAATTTTTAAAGGTTAAGGTTGTTGATTTGATGTTTAGACTAGGGTGGAATCTTGATGAAGAATGGTGTTATGACTATAAAAATTAGTGAATCTGATAACTTAGAGTTATGTGAATACATTATTGGTTTGTTTCTATTAGAAGCATTATTATTATGAGGCTCTTGCAGGTCTAATAGTAGTTTGAAGGTAAGAATGTATGTCTATTAGCCTTGGGGAGTGTGAGTTGTATCAGGGAGGTTTTCATGAATATTGAAGTATTGGTTGGTTCAATGCCTTTGATCAAGTTTTTTGTTAAGATCAATCAATTAGATGTTGATAATGGTCTAGAATATGATTTTGGTGATTTGGGAAACTGACATGTTGTCTTGGAGTGTTATAGAACTGAAGAAATCAAGTGAATTTGAAGAGAAATTGATGAAAAGTTTATTATACAAGTTGTTTGTTTAATTTGATCTTCTCCTGAGTCTATTTGGGATTGAAATCCCTTGAAGAAATGATGGTGTTGAGGAGTTTTATAAATTTATATTAAATTGCAAAATTTAAGACAAAGGGAGATGGATATTAAGTCTTATACTGAGGAGTTTTATAAATTGAGTTTAAGATCTAGTCATCATGAGAATGAAGATGAAAATATTGCTAGATATATTGGTGGTTTAAGGTTAAACATACAAGATGGATTGGTTTTGGCTAATCCTAGAACTGTAGAGGACTATTATCAAATGGAAATCAGGGTGGAGGATAAAATGAAGAGAAGGCAAGACAAAGCAGCAAGAGGAAGAGGCAAAACTTCTTGAGGAAGAGGATTAAATCCTAATTTCAAGGCAAACAATGAGACTCAAGGAGATGACAAGAAGGACCAAGATCAATCTGATTCCAAAGGTGGATGGAGAGGTTCAAGGGGCATATTTAGTGGAGGAAGAGGCTCTTACCAATTCTCAAGAAGATGCTACACTTGTAACTAGCCTGGACATCCAACCTTCAAGTGCCCTGAAAAGCAAGGCTCAAGTTCCTATGGTGGAGAGAGGAGGAATCAACTAGTGCATGAGGATGAAGAAAGTGTGACCTCGCCTAAGGTGAACCTTACATCTGAAGTTGGAGAGAGTTTGATGATTAGGAGAACATTGCTCAAGGCACCAATCTCTGAAGAATCCCCACAAAGGAAATCACTCTTCAGAATTAATTGCAAGGTACAAGGTAAAGTATGTAGGATGGTAGTGGATTCAGGTTCAACTGAAAACATGGTTTCTTGTGAAATGGTGAATAAACTAAATTTGAAAAGAATCCCTCATGGCTTACCTTACAAATTATCTTGGTTAAGTGATGGTCAATATTTGTTAGTAAATGAGCAACATATTGTAGATTTCCAGATTGGTGAGTATAGGGATAGTGTTATTTGTGACATTCTTCCAATGGACTATTGTCACACACTCCTTGGAAGACCATGGAAGTATGATAGGTGTTCCATGTATGATGGGAAAGAAAATAAGTATACCATAACGAAAGATAGCCATACGTTTGTTTTGAAGCCACTTCTAGAGGATGTGAAAGGGAAAGCCAAAGTAATCATGTGTGGGAACAAGGAGCCTATAACTTTTGTGAGGGAAATCAAAAATTTTGGTTTTGGGAACCATTATAGGTCTGGTAATACAGGGGTTGTGGATATAAGGATCGATGTAGCAGCAAAGGAGGTAATGACACTGGGTTTGTGTGAAAGTCTTATGATGGGCACCATAGAATGTCATGTTCTTGTATATGTGAGAGTAAAGAAAGAAAGGTTTGTAACTACAGAGTTAGATAACACTGATAAAACAATGAAGAAGCATATTGGTAGTGTGTTGGGACTGATGAGAAAGTGACAAGGACAACTTGTTGTTAAATGGGTAAAATGTTGAGTTTTGGAGATTTCAATGAACCTGACTTGGAGATTGTTTTCAAATTGCCATTGTATGAATTTTGAGAGTCTTTGTAGGGCCTTGGTGGAGATTTGTTGTTATTTTGCAAGATTAAAGGTTTGAAAACCTTGAGGGTGAGTTGATGCCTATTAGGCTTAATCATTATGAAGAAGAGTTCTTTGACTGAGAATTGACATTTCCATTGTTGTGATTCTTCCCCACCTTGGCTCTGCATCAAAGCACAACTAAATTTATCATTTCAAAGCAATTTTTTTGATGCATTTTTTCAAGTAGTTCACTGCCTTGTCTATGATATTGCTTACTATTATGCTTTTTATATATTTTTTCAAAGCATCCATAGCTTGTTCAAAATCACTTGTTTTAGTCTTTTAGCCATACCAGCAAGGTAGTGAGTTGTTTGAGAAGATGCTTTGGTAGACATGTATGAAAAATGTGGTAGCATAGACAAGGCAATGAATTGTTTGAAAAAATGCTTGAAAGAAATGTGGTCTCATGGTGATTATTTTCATTGCATTCCATCACCATGAGACCGCAATTATTTGAGGCATTTTTTCAAATAGTTCATTGCCTTGTCTATGATATTGCTTACTATTATGCTTTGACATATTTTTTCCAAGCATCCATAGCTTGTTTGAAAGCACCTTTTTTAAGCTTTAAGCCATAGCAGAAAGGTAGTGAATTGTTTGATGAAATGCTTTGGTAGATATGTATGAAAAATGTCATACCATAGACAAGGCAGTGAACTATTTCAAAAGATGCCTCAAAGAAATGTGTTCTCATGGTGATGGAATGCCATGATAATCCATCACCATAGGAATTCATCATGGAATTCTATCACCATGAGACCACATTTATTTAAGTCATATTTTCAAACAATTCACTACCTTATCTATGGCTTTTCATGGCATTCTATCACCATGAGACCACTTTTCTTTGAGGCATTTTTAAAAAAATTTCAATGGCTTGTCTATGCTATTGCTTACTATTATGCTTTGATAGATTTTTTCCAAGCATACATAGCTTGTTTGAAAGCATTTGTTTTAGGCTTTTAGCCATAGCAAGAAGGCAATGAACTATTTTCTAAAATTCTTTGGTGGACATATATGAAAAATGTTGTAGCATAGACAAGGGAATGAACTATTTGAAAAAATTCCTCAAAGAAATGTGGTCTCATGGAATTCCATGACAAGATAAAGCAATTGGAAACTGCTCCTAGTTATTAGTTATGCAATGTGAAGTAATTGCATAACTACTTAGGTTGACTTTGTAAAAAGCTATATTGTAATTGAAATTTTGTCGTCTATCAACATCTAGTTATTTGTTATGCAATGTGAAGTGATGCTTTGTGTTTGAAAGATGTGTAATGCATGAATATAAACTACAAAAATCTATTTTATACAAATGATGGTTATGGTGGTTGATTGGCTCAAGGGGTAGTTGGAAGGTGGTATCAATATATATTGCTGCAATACCCGAGTTGAGGGTTGATTTTGTTTAGTTTCTAATAAGCAAATATACTTTTGAAAATGTTGATCACTGGTTTTCTTTGTTTTCTTGAATTTTCTTTGCCTTGCACAGGCCCATACAAGTCTATCATGACATGAATGGTGAATTAAATGCTAAGTTTGACTTGTGTAAGAGACATGTAAGAGAATTTAACTCTTTGTTGGATGGACAAGTCATTTGAGAGGGAGATTCAAAATTGGAGGAATATTCCATCTTGATGCCCTTTTGAAAGTAATTACAAGAAATAATAAATCAAAGAAATGATTTATTGTTGCAAGTGGGTGGTGTTATGCCTTGCATAACCACCCCATCTTTTGCCTTGGTCAAAATGGGTCCCCCTTGTTATTCTTTATCTTTTATTTTTCTTTTGAGTCTGTCGGAATCAGAACCGGAACTGAATCGGGTTTTGAAAGTTCTTTTGAGGCTTGTTTTGGTTCCATCCCGACAGTCTTTTCTTGTGTCTTTGTTTTTGTCTTCAGCGGAATCCGAGCTGGAATGGGTGTTAACTTAGTCCTTACTAAAAAATTACAAAATCGTAATCAACTCCTTCCCCACCTCCGCTATTTTGACTTTTGGTTTTGGTCTTGTCTTTTTGGTTTTGTTATGTCGGTCTCTTGCTTTACTTTTTGTACTTTCTTTTGTTTAGTTTTTAGTTGACGGAAGTGGACCTGGAATGGGAATAAGTTTGGAAATTTTGTAATTTTCAGAATCACTTTTCCATTTTTGTTCCGACCCCGCCACTTTTTGTCGTTGACTTTTTGATTGAAGTTTTACTGCAGACGAGTGTTCATTCTCTTACAGTTTCGACTCCGCCTTTACTGCACTTTAATGCATTAATGGTGGTTGCCGATGTAGGTAGAAATTCACATATTTACCTTTATTAAGGGTTAAACCGGTCATTATGGTTATTTTTAAAGATCTAAGAGCACGAAAGAGCAGTAGGAGAGTTCGTTTGAGAAAATTGATCGAGATAGAGAAGGGATATTGTGTGTGAATCAATTTAGAAAGTTAGCTTGGGTTTGTTTGTGTTTGAGGTAGGTTTCTTATCCTTGTTGTTCTTTGTTGATTTATGGTTGTGTTTGTTGCGTTTTTCTTTATATTTGTTTGTGTGTTCAATCATTTTGTTTTAGGGAAAATCTATGATTATCGATATGATTGAATGAGCAGGTGCTTGTTTTGTCTTGTTTATTTTACTTTAATCTTTGTTTTTGTGTATTATCGTGTCGTTTCTTTCTATTTTTAGGCATAGTCGCTTTCACGTCTTAATCGTGATTGCGTCGTGTTTGTTTTGGGTTTGCAATAGATTAGATTAGATTAAGGGTTTTAATGGTGTTTGGTGGTTAGAGATTTACAGTGAGGTAGATTAACGATTTATAGTGAGTTAGGGTAGATTAGATTTATTGTTTGAATTAGGGTTTTGTCATATGTTTCGGTTTGGTAAAATGTTAGGGTTTTAAACCCATGCCCTAGTTTTATTGGGTTTGTTAAATTAGGGTTTTGTATCGTTTGATGATCACAGCTAAATGATTTAAATAAGATATCATAGATACAATTGTTCCCCATGGTCATATGGTTGTGGTATTTTAAAGCCTTTTTTTTGTCCTTAACGACCTTGGTCTTTATCATGGAGTTATATGTTAAAATTAATAAAATCATTTGATGACGTCATGGTTAACTTAGGCAGAGGCGTGATCAGAATCAATTATGGACTTAAGAACTTTGTTTTATGAAAGTTATCGATTCCGTTTTCTATCCTATTTCCGGTTCCGAGTTCTAAAAAGGTATCCTTGAAGAGTAATGATAAATTAGGCGAAGGCGGGATCAGAATCAATTATGGACTTAAGAACTTTGTTTTATGAAAGTTATCGATTCCATTTTCATCTCGTTTTCGGATCCGAATGTAATGGAAGTCTTCTTTCAAAAGAGTGATGGCAGTAGTAGGAAGTGGAAGCGGAGTTGAAACCGGATATGAAAATTGGAAAATCTGAAGAAAATCAAATCCCTTTTTCATTCTGATCGCAGTTCCAACCTCGAGCCCGTTTGTTATTAAGTGAAGTATCTGTATTGGTTTTTTCTCTGAGTCTGACAATGTTATAAAAGAGATTGTTTTGAGTTTCTATCCGGTTCCGACTCTAATGTATATGTAATAGGTATGTTTTAAAAGCATGTTCTATGATGATATCTAAAAGATCTAATTAAAGGTTTGTTTGTAGGAGAATTGAAAGATGTTAGGAACATTAGGAGAAGCTACTCAAAGGAATCAACCAGCTGGAACATCAAATATAGCACCAAAAATAAAGAAGGTGAAGCCAGAACAACTGCCTTATATATTAAGGTATGATCATAGGAGCTTGGTGGTGAAAGTAAGCAAGGTGGAGTCAGACTGGTCAGATATCACTGATACCAATCTAGGTCAGTACAACTTTGCAGAATTACGTGAAGAAGTCTTTGCCGAATGAGAAAACTTAACAAGGAGAACACAAAGGATTGTTGACTCCGGTCTTGCACATATCACTGTGTTCCCTTTATCAGTTTAGTGTCTGAAGCTGATATTAACAGTAGCCAGTACTTACAATCCTACTACAAGACTATGCATGGATTTGCAAAATAATGTGATTATAGATCTTACTCCTCAAATGTTCCAAATTATATTTAATGTTCTTGATCCCAAGAACTTGGTGCAGCTGACTGAAGCAGAGGCATTGGAGAAATATAGCAAACATAAAGACTCCAATAAGTCTCACTTAAACAAAAAATGGTTAAACATAGAGAAGAAATCCTTAAGCAAGCTTGCAGACCAGCCAAAGATGGTAGATTTCAAGAAGGAGGTATCTGACTTAATATTAATGTTGTCCAGAGTGTTTGGGAAGAGGGATGCCTTCCACTTCAAGGAATGGATGTTTCATTTCATTCAAATAATCTTTCAGGGTGACTATCAATTTGATTGGTCAATGATTGTTTTTGATGCCATACATGATCAGCTCACAAGGATCAGGCAAACTAGATCTTTCTTCATGACTTCTTATGTTGTTTATGATGTAGCAAGATTGGGGATTTTCCTAGGTTTAAACAGAGTAGGTATAATGAGAGCCTTGGATGGGCAGAAGAAGGTATGGGAACATTATGGTCAATTATCTCTTCAAGTTGCTAAGACTCATTTCGGAAGAGTCAATGATGCATTTTTATATGTGGTCATCAATTAGTTGAATGGAGATGCAGGATACCAGTTAAGTTAGGAAGCCATGGCTTTTATTGCTGAATGGGGAAGTTGGTACATCCAGTACCCCAAATTTACATATTTTAGGTTATTCAGTTTTGAAGGTCATCCACATTTACTTCCAAGGTGTTGCAGTAATAGGATAGTGCTAATGGAGTTTGTCTATCAAGCCATTGGAGTTAATGCTCGGTTCGAGATCAAGCACAAGACTAGATGTCATAAATTTCCCATGAAGTTGGGGGAATATAGTTGTCAACATTTGAAGGGAGCAAAGGTAGTTTGTAATGAGTAGATATAGTTGAAATTGGGATTGTATACAACTTGTATTTATTTTGATCCAAGGAAGAAGATGTATGCTTTATTACCTTCGGTATTCACTAGGCATTTCAACTTGTTAGAATATTTTTGGAGTGATCGGCAAGATGAGTATGATTTGAGGAAAAAGGACTATGAAAGATTGCCGGTTGCAGTCATGGCAGAGTTAGGTGTTAAGGAAAATATTCTGAACACATTGGTGGATGATGGAATTGTACTGGATCCTTCATATGAAGCCTTAAACATTGGCACCAAGAGCTTAGATCCAATTGACTGGGATGCTGAAGAAATAATTGGTATTAAAAAAATTGGAAGGATAGTCTTGGATAGAAGTGTGCAATGGTTGATGATGAGAGCTCAAGCTCCTCAGGGACCAGTTCTTAAAAAGGGAAAAGGATACAAAAGAATCAAGAGAAAGACACCTCCCAAGGAGCCATTAGAATTCCTTCCTCCGGATGTTGAAGAAATGGAACTTGAGGTAGTATATGATGAAGAAGAAGCACCAGAGGGAGATGTTCCAGTAAGATCTGTTGTCTCATTGCCCACATTGGGTGAATCATCCACACAAGTCCCACTTACCAGGAAGAAGAGTAAAGAAGTTCAGGAAGGAGTACTTCATAGCATGGTTGAAGCTGCTAAAGGGAAAGAGCCAGGGGATGAAATTCTGGTAGTAGAGACAGATTCTGATGAAACTCTATCAGAGAAAGATTTGCAAGAAAACATGCCTGTAATTGAGGACATTGAGTAGATCTTAATACAAGAAGATCAGTGGAAGTTGTTTGAAGATGCTACAAGAGATTTTAATGCAAGGGCTGCAGTGGAGAAACAAAAGGAGATAGAAGCAAAAGCAGCAGTTGATGAGGTAGAGAAACGAAGAAGACAACAAGAGAATGAACTTAAGATTAAAGAAGAGAATGAAAAATTAGAATTAATACGAAAAATCCATGATCTTGATGAGGAGAAAGCAAGAAACCAGAGGGAAAAGGAAATCCTGGTTGCTAGATTGAAACTTGTAGAAGAAGCTCGACAAAAAGAGGAGGGAGCAGAAAAGATAAGGAAAGAAAAAGAGGTTGAAGAGCTGATTAGAAACAATAGGAAGAAGAAGCAGAAACCAAAAGACTTAAGACTTTAGAAGAGGAAAGGTTAGAAAAAGAAAAGTTAGAAGCCTTAGAAAAAGAGAAATTGGAAAGGGAGGCCTTGGAAAAGGAAAGAATAGAGAGAAATTAGTTGGAGGAAGAGAGGTTGAGGAAAGAAGAAGAAGATAAGAAAATGCAAGAACAATAGGATAGAGAAGAGGCTGAAAGGCTTGTGCAAATGCATATACTACAAGAACAACAAGAGAAAGCAGGGGTTGAATCCCAATCTCAAGTGATTATGCAGCCATCTTCTACAGTTATTACTCCTTCCTCAATGATGACTACTACTCCAACTGCTCCCACATGGTTAAAATTGGACTTGTAGAAAAGAGCAAGAACACCTCCACAACCTCTCAATTGGGAGGATATGATGAAAGGGATAGAGGAGGAAAAGCCTAAGAAGAAGGCTAAAATCTTACATTCTACCAGACTCACTGATAAAGGGGAGATAGTTGTTGAATGTGCCATGCCAATGATAGAAAAGGAGGTAGGGGACATGCAGCTAACAGACTATCAATTGAGTACGGTTAATTTGGGAAGACCCACTAGAAATCAACAAATGAATTTGATTGATGTGGTGGCTTCAACGACTAAATCAAGGATGATCAAGGACAAGCAAAAGAAAGATGAGCTTAAAGCTCAATTGGATTAGTTCCATTCATTCTTGAAGAGTGTTTCCTCTCCAAGGTCACAGCAAGTTGCAGCCATTGAGACTCTTGTTCTGTTAAGCAAAAAGGAGGTAGATGATTTGGTTTAGGTTAGAGGAAAGGTGGAGATGGTAGACAAATGGATCAAAAAATTGAACCGAGAGGTAGGAGAGGTTTTAGCAAGAGGGTTTGAAGCCTACAAGGAGGCAGAAGGAGTAGTAAAAGAGATGCATCAATATATTGAAGCATTAGAAAAACAAGAAGAAGAATATAAGGAGTATGGTCAAAAGTTAGAAAAGGTGAAAGCATTAACTCTAACAACTCTTTTAGAACAGTCCATACTTGAGGAAGATAATAAAGACTTTGTGGAAAAGACTTCTCGCATACTCAAGTTTAGGGCTGGCTTTTGGAGCAAACACAAGGATGAGATTCAGGAGGTAGTGACTAATTTGACTAAGTAGTTAAAAGAGTTCGAAGCGGTTATTACCATAATTGTTGATGTAAATGTAATGAAAAAAGACGGCATGCCTTTCAATCAGGTTAAAGAGAAATGGAATGAAAGATTCAAAGCACTCCTACAAGAAAAGGATGATAAGGAAGATTTGGTAATAGATTGGCTTGTAGAAGTCAAAGAGGAAATAAAAGCTACAGGGAGAGAATTGATGAAAATGAAGAGTATGAAAGAATTTGCTACAATAGAGTTGGATCAGATTAAGTTTGAAGACAGCTAGATTGATGGACCAGAAATGGATACATTACAACAAGTCTTCACCAATTATGATGAGTTCATTACAAATCTGGCTTCACATGCGTGAAAGTCTTGCATGCATGATTTTTATCTTCCTTGCATGTTGCATACATACAACACTGACATTCTTGGGGGTGCATGACTTCTTCTTCTTCTCTTCTATATTCTATTTTTAGATTAACTGAAAGTTTTAAATGTAAGAACTCAAGATCAAATTGATCTGAGTTTCCAAGAGAGTTTAGTTCCTGAAAAGGTGGATAGCTTAAAATAGAAGTGAAGTTCGGACTTTTTGTATATCTATAAATACCCAAGGGGTATCATATTGTAAAGGTCAGCTAATTGAGAATAGAATTGGCTTACCTAAAGGCTAGGAGAGATTTTTGTAGTGATCATTGTTTTGAAGATACATTGTTACTCGATAGTTTTTACAGTTAATAGAATTACAGGTTTTTACACAGTATGGAGTTTGAATTGAGTTGTTTTTGATAAGGCTAATAAGTTATAATCCATTTGAACACCAGTGATTGTGTTGTAGCATGATAATTTCTTATGTGGTGAAAGTCATTAGAAGAAACCAGATTTAAAGACTATCTTGTTAGATTGTCATTGAATTAAATTTATTGAAGTTTGTTGATCTATGATCTTAACGATGAATGAATGTGTGTTGTTTTGAAATACTTGAAGTATTCATGATATTGTAAGTGTGGAATTAATTAAGCAACTGAAATGTATGTAATAGTATAGATCATTCTATAGGTTGTGTCGTCTTATGGTTTTCTTGATCTGATTGAAAAACATTCATTATTGAAGATATATGTCCAAACATTAGATAATGTTGATTCAAATTCACTGGTTACCCCTTTGTCCCATCTTTTTCTTTTGTTTAAAACCCATTTGTTACAGAAAGAGAGTCACTACTTAAAGTCTTTTATTACCAGCACAGGCCCCTTGAACATTATAGTTGCATGAACCAATTGAGTGACACCGGACAGTTGAGAACCAACTACTAGGACCTTGGGAGTTAGGCCACTATATGCAGTCTTTCTTTTTCAGGAGAAATAGAATAGCAATATTATGTTTTAATGTTGTTTGTGTCATTTTAACCATCAACAGAAGTTGACGCTAGAAGGAGGGCCTGAAAGGACAAGCTGGCTCGCGGAAGATCTTTTTCACCGAAGGGATACGAGAGGGTTCTCAGATCCTCTGCTAATCATGAACTATTTGGAGAACTTCAAACCCCGGTTAGACCTAGACCCCATGCTCATAGGGTAGAGATATCTATATTACCACCACCGCTTACTCCACCGGGATTTCCACCAAATCCACAAACACTGCCACCTGTTCCACCTACATCATCACCACCAAATAATCCTTTGTCACCACCAATTCGGCCTGCATCACCACCACCTGCCCAACCCATCCCACCAATGGCTTACTTTTTGAATAATCCCTCCCTGTTAGGGACTATTCCTGGCAGATTCCATGATCTACCAAAGAACCCAGAGAGGTTTTGTCTGAAATATATGCATGGAGAGTCAAGAAGTGTTGAAGAACATATACAAGCATTCAAAGATGCTTGCACAAGAGCTCAAATTTCTCACCAAGATGTGGTATGTAGACTATTTCCCTACTGTTTGGGAGATATGGCATATAATTGGTATCTAAATCTGCCTCAGGGATCTATCCTAGGTTGGACTGATTTAGAGAATGCCTTCACTAATCAATTCAGGATTTATGTTGATCCTACAATATTATATCACCAATTTTCCACCATAAGGAAAGAACATCATGAACCATTTCCCTTGTTTAACACTAGGTTCCAAAGGATGTATCATAGGCTACAAGAGCCTTACTTAGTACCAGAGGGCATGGCCATATAGGCATATTTGAGAGCTATTGATCCTTTGATTGGCCTATTCTTGCAAAGAACTTATCAACCTGATGAAATTGACTCATTGTCTAAGATCTATCATTTGGCTATCAAACTACAACAACAGATAAGTTTGTAATCTAGAGGGTTAGGAGCAGTTCTTCTTCCAATGAATTGTCTGATGCCTAATCCACCATTATACAACACTATCATAGGGATGTCTTATTCCCAATATGGACCTACGTCGGAGTTACAAGCTCCACCCACAGTGCCCTTCTTTAGCAATGGTGTACAAGATGCCTCACACCAACCACAACAACAACAATCTCAGAAGAAACCATAATAAGGGGGAGGACCAACCCATGTCCATTCCCCTGCCATAGTTCAAAATGTGCAGAATGATCAAACTGTACAACTTACAAGTGAAGTAGAGACTCTTAAAAAGACTCTCTCTTAGATGTCAAATGACATGGCATAGCTGAGACAAAACCCTCCCAATAATCAAAACCAGAACTACAACAATCAGGGAGGTTATAACTATCAAGGAAATTACCAGAATCGAAACACTAATAGGAATTTCTAGAATCAGAACTCCTCAAACTAGAATTATCAAAATCAGAATAGAGGATATAATCAAAGATTCAACAACAACAACAATAATAGGCAGTGGAATACTGGACCTAACAATGGAGGAGTTCCTCATAATTATCAAGTAGGTGAAGAAAGATCAAACAATTCTAATGTTGCTGATTTGAATTTTATGACCAATTGGTGTAGGTTGCATGATACAGCAGCCCATTCTGAGGTCAATTGCCCAGAAATGGAGAAGATGGTGAAAATTGCATAGGCTGATGCCCATCCTCAAGTAGGAAATTCCAATCAAGGCAATGGGTCAGTCAATACTGCTATGACTTATGAAATCATTGAAGAAAAGTATCAATTCCCTATGCAAGGATATAATCAGCCAGAAGAGGATGTTTATGATGCTCAAGCCTTCCAATCTAAGGGTGGCCATTTCCTAAGAAATCAAAACAAGGGGCCATTCACAACATCTGCACCCCCAAATAACATGGTTCCACTAAACTAGAATGCAGATAATAATCCACCTCCACCAAAGGGACCTTCTGATTCTCAGAATAGAGGTAATCAGCCTTCTTTTCCTAAGTACCAAGTTAGGAATGATTCAAAATTTGACTTTGTTGTAGAATTACAGAGGCAGAAGACATCATTGTCTTTCTTTGATATCATGAAGTGGTGCCCAACTCAACGAGAGGTGGTATTAAAAGCTTTGGAAGAGGCAGATCGCTTAAAAGGGAAAGGTAAAGTGACTCCCACAAAGGAGACCAATGCAGCAATGTATAAAGGTAAGACCAGTACCCCACCTTTCTTGTTAAGTTTGAGAATCTTTGGAAAGAATCTACATAATTTTTTATTAGATTCTGGGGCATCAGGGAATGTTATTCCTTTTTCGATTTGTAAGAAGTTAGGATTGAGTCCTATCCCAACCAACAAAAAGGTGATTCAATTGGATAAAACTGAAGTCAATGTTGTAGGTGAGTTAAAGAACATGCATGTCCAGGTTGGATCAGACCCAAGGATCCAGACCTATATAGATATTCAAATAGCTAATATCCCAGAAATATATGGTATGCTCTTAAGTCGAGAGCTAATGAAAAGCATAGGAGGATATCTGTCTTTGGATTTCTCACATATCTGGTTACCCTAGAAAGGAATTGCCACCAAGATAAGAATCGAAAGTGAACCTAGACTCAAACATATGATTACAAAGTATGATACTCCAAATGAAGTAGCATTCTTTGAAACTGAGATAGGTGTTTACAAACAAGAGGAAGTCCTTACTTTCTCTGTAGTTAGTCCTGAGGATACACTATCCTTAGACCATAGTGACTCCATAATTCACATCAACTAGCAAGTTCTAATAAGGAAATTGCAACAAGATAAGCTGGTTTTAGGAACAAAAACGGATTTAAGTAGTTTATTACTTCCTAACTGGTGTAGAATACACTATCATAACCATTTGGAGTTAACATGTCAGTCATTCATAGATATTCTAAGGCATGTAGATCTGCCCAAACAATAATCTCGAGAGGGAACTGAGACTCCAATCAATGAGTTATCCTTTCAAGTTAAGGATGCAACAATTCTTACACGGGTCAGTCTTTCTCAAGAGGAAGTGTATTTTCCAGTACATCAAACTCAGGTCTTAGGGTTTTCAGATCAAGAAGAATTGGAAATATCCCAGTTCCATTTCAATACCACTACTTCAGATGATTTACCAATGCCAAAGATGTTAATGAAAGATGAGTTAGATGATAAAGTAACTCAAGAGGTTGCTCAAGAGTCAATTGTTGAACAAATTGAGAACATAGCAGAACCTTCAACTAAGTCTAGCCTCAAGATTATTGTTGATGATCAGCAAAAGTCTGAGTCGCCACATGTCACAACTGATAAATGTCCTATTGATTCTAAAAAGAAAGAACTCCCAGCCAAAGACCAGCTGTGGACTCTTAAATTTGATGGTTCTAAATCTAAAGCAGGAAGTGGAGTTGGAATTGAACTAACCAATCCGAAAGGAAAAACTTACTTTGCTTCTTATAGATTGCAGTTTGGTTGTACTAATAATGTTGCAGAATATGAAGCACTTGCAAGAGGGCTCATGTTTGCTCATAAGAAGAAGGTAACTACTCTTGCAGTGATGGGAGATTCTGAAGTAATTGTGAAGCAGGTACGTAGCCAATACACGTGCCATAGCAAAATATTGGTTGCTTATAGAAATAGGATCTGGAATTTAATAGAAGATTTTTATGCTTTTGGGATAACTCTTATTCCAAGGGAAGCAAATCAAATAGTAGATGCTCTTGTTGTTGCAACAAGTACACTTGAACCTATGCAGGATTCAAATCTGAAGAGGTTTTATGTGGAGTTGGTTTTAGTTCTGGCCATCCCTGATAATGTCAGACATTTTCAGGTGTTTAATGATGATCAACATATTTTGGCCTTCTTGGAAAGTTCAGATGTATTTCAAGGATAGATAATTGATGACTCTGATAGAGATCAAGGAGATTGGGATCCAGAAAGTGACAATCCAAAAGGAATAATGGATTTGAAGAGAAATAACATCCAAAAGGTATGATAGCATTGGAAAGGATATTTGATTCAGATCCACGAGCTTATCAGAGAATGCCCACAAAGAGTGAAGGAGGCAAGTATGAATCTGTTAATTTGGCTCACTCAGGGGCAGAAAGGAACGTTCTTATAGGGAAAAATTGTTCTCAAGAGATGAAGGCTAGGAGATAGAGTTTTGTAGTGATCATTGTTTTGAAGATACATTGTTACTCGATAGTTTTTACAGTTAATAGAATTACAGGTTTTTACACAGTATGGAGTTTGAATTGAGTTGTTTTTGATAAGGCAAATAAGTTATAATCCATCTGAATGCCAGTGATTGTGTTGTAGCATGATAGTTTCTTATGTGGTGAAAGTCATTAGAAGAAACTAGATTTAAAGATTATCTTGTTAGATTGTCATTGAATTAAATGTATTGAAGTTTGTTGATCTATGATCTTAATGATGAATGAATGTGTGTTGTTTTGAAATCCTTGAAGTATTCATGATATTGTAAGTGTGGAATTAATTAAGCACCTGAAATGTATGTAATAGTATAGATCATTCTATAGGTTGTGTCGTCTTATGGTTTTCTTGATCTGATTGAAAAACATTCATTATTGAAGATATATCTCCAGACATTAGATAAGGTTGATTCAAATTCACTGGTTACCCCTTTGTCCCATCTTTTTCTTTTGTTTAAAACCCATTTGTTATAGAAAGAGAGTCACTCCTTAAAGTCTTTTATTACTAGCACATGCCCCTTGAACATTACAGTTGCATGAACCAATTGAGTGACACCGGACAGTTGAGAACCAACTACCAGGACCTTGGGAGTTAGGCCACTATATGTAGTCTTTCTTTTTCAGGAGAAATAGAATAGCAATATTTTGTTTTAATGTTGTTTGTGTCATTTTAACCATCAACAGGTGGGTTAGTTGAGAGTTTATATTTGACTCAAGTTGAGTCAAATTGTAGAGAATGGATGATTATGTTTAGAGGTTAATCAATCTAGATTAATTAACTTGGAGGATTTTAGGGGTTTTGGTATTTGATTTAAATCCTTTAGATTTATTGAATCAAATGAGAAGAACTAAAGGACTTAATGAAATAATTTGATTTATTTAATTAAGCATGATGAAGCTAGGGAATTAATCAATAAATTGTTTTAATTGATTAATAGGAGAATTCAATGTTAAATAGAGCGAGATTTAAATGTATGATGTCTATTTTACGTGTCTACATTTTCCCCCTCTTTGAAGCAATGTACTTGCTACATTGGTTCAAGGCTAGACGCTATTGGCATCGAAATTAAAAAAATTCCAATTTTTTTCGGATGCCCCAACAGAAATGAGTGCATTAGTACATTGCCCCCTTGAGAGATTGAGCGAGAAGTTCAACTTGAGGGTCGATCTCATGATAAAGAGGTTCAAAATGGATGTATGGATGATAATGATGATGAGATTTTCTTAAGATGCTTTGAATAAAAAATCTATATTATTTTTAACAACTTAAATGATGATGCAAATGAGATGGTTGTAAGATGCTTAGAATAACAAATCTATATTATTTTAAACATCTTAAATAATTATGCAAATGAGATGTGAAATGGATGAGATGTATTATGTTGTCCTATGATGATATGACATGATTATGGAAGATGAGAATGCGGATGCAAGATGAATGCATTGTTAGCATGAAAGAGGATAGAAGAATGAGAGGGATTGACCCTTGAATCCAAGAAAATGCAGAAGTTCAACAAGTCCACTAGTCATTGAGACTTTATTAGATATGATGATGAATGATGATGATGTATTTCCTATCTAGGGATGGGGGAGATAAAGAGCATAACTTTCCTTATGTTTGATAACACACCTAGGTATGATGCATCAAGGTATAAAGAACCAAGATGGCATTACACCTAGTGTGATGGACTTTGACTCGACAATCAATTAGGACTGCTCTTGTTCACACTTGACATACAAAAACCTTGCTAGGACGGACCCAACAAAGAAAGTATTTGCCAAGTTATATTACAAGAACGTCTAATAAGCACAGTAGACAAAAAGATAATGATCATTGCCCCATTCCTTTCTCTCTAAACCTTTTTTATCTAGGCATCATCGAGAGGTCCTTGAAATGAGCGCAAAATAAGATAAGTCAAAAAGACTAGATAAAGTAAATAAACAAGCTAATGTTCTTCATATCACTAGCCAAGACTAAACTATGGGGTTACCTGATGCTGATGTCCATCGCAAGAAGGTCACATTCCTAGGACATGTTGTGATCATGGTTTTGATGAAATTAATTGGATGATAAGCTATTGATACTCTAAGTTGATCAACATGCTGACTTACGGATCTAGACTTGAGACTTTTGATGTTTAAGCTTTCACTTTAGAACCTGCTAGACTTGCTTTTGACTAACTTACCAAAGGATGAAAGTGACGATGATTTATTAGGAATGATGATTACCACGGGTGAAAGCGAGATGAGACAGGTGCACCATTTTGGTTTTTTCCAAATATTGGGATGTTTTTGAGGCTGTTTTGATTTTTGGAGTTTCCAATATTTTTGGTATTTTCAAGATTTGTGAATATTTTTGGATTTTGTGTCTTGAGGGTTGATCAAGGATTTCCTTGCCTACGTTTACGATCAGAGACAACGTAGTTTGGATTCTAATTGACTTGACTACTAATGGGATAGATGGGAAACAGATTTCCATTGCGACATATGCCTAAATAGATGGGAAAATGGATTGCCAGATTGTGACATACACCTAAAGGACTAACCTAAAATGTGAAATAGATGGGCAAACGGATTGCTAGATTGTGATGGACACCTAAAGGACTAACCTAAAATGTCTTGGGGGATGATCAAAGATCAATCTTGCCTACGTTCAAGCTCAGAGACAACATAGTTTGGCCGACATGTTTTTTTGATGTTTTCTGACTTTTGAATGTTTTTGAGATTTTATTTTTGATAGATTTTTGAATATTTTTGGATTTTGTGATTTTTTTTTGGATTTTTCACATGATTTTGACAATTTCGATATGGATATGTGATGATATTAATGATCAATTTTGGGATTTTGATGAAAATCAAGCTAAGGTTGATTGATCAGATTCATGGATTGATAGTTTGACTAAGTGTGTTAACTAAAACAAAAGTGATAATGCACTTGTAAACTCTAGGAAGTTGTGTTATCCTAGAGTAAACTTGTACATAAGAGGATGGTTTGACTAAGTGTGTTAAGTCAAACAAGGTGATAATTGATTGGATTCGATTGATCAAGATTGACGAAGCTTGATTTGGAACAAAATTGTTTTGATGATTTGATGTGATACTAATGTGCAAGTTAGATGCGATTGATATTGATTGTTCAGATTGATGTTTGACGAAAGATAAAGCTTGATAAGGAACGTCTTCTTATCAAAATATTCCATGGGCCAGTGATTTGGATTTGGCTCACAAATGCTTGACCAATCTGATTTTACGTTTTCCCAATGTTCGGATCACCACATAAGTTGGAGGATATAGATCAAGATTCATTCCCAAAGTGAGATGTAAATATCTGCCCCCAATGTCTAGCAATGTATGGAATGCCATGGGTGGATTCTTGGATAGATGTATGGATAGATAAGGTAAGCATGCAAAGGATTCCAAGGATTATATTGTGACAAGATAAGGTGTTCGAATAGAGGAATGCTCATTCAGATAATGCTTCAACGATCAGACAACATTGGGTAAGATAGGAACAATGAAAGTGACCCATGTCAAGATGTTTACCACAAGCAGATGTAAAGTTTGCACCAAAATTTTATCAAGATAATGCAGATAGATGGTAATGGGTTGGATAAACGGTCCATGGATGAATGGATGATATGGCTGGGATGGCTTTATTATGGATGAGATAAGATGATTTCAACTGAACTTTCAAACGTAGATGCTTGATTCTACACATGATGCTTGTTTTCTAGGTTTTCATTATGGTACCTACCCAAAGAGCCACCGAAGTGGCTTTTGCTAGAGGACAATTTTTTTTCTTTACTGTTTTCAATCCTTTTTCCTAATTTTATTTTTTTGGATTTTTATATTTTTTGATTTTTTTGTATTTTTTCCATGAATATTTTAAGTTGATGTTGAATCACCTGGTATTGCTGACATTGATGCTTTTGTCATAATATTCCATCAATATCCTTCTTAAAGAAGCTTCTTTGCCAAGATACGTGCACTTGAATGCAACTTTTAAGAAACTTGTTATGCTTTGTTGATATCGGAGTTAACCTTGTCTTTGTGCGCACATCGCAATAGACTACCTTCTGAATCCTTATGATGAAGGGTCTTTTCCAACACATGGTCAGTTAAATAATTGGATATCATGCATGGAGGTGTGGATGGAGTGTGTTTAGGAATAATAGATGGATTGGTCAATAGTTTGGAACCTTTGACTCTTCAAACTTGGGAAGATGAGCAATAATGGGTGGATATAGAAGTGTGTGTGGAATTAGGACCAATATCTTCATACACTTTGTACATTGGTTGAGAAGATTTATTTTTCCTTTGTGGACATCTTTGATGGACACTTTTCCCTTATTTATTTTGCCCCATTGTTTCTTCGACTAATGGAGTTTGATAGGGATAGTTTTTCTTTGTATTCTTTGGTATCCATATGTATTTGATTTGTATTTCATGTTTTATTGCTTATTTTTCTTTGATGATATTCTTCTTGCTTTGATTCACATCCTTCTTTTGATGTTGGTCCCAATTCGTGGATGGGGTGATGGGTGGATGAAGATTTGTGACATGGCGGATTGTAGTATTGACCTTGGTTTTATCATAAGGATTCTTCATGCTCCCTATGTTGATGTTTACTTTTGACAAATTTGGCCCCAGTTTTTTAGAGGTATCCCTGATATGTTTATATCCCTTAATTATTCAATAACCAAGACCTTGATGCTTAGCATTGCTACCAATCTGCACTGGTTCTAAGATACCTTGTTCATGTAGGCCTAATCCTCTACCTTCATAATTCATCTGCTCAAAAAATTTATTTGCAATAGGATATGATTTACCTTAGAAATAAGGTGTTAATCCTTCTCTTCTCTGTGGTGGATCTTCAAAAGTGATATATTTTTTATTGATAAAATAGCTTGCCCTAAAAAAGGTAAGTTATACGAGTTTGTAAGTGATAGGATCCTCCACATGTGGGATGAATTCCTAATTGATATCTTTGGCTAGATACTGTGAGATATCAAATTGTAATGCTTCTTTAAGAAGTGTTGATGATTCATTTCCATATAAAATTATTCCTCATGATTCACTTCATAGGATGTTTCATGACTTTTATAGGATCCTTCTTCATGATCTATTTTCGCTGTCTCCATAGGATGTTTTTGATTTGCAACTTTTGTAGAAGCCTTTTGATGATGTCTTTGATTCAAAAATTTTGTAGAAACCTTCCTCATGATCCACCTTTGGTATGTCTCTAGATTCTTCTATACTTTGATCATGTGTACAAATGTTAAGAGTAGGAGACTCTTGTATCTTTGTAATGATGTCAAGAGTATGAGAATTTTGTTTTGAATGAAGATCATCTACATGTCCATCCCCATAAAGCATCTCCTGGGTAGATGGAGGAATGTGTGCTATATCATCATTTGTGACATCTTGTATATATAGGAGAGTTCCCATTAGATCATTGTAATACCTTGGAGATATGAATTCTTGATCTTGATTAATTTCAGAATTGCTTTCGACATGCTTCGGATAAAGTTCTTGACATGGTTCAATTTAAAAGGATGGATTGTCTACAAGGGATTCTTGGACATTGTTATCAGGGATGGAAATTGGATCAATATCCCGATGATCTTTAAGGATTCCTTCACTATTTGCAATCATGAGGTCGAGGGAAGTTAGTATGTCTTGGGAAGGACCATTGCTAGACATTGGTGATAGATGTTGATCATGCTTTGTAATACATTCTTTAAATATGTCCTCAGGTGATGTAGAGACATTCTCAACATAATTATTGGTCGATGGATCGTGGATTATGTCAATAGGATCAAATAATGTTAACACATATTGAAATAGATCACTAAAAAGTGGCTCTTGATGAATGCTAATTTGATCAATGGATGGGGTAAACATATCTTCAATGTTCTTATTGATGGATTGATCTCGATCACCATTTTTAACAATTATGGAGGGGAGATTGTTAATACTATCATTAGTAATTGAATTCTGATTATTGTCCCCAATAGCTATTATCTTTTGATCAATCAAGTCTTGGATGAGATTTTTGAGTTGAATATAATTTGATATTGTGTGTCCCTTTACTTTATGAAAATCACAAAAGAGCTTCTCATCATACCCTAGTGGTTTCACCATGGGCTCTTGATAATTCACATAAATGGGGATTTTAATGATATTTTATTGTATCAACCATTGCATGACTAATTCAATTAGTTCCCCAAGTGTTGTGTAATTTTTTTTTTACCTTGTGATGATTGATTGTGGAGATGTGGTGATTGAGTTTTTTGGTGATGTCGTTGATCCTAATATCCAATTTCTTGACATTGGAGATATTGTTCCTGATGTGATTATGGAGACAACTCAATCTTTTGATGACATGGTTCAACTAATGGTAGAGTGTATTTATTTTGGGGTGGAGATGTCTCTTGGTGCAATGGATCAATTAATTTGGCAAGTGAAGCAATTTTATCTCACAAAATTTGATCTTAAAACCTTTGATATGGTGGATTTGGTTTTTGAGCAAGCACATTTGGAATGCATCCTTGTGGTGTTTTCCTATGATCATGGACAAGTTGATTTTGGATAATGCTCTGATTCGGTGTGATGTTTTCATTTGGAATTATAGGTTGACTTTGAACATTGTTGTGTTTGACAATCATATTTCCTTGATTTAGGTAAATTTGATTTTGCATCATGGGGTTACCTTGACTTGGAATGATACATGGAGTTGCTAATATACTACTAGGATTTTGAACAACATTGGTTTGATTTTCAAATGCATCTATCCCAAATTTCACCAAGTATGGATTCAAAATGGTCATTTTTGGTAAAGTTGTACTTGGTATATTCACATTTGGCATGCATGGATTCAGTGGGATAATGTTGTTTTCTTGAAGATTCATGCATTGATTGTTCATTTGATAGACTTGTAGGTTTGGGATTTGATTTAAATCTACCATCGGGAAAGGTGGTCCAACATTTTGATTGGGCATACTCACATTCATTGTTCCATTGATGTTTGTAGGAGATAATGATCCCATGTATGGATTTTACAAATGTGAGTTTTGATAATCAATCGGCATTGCAAGACTTGGATAGTTTGGTTGACTTGGATTACTCATGATGTATGAGTCGAGTTTAAATTCCATGTTTTTCTTGCATTTTGACCTTGTTGACCTCTAAGGGGTTTAGGACCAATGATGAGATGAAAAATGAAATGGGTGAATGATATGGGTGTTTAAATTTTAGGAATTTTGCATCAATGCCAAACTTTAGGACTTGATTTTATTTTATTTTGATTGAGGATATTTTGACTAAGTGTGTTAAGTCAAACAAGGTGATAATGGATTAGATAATTTGACTAAGTGTGTTAAGCCAAACAAATATGATAATGAACTTGTAAACCCTAGGAAGATGTGTTATCCAAGAGGTAAATTCACTCAAGAGGATTGATAATTTGACTAAGTGCATTAAGTCAAACAAGGTGATGATGGGTTGAATAATTTGACTAAGTGTGTTAATCCAAACAAAGTGATAATGAACTTGTAAACCCTAGGAAATTGTGTTATCCTAGAGTAAACTCCTGCATAAGAGGATAATTTGACTAAGTGTGTTAAGTCAAATAAGATGATTTTGATTTTCCAAAAGTTTAGCATAAATGGTGTTTTCAAAGTTCCCAAGAGTTTGTTGGCGAGATGTGATTTGATTGATGTTCGAGATGGGTGAAGTGTTTGACTTGATCCTACATGAACTTAAGAGGACTTTTTTACAAGACCAAGGTTTTGAAGAACGTGTTTTTCCCTAGGATTAATTCAAACCAAAAGACCAATGTTCGCATGGAAAACCATAAGATAGAATATTGCAAGCACATGTGTGGTTCAATCGTCTATTATCTTTCTCAGATTCGGTTCTTTTTGACACAAGAACTTTCTTGATTATGTTTTTCAAACTGAATGTCCAATGTCCTAACTTTCTTTTATCCCACAAAGTGTATTATGTGGAAATCAAAGAAATCAAGGAAAAGGTTAACTAATGTTGACTTTGGGATAAACAAATTGAAATATTTGAATGTTTAGAAGCCTTCTAGAGATAAGAACCCCTAGGGAAAAGAAATAACATGTGGACACCTCCAAGGTATTTTTTCTTCCAAAGGGTTTGAAATTTTGATGATTCGTTGAATTTTTGTTTTACACTGGTTTGGATCCAAGCAAAGTGTTTTCAATTCCAATGGCATGCACAACCCTAGGTTGAAAAGACAATATTTGTTGGGTTCCCACTTGGATAAATCCAACTGCGCATATTCAGTGCGAATGATTATATGCTTGACCACATAGGCTGCCCCTTACAATGCACTCGCTTCTTGGGTCAATCAAGCATCAGTACCCATGAATCTCCCATGGCATACTTTTCATCTCTACAATAGAACCGCATGTATATGTGGGGTTGCTTCAAAGGACATTACCTTTTGCACCAACAAATAGATAAGATTTTGGCCTTTTCTAAACAAGGGGTTTTAATTCAGACTTTCCATTCGTACGAGTTGACCCATGCAGTGAGAGACCATTGCTACCCTTCTCATCGGAGCCAACCGCATGATACTGGATTTTGTTCCAGTACCCAGTTTTATATCCCAGCTGGAAATACACTTTGGCTTTAGTGTGTTACTAGTTGGGTCATTCCCTTGGGTGAGTACTTTTTCCCACAAGGCAGGCCCTCTAAGATAAACAAAAGTGAGAAAAAATATGTGTAGTTCAATCAAACTTTGTTTAGAAACAAAGGGAGAACACATGCAATAGGTTTACTCACACTCACAAGATGTTTTGTTCAATTTTAGATCCCAAATCAAAGTGTGAAGGAAATCTTTTAAACAATCTAATATCACCAATAGAATTTTGATTCTCAAGATCGTCGTGAAGTACGAGAGAAGCGCATATGCCTTTTAAATGATATTAACTTGTGAAAAGGATTGCCAAGCATAAAACAAACTTGTTCATTTTAGACCATAAAAGTAGTGATTTTGGTTCGTTTTAAAGCACCAAAACGAGATGTTAAAGTTGCCTTGCTCAATTTTTAGAACCCAAATTGAAATTTTAGTAGGTTACTAATGTTCAGTTTTAATCCAACTTTGAAAAAATCAAATTAGTGATTGATTTTAAACCCAAATTAAAAAGTGGGTTTGTTTAAAATAGAAACGAAAGCAAGAATCGAAGTCTTGAATTATAACAACAAGCATTAAAAAATGCTTTTTTCAAGTCTAGATTTCAAAAGAATTTCCAACTCCACTTAGTTTGCCTTCATTTTTGCTTGATCCCAATGTCAACCTATAAAATACCACAAATTTATCACAAATGAGAAGTACGATATTTCAAGAAATGAATGATAACTTAACATAATGAGCCCGATTTTAAACATAATGAATGTGTCCTAACAAGGAAACAATCCTTGGAAACAAGCCTCGGTTTTAGATTAAATAAACAAAGTAGAAATGACTTGTATGAAGAAATTGCACACTAATTTTCCAATTGGCCTTTTCGATACCATGCATATAGTCCATAGATATAGGTAAATAATCAAATTGCTTTGAATTTGAATGTGAACAAAGAAGCCATAAATCTCTTCAAGCATACACAACAACCTAAACATAAAAGCACATGTCGCATTGAAAAGATCAAAAAATTTCACAAAATTGACTTGAACTTTATTCTAACCACAAAATGTAGTCAGACTCATTCGTACATCTAATCTCCACACATACACAAGAAGCTAGGTTCCAAATTTAACACGTACTCCAATATCCAATTCACTGACCAATAAATAAATACAACCAGACCCAAGTTTAAGTTTGTGAAAATCCAAAAATTTATACAAGCAACATATGTGTGGGTGATCCCACAATAGTGGTTTACAATTTTTGGCCAAACTGGACACTAAAATTATTATTTTTAACTAAATCTTCATATTCGGGCACCTATAGCGACTAAACTGTGAGGAATTTGAAGATGCTGCAAACTAGAGTCTCATCACATTTTTTTTGTAGATTCTAGAAGTATTTTTTTCAAAAAATTTGGAATCAGATTGCACTTTTTTTTTCCATCTCCCACAAAAATTGGTTTTTTTTCATAAAACAACATTTTTAAAAAGTGGCACTCACCGTATACAACATAACTTTATTTGTATGAAGGATAAAATTCTATTTTTTTAGAATTTAGATTTATAACTATGACATCTGGCACTTTCATTTGGTCTCATAGTTTTTTATTTAATATTTTTTCCTTAATCAAGTTTCAAGGTCAAACTAATTGCAATTCAGACATAGGCGGATTGTATACAACATAACGTTTTTTGTATGTATCGAAATTCAATTTTTTCTTTAATGGACCAAGGACATCAATACTCAGCCCAAAATTATTTTTTAAATTTTATTTTGATAATTTGCTATTTTTCCGCATGTGCAGAACAAAGAGCTTGATTTTCAGTGAAAAACCTATGTTTAATAAAACTAAAAAAAGACATACATAATAAAACCAAAACATATTAAAATTATATTCGTTGGATAGCTCGTTCTAAGGACTACCTGATTCTAATTGGGTTTGTGAAGATTCCTCCATTTTAATCCTCAACCCGAGCTCTGAAGTGCCAAAATTTAGGTTTTTTCTATGTCTCGGATAGGGGATGAGGGATAAGGGGGTTCATTTGAACCCATAGGGGTTCGAGCGAACCCCTTCACAGAGGTTTGCTCGAACCCCTTTCCTATGCATTTTTTTTTTCCAGCGGCCAAGATTCAAAGGGGTTCGATCAAACTCGGGTTCAAGCAAACCCCTTTTTGGTTCAATCGAACTAGTAGGTTCATACGAACCCCTATAATCATTTTTTTTGCCTTGGGGTCATTTTTGGTGAGTTTTACTTCCTCACTTGAATTATAAACCACTATTATGGATTCACCCCTGTATGAGATAAATGCACAAGCTTAGGATTGGGAAGTACATATTTTCTTTCTCTGGAATGACCCATAGGGAAATGAGAGTACGCTTGCTGAGGATAATAAAGTATAAATTGCCTATTCTGATGTACTTTGTCTTCTGCCCAAAATTCTACCATTAAAATGAAAACTAGTTTGACATTCGAAGAAAGTGCAATAATGGCCTAAAAGCAAAGAATAGAATGCATGGTCCCACACTAGAAAACATATTTTTAAGTTTTGGTAGTTTCTATATTCTCGTTCCAATCATTTTTTCGTAGAATAATTGCATGCACAAGGCGATGCCACAAACAAACAAGATTATTATCAAACTTCAGCATTAAAAAAATAAAACAAAATGAATGAGAGAAAAATCCTCGAAATGGTTGTACAGGAAGTCAAATGTATAAGCATAGTAGGATAAAGGTGATAGATTGTAAGTTAGCACAATCAACAATAAAAACAATCTACATTAATGATGAGATGGACTAGGATAACGGCAAAAAATTGTAAGTAGACAAAATCATTCCCTCATATTAGTAAACTGCAAATGTAAGATCATTCCCACATGACTTTAAAGGTTGATATATATGTATTTATAAATTCTTATTTTTGTGCGTGTGTTCCAAGATTTAAAAGATCAAACCAAATTGCTAAAATCTAATCTGACAGAAGCTCATAAATGGATTTGACAACATTACACCTCCTCAAAGACATTTTGCAAATGAAAGAAAATTTGCAGAGATTGCGTGATGGCTAAGAAAAAGATAGCACACAACATTTATTACTTGGCTATATAGTGGACAGGTATGCGACTAGGGGAAGCATAGACCAAGCACGTGAACTGCTAGACCAAACACCTTAAAGAAAGTATGGAAAGGAAACGCAGTGGTAGTTCGCAGGTGTAAATTCCACGACCTTGGACCAGCATCCTCCCTGTCTATGCCAAAATGTATGCACAATGGTGAAGTGCAGAAAAGACACGTGAACTGTTTGACAAAATGTTAGGTATGTGCAGGATCATCATGGAAAAAATAGGCCCTTAAGTGGCAATAAAAAGAAAGAAAATCAGAGTTAGACAACTTGACGTAAAAAATTGAATAAGTTATCTATATTATTTCAAAAAAATATAAAAATTGAATCTATAGAAAATTGAATGTAGTTTCTAAAATACTAGACCTTTATTTAAAAAAAAAAAATCTATTTGGTGAAAATTTGAAATTTCAATGGAGTAGTATTTAAATTTCAGGGTACAAATAAGAAGTAGGTGTCTATCTGACCAACCTAACCACAATAAAATGATAATTATTTTTTTATAAGATGTTAGATATGAGTAGAGGACTCATGTCCCGATGTGATGCATATTTTTTTTATCAATTTTTTCCAAATAAATAATTAATTATGAATTTTTTATTACAACTTTTAAAAAATATAAAAGCTCATCTGTCTAACCACCTTAACTTGGTCAAAAATTCATGAAATTCTATTTTTGTTTTTATTCCTATAGTATGTGAAGCATAGAATGTGATGCATGTTTTAGATTCAAAAAATGTGATATCGTTTGAAATTTATAGATGTTTTCCAATCAGCCTATCAATTAGGACTTTATTCATAATTCTAATAGAAAATGAATAATAATTATTTATTAAATTCAAAGAAAAGCATAATTTATATTGGTGGAAAGCTGAGAATCTCGTCTAACAACCCTTTTCGTTTCATGAATTTTGGGTAAAAAAAAGGTCGTCAACCACATGGGCCATCATATGGCTTACATATCGCCACTTTTTGTTCCATCATGATCCTACACATACCTTACTTCTCCACAATGTGATCACATGGAATGCAATTATTGCAAGGTATGCGCAAAATGTATGTGTTTGAAAATATTTTAGCAACTTTCAAGCAAAGAATATTAGTCAGCATAAAACCGCACTCTGCAAACTTTGATCAGCATCCTCTCCTATAATGCTAATGCAACTGGCGGCTTCTTTTCCCATGCCAAAATGGAAGCATACAAAGGGTGCACAAATTGTTCAAGAAGTTAATCTGGAGAATCCTGCCATTAGTATGTTAAAAAAGAGAGCTTTAAGCATAATAAATCAAATGGCACAAGAAGCATAGATAAAACATAGACATAGCACATGAACTATTGATAGTACGCCCTTTAAAGATGTGGTCTCATTAAATGCATAGGATATACTTCCCTTACAGTTGCCGAATTTAGTTACCATACGTTGTACCTGCAGATCATCAAATGTTTACAACAACCTCTAAAATGCATGTTTAATTATTCTCTTAGTTGGAGTAGTCATATTGGCTATTCCCAAAAACAATTACTATGAGATACGTTTTGCATCCCATGTGCTTGATTACTATCTCATTCTAGGCTAACTTGAACAAAAAATAAAACGTGGCATTTTCTAGTTTATTTTTAGACATAAACTTCAGACAAAAGAAACCACAAAATATCGATTAGCTTTTGCTAAGTTACACACAACTTTCATACAAAAGCGATGGAATTCTTCTCTAATCTTCTACAACAATTCAATTCAATAGAAAGTGATAGCTTCGAGGGCACACTTTATGATAGGGTACTGTCAAGAATGATGGTGGACTTCATAATAACAATGGTTGACAAGGCCGTGAGCTATGCGACAAAACAACTAAAGAAAATGATGTCTTTAATAACTACCATGATTGCAGGAATGCACAGTAGGGGTTTAAAAGACTCTAGAAAGTTTTAAGAAAATATTGTTGGTGGGTGTAAAACTGCATTCTACGAACTTTGACTAGCATCCAATCTGCCTGTGCACAAAAAAAAATGAGAGCTTTGGAACAGGTGTGGACATCCATCAAAGCATAATGGTAGGGGTTTCTTTTTCTTTTCTTTTTTTTAATCAAATATGGTTGTTGGAAATGCTATGTTAAACATGTATGCAATGTGGAATCATAAACAAGGCTCATGAACTTTTGACAAAATTCCTGAAAGAGATGTCTTCTGTTGGACTGTAAAGATTGCAGGATATGCACAAAATGGATTGTTGAGAAGGCTTTAGGGACTTCCAAGCAAATGATGTTGTGTGTGAACTATTTGACATTGTGTTTCAAAGAAATGGAATCAAAGGATGGAAAAAAAAGATCAACCACATAATTCTGGATAGTACATCAAATCACAATCGATGATAAAAGACCAATGCACAGTGAATCAAACAAATTTTGAAGATTTATTTAGTAGATATAGTTCTTTGTTTGAAGGCATGTCAAAAAAAAGAAGTGACCATTTAAAGAAATTGATTACAACAATATCTCGACCACAAATGAATGATATGAGCATCTGATGGCTAAAACAGAGCTGCAAAACTAAGAATGGATCCAAGATTGAACTGCTAAGCATAGAGTCATAATGAATATCAAAAGGATAAGTCTAGAAATTCTTAACAAAAAATGTAATATGATTGCAAAAGGCTGACAACCTTACACCGTAAAGGAACACAGAAATAAAGATCAATACCTTCAAACAAAAGTATGGGCATCGTTTTAATTAAGAAAACGTAAATGGGGTAGATTTCAAGATGTAAACAGAGTAGATTACAAAATGTAGCGGGGGCCCTCCTTCTAGCACCAGTATGTGAATGCTGAAAATCTGCATGAGAGACTTAAACCATTTCATGTTGTTAGCACAATTTATTTTAAATCAACAAATTCAACATCCCTATGAAATACCAATCACGTTCAAATATGCAACTAATGAGAACAAAACGAGCTAAACAAAAGCATATGCAAAAACATGATTAAACCCTTATCTCATAGTGGATTGGTGCCACTTTGTTGTGTAGGAAGCAACCCTTTCCCAATCCTTTATAAGCAAAAAGATGCCAAGATGATCATGCGTGAATGCAAAAGATTATGCATCAAGTTGGATAGTAGTGTTGTAGCCAAATTGTGTTGAAATGCTTTGCATTTATAGATTCAAGGTTGATTTGCATTTATAGATTCAAGGTTGAAAGATTGAGTGATTTTGGATGAATGTGGGATCATTCATAAGTCAATGACAAGATGCCACTTGTCAAGATGTGAGAGGATGAGGGTTGCGCAAGTTTTGGCTAATGTGCCAATTTGAAATTTGAATTTGGATGAAATGACATGTTTAGGGGGGATGAAAGGTGAATTAAATGCTAAGTTTGATTTGTGTAAGGGACATGTAAGAGCATTTAATGCTTTGTTGGATGGACAAGTCATTTGAGAGGGAGATTCAAAATTGGAGGAATATTTCATCTTGATGATCTTTTGAAAGTAATTAGAAGAAATAATAAATAAATAAAACGATTTATGATGCAAGTGGATGGGTTAGTTGAGAGTTTAGATTTGCGTAGAGTTGAGTCAAAAGCTAGAGAATGGGCGATTATGTTTAGAGGTTAATTAATCCAGACTAATTAACTTGGATGATTTTAGGGGTTTTGGTATTTGATTTAAATCATTTTGATTTATTGAATCAAATGCGGAGAACTTAAGGATTTAATGAAATAATTTAATTTATGCAATTAAACATGATGAAGATAGGGAATTAATCAATAAATTGTTTTAATTGATTAATAGGAGAATTCAATGTTAATTAAAGCAAGATTTAGATGTATGATGTCTATTTTACGTGTCTACACAAAAAACATGAATTTTTCCCTGACAAGAGATACAAAATACTGTAAACTACAGAAAAGAACGAATTACGTTGATAAATTGTTGTCCATTTGCCAGTAACAGCATGTACTCTGAAAATAGAAGTACGTTGTTCTAGTAATTGTTGTCCTTGTCTAGGTATAGTTCTTGCCATGCCCAAGGTGACTGCAGCTGAGAATTGGAGTTATTAATACTGGTCTTATTGGTAGTATTGATATCAGGGGAATTCAGAAGGAGGTCTGTCAAGTCCTGTATTTCATGGTTATGAACAACATTATGGTCGTGGGTTGATTCGTCAGAACTAGAGAAGTCCTCATGGGTGGGCTTCTTACCTTCTGTTTGGCTCCTGTTAAGCTGATCTTGAGAGCAAAAGGATGAAATTGGGCTTAATGTTAAGTAGGGACTTGTATCGGTGCATGGAAAGGCATTCCCTATATCATGATCTAGACCACAGAGATTCTCGCTATCGTTATTGTTACTCTCAGTGTTATTAGTAACAGTTTCCTTCCTGAAGGCCTTGCCTGATTCTGAGTTCCAAAGCTTTTAGAAAATATCAGTGGGTACCTTGGAATTGGCCTCTGCATTGTCACTCCCCATCAACGGTTTGACAGAAGAGGGAGATGAAGATGAAAGGATAGAATTTCTGGATAATCTTGCTTCAGCTTCAAGTCTTGCCATTTCCCACTGTGACGCGTGTCTCAGGAGGGCTGTGGACTGAGATCCCTGTAACCCATTTGCGCTGAGTATCTCAGATTTGGGTGAATGGGTGGAAGGATCCAGTCCCATTCGCAACAACTTTTTCTTCAAGTGGGTGTTCCAGAAGTTCTTGATCTCATTATCAGTTCTCCCCGGGAGCTGCGATGCTATCGTGGACCACCTATAGAAAAGTCACTACAGTAAAATTAGCAACCCCACCTTGTTACAGCAGTAGGCAAAACTAATAATACTAACAAACAAAGTAATTACACATTTATATATAGTACCGTTATTTAGTATAGTTATTATTCCTGAAAAGGAGCGATGGGACCATTTATTATCCTAAAACCCAACATCATCTCTATTACAATAGGTTGGTCGATATACATGTGTTTTTTATTACCTCTTGCCTAGAATTGCATGCAGCTGAAGGATAGTTCTTTCTTCTTCTGGTTGAAACCGGCCTCGCTTAATATCAGGTCTCAGATAATTAGTCCAACGCAGGCGACAACTCTTCCCACACCGAAGAAGCCCTGTGCACATACGCATTGCTTAAATTCACATGAAAAATACTTATCTACAGAATGAAAAATACTTATCTACAGAACTCAGATGTAAATCTTCAGTTTCTTATATGATAATCAAAATCTATGCATATACTTCATTGCCCAAGTGTATATTCCTTTCAATATTATTCAAATGCAAATGATATTATATGTGAGATGCATGCATTTGCTAGACAAGTCCCTACTAGATACAGACCAGCCTGTCTGGGAAGAGCACGCCAGCTTCCATGGCCATTTTTCTTAATATACTCGACAAGAGCCTGATCTTCTTCGGGTGTCCAGGGTCCCTTTTTCAGGCCCACTTTCTCACAGCAAGAGGCTCTACCCATTATTGCTTTGTTTCTTTCTTGAAGGCCTGCAGCAGCAGCAGAATAACTAAGAAGATTGGGAGCTCCACATATATTGACCAGCAACGCTTGACGTCAGGTTTTTCCTTCAACAGGGTGACCGTAGGAAGTGGGTCAACAATCTTAACTGGTAGGAGTACATGGGATTTATGATAATACTTTTCATCGAGAAAACGACGTGGAGAAACAGGGCCCCCAATTTATCAGCCGAAAGATCGATTGTGGCGAGGGTAGCTCCACCGAATCCGAATGTCATTGCTATTAACGATGTCTTAAATATTAATGCGGTGGGAAAAGTGTATTAAATGTGTGGATATATATAATTTAATTACTTGAAATTATAGTACTATTACCCAATCAAATATTACTAAAGTATGTTGAGTTGTGATATTTTCAAGTAATAGAATAAAGTGGAATCAGCTTTACTTCATGAAATTAATAAACATATAATTTTAATTATGAAACAATTATCATGTATGAATGATTAACTAATAATTAATAGAATATAATAAATATTAATTAGAATAAATTAATCGAATAGAGTTGATTTGGAAAGTGTAATTTTTTTTATTCATTCAATATAAATTCAATTTATAAATAAGTGAAATTAATTAAATAAAGAATAGAAATTCTTCTAATATAGAATAAAAGTAAAATTTAATATAACGTTAGATTTAAAATAGTAATTGGAAATCTACATAGACATTAGTCAAATAATATATTTATTTTATTTATAGATTATTTAGGAATTGTTTTAAATATTTTTGGATGATTGAGTAAAGTAATTAGATTTTCTATAGTTAGAGTTTCTTAGAGAAGAAGAAAGGTGTGATATTTAGGATTTAATTATTATAAAATTATAAAAAACCTTAGAGAAAATGGGACATAATTTTTTATGAATTAGCTTTGAGGAGAATTGAGGGAGATTTGTCTTTGATTTTTAAATATTATTTTTAAAGAGATAATAAAGGGTTAGCATCAATTCAACAAGGAGTTCAATTAGCATTGAAGGGTTTGATTTGGTCATGAAATTAGCATAGGAGCATGTTTTATAATCTTGTGTTTAAATTAAACTTGAGGTATTTTTAATTGAATAGTTTAAACTCTATTATTAGTAGATTTATAGAGAGAAACTAGGAAAGTGAATTCACATAACTAATCATTTATGGAATCTATGTGAAATCTTATAAAAATGGTCTTAGGATCTTTTAGAATTATTTTGAATTGATTGGATTAGAAATCAAAACTTATACTTGAAAATCTATACTTGATAAAACTAGGAAAGATATTTACATAAATCCTTTATGTGAAATATAAAACCCTAGGATTGAGAATTGCATCAAATTCATCTTATGAATGAATTTATGTTATTGTATTGAGCTTATGAATGGTATATTATGATTATAATTTGATGAATTTAATTACAAATCACGGTTTTAAAAAAAGATATATATATATATATATATATTTTGGTAAAAGGCCAAGGCCTTAAAATTTTGTATTAATAAAGTAGCTGAAATAATTTTTAATAAGTACCAATATACATAATGGAGGGGTTTATGGTCATCCCTCAAGTCAGAAAAAATTATCTTGAAAACCAAATAGTATCAAAATGAAACCCAAACCCTTGAATGGTTAAAATGGAGGTATACACCTTCTTCCTTTCAACCATGTAACCAAACACTTCTCAGGGCCAAAGTACCAAAGAAAAACATGTAAACTTAATGTTGTCTTTGATAAATTAGCTTTCTAGTATTCAAACACCCAACATCACAAAAATGACTCCAAAACTCTAATTTAGTGAAACATATTGCTAACTAGGGCAAGACATTGAACACTTCATATCTGATAAGAAGTAGGAAGCAAGGCTTACATAAAATTTGAACTACTCATCACCATATGTTTACACATAATTGATAAAATTGCCTACCCATTCAAAGTCCTGGATTGGTTCAATATGCGACATTTTCTTCAATAAATTTACTCCTACCTTAGCCCACTCCCTTTGCTTGTGCAATGCCACATCTTTAATATCTAGAATAAAATGGGTAATACGTTATCACCTCACTTAGAATAGAAAGAAGCTCCATGTCACTAGGCCTAGGAATTCTAAGACCTAGAGTAGCAACTTCTAGCACCTCCTCTTGTCCACCTAGTATTTCAGGTATGAAATTTTTTTGAGCCATTTCTGACACCTCCACATTTGGGACCTATAGGTCAAGAATAATTTCCATAAAACATGAGGAGATATCAGAATCCACTCTATATATCTCACTTGAGGACATAAAATCCTATCCTAGGATGATTTTCACCGCCCCGATCAACATGCAATTTTCTTCTAACATAGTTCACTTTAATCAAACCTCTAAGATCACTCCAAGTCCATTTGTCTACGAGTACTCAACAACCTAGTGGGGGTGTCCATACCACCATATAATATACTCTCATAAGACATTCACACAATGAATTAAGCTTCTATATCCTCAGAATGCCCCATGAGATAATGCTAATCTTTGCTTAAAGAAACAACTTGATGAGTGCACTAAAATTCATTAACTAATAATTTTCCATGCAATCATATGATGGATGATGAAGGTATTCAAAACTCTCATGTGTACAACTCCATCTTTGGTAATATGCCTATAATAAATGTTAACATGAGCTTGTAATATTATTAAATATAATTTCCTTTCCTTGGTTTATTTGTAATACATTTAGGTCAGAATAATTAATCATTAGCTCCCATCAAAACAAGAGATTTAAATGCAAGCATGGTACTAATTAGGATTACCAGTGCCTTTGGCCAAGAAAGTGAAGAGGACTCAAAAATATCATTCACTAGAATTTAGAGAGCTTCCCCAACACTTGCAAAAACAACTCCAAGATGTGGTTCATAATTAGTTGAGACATCATTCTTAATCGACACACCCTCTCTTTGTCCACTATGAAAGAAAAGTACATGATAATAACTCGTGATTTTAAAAAATCCATTTATATCAATATATTATGCTTAGATTTTAGGCTAGAGACAAGATCTATTATAATTCATTATGATAATCAAAATCTCATATATAAAGAAACAAACTTTAACTTTCATGTGAGGATGAATTATATAAATTTACAGTACCATTTTTTGGATAGATAAAGGATGGGAGAGTGATGCTTAAAATTTTGATAATTTGTAGACATTTTTGATGCACTAATGAAGTGAGTGAGAACTATAGTTTTTTGGTGGCCCTATGAGTCTATGGGCCTTTTAGCCCTTAAAAATTAGATTATTATGTTGATACACCACTTTCTCTTGAAAGTTTTTTGATAAGTTGGATAATGTCAGGCAAGGTGTCTAAACCTTTATTCTAATGTTAAAATTACTAAAAGCATAATTTTTTAGTTAAAATAGAAAAAAATAACTTCTTATAGGTATAGAGTTGGCTTTTTTCCAAAATAAATATGCTGGGTTGTTTGATAGTGCTTTTATGGGTACTTGTATCCTAGGTCTCTTCAAGCTCTAAAATTTTAGAAGAAGAGGCCCTATTGGCATCCTAGATCAAAAGAAATGGCCTCCAAAAGTTGGGTCTTTTCATAAAAAGAGGTATAAGGGATAGTTATACTTGTTGACTAACTTATGATGCATGTTATGATAAATCATATAAGGTATATTTGGTTGAAGATAATGGAACCAAAATTAAATTCCTAATTTGGTGAGTGGATTATAATGATGATGTGATAGGTGGGATGAATATGCCATTTTTATCTCATAGATTCATCTCAAGTTTTGGGTGCTACATTTCTAAGCTAGGGATTTGTGAGCTATTTTTGGGATGGTTTTAAAACATGTTTTCTTAATTACTACTTGAGGGTTTCATGTATTGTATATCTTATATATTAGGTGCTTGAGATGGAGATTTTTTGTGAAATTTGTAGATATTTTTGAGCTACCAAATTTCCTTCAAATATTTGGTTGGTGATAATTCTATTCAAATAATTTATTTGCAAGTGTATTGTAACAATTTTGTTCATTAAATAATATATTGAGATAATTTAGAGTGTGGGGTTTTATCATTCCAAAGGGTTTTCTCCATGTACACATATTTTATGGTATATTATTCATTTTATGTATATACGTGTTTCTTCTTTCTGTAATTATTAAAATATTAAAATTTGGACAACACTCTCATTAAAATTATAGTGCAAGAATCATTTCCATGTACTATCTTTATTGCTTGCATAGTGCATGATCATAAAATAGATAATATTTATTCAAACAAAGATTCAATCATTGCAAATTTGAGGAAGGAATAATTTTATAGGATAAAAGTTTCAACACTTAAGAATATTGGTCTTTACAATATTTTACATAGATTTTGTAAAAAGAGGATAGATGGATTTTTAAAGAATAATTATGCCAACTTGGGTGTCTAAAGCAATGTTTCTCACTTCTATAATTTGAGCCCTTGGTATAAATATTTATATCTAAGGTATCTAATGCTAGAGCACCTCAAGGGTTGACCAACCTTGCATCAACGAATTTTTTTTTTTTATATGTATTTTGTATGATTTATTTCTTGTTGTAGATATTTTTTATCATTGCATATTCATTTTTCTAGCCACAAACATCTAGTTGTTCACTTAAAGTTATAGTTAGTCTTTCCTTTTGAGTGATATTATATATTTCTATTGAATATTTTAAAATATAATCATAATATCTTAATTGTACTTTGAAAATCTCCACATTTCAAGGTCATATTGTGTTTCTTAATTGTAAGATGTGTATTATTTAATAAAGGGGTTTAATTGAGGCTATGTGCCAATGTATTTGAATTTCTCATCAAATTCAATAACACCTAATTATATATTAATCTTAGGGAGGTTGATTATTCTTAATACCACGTTGTAGTTGACATCACTTTATTACATAATTTAGGTATCACTATAAAAGAACGACGAATAACTTGTGGGAAGGTATCAAAGATGAGAGATAAATAATATTGAAGATCACAAATCAAAAAGGATTGTGGATATTGGTATATATTATGTTGGTAAAATTATATTATAAATAGATCTAAATTATAACTTAAATTTCATATGAGATAGATAATTTGAAATTTTTCACTCTCATTCATCATTCTTTCTTGAATAATTAAGTTTGTGTTATGTGCTCATACATTATGTTTTTAATTTGTGTTTTTGTGGTGCATGAATATAGTTTTTCTCATTATAGCCACTATATATGATTGTATTACATGGCATAGACACAAAAAATATACAGATTGATCCTATACACCTAATCCTGATCTTACTAACATCATTTCTTCCTAAATCACCCCCTTTACAAATTAATTTAATTGAATAATATTTATTTGATTAAATTCATCATATTTCCTCCCTTAATTAAATAAATCAAATATATCTGATTAATCCATCATCTCCTATTAATTAAATAAATCATTTTGTTTAATTAATCCTATAGTCCCTCTTTTCATTAAATAATTCACTTTGTTTAATTAATCTCTAAGGTCATCTCCTTAAATTAAATAAATTAATCTTCATTTGATTTAATCTAACACCAACCTCTTTAATTAAATAAATCAAAATTTATTTAATTAGATCTTAAGTCCATTTTTCATCTCATTTTGATTTAAATTAATCCTAAAATCTAATTCAAATTGTAAAATCTAATCTTAATCTAATTTAATAAAATCCTAATAAATCCTAATCCTAATCCATCAAATCCTCTAGATTTTTCAACTTTCACAAGTAAATCAATTTATTTGATTTATAAATTCATCAATTTCCATTCAAAAGGGCATATTTTATGGAATATTCTTCCAATTCAAAAATCCTCCAAAAGGGATGAGTACATCAAACAAGGCATTAAAGGCCTCTTACATGTCATTTACCATGAGCCAAGTGGCATTTACTCCATTCTTTTCTCCCTCCAACTTATCATTTCACAAATTTCAAATTCCACCTGACCATATTTATGTGCACATTCATCCAAATGTGTTCATTCCTCCTCCAATCACATGTGGACAAGTGACCTTCTCTCATTGGTTGGTCTTTTGTCCAACATTCATCCATTTTGCATCTTCTTCCATCCTTCTCTCCTATTTATAGGAGACTCTAATTTGAATTGAGGATCCATCAACAAATAGCACAATCACTATAGGAATTTAGCATTTGAGTTCATAGTATTTTCATATTTTGCAATCCATTTAGCTAGGTTATTTACAATTTTCATCAAGGAAGAAAAATCATCATCAAAGATCATCACAATTGCATCAAGAAATTGGGAAAGGTCCATTTTCCACATCAAAATGGCACCAATTCCCCCATGGGATTGAGAGTTTGCTCATTAGAATAGGATTTGATAGCTTTTATTGTTGTCTTCTTCATTTCATTTCCTATTTTCATGTTTTAGGCTAATTTTATGGGGAATGTTGATCTAGCTTGCATTATGATCTAATTATATGTTTATTTTTGTGTTTTTGTGCAAATATAGGTTCACCATTCACACACAGGTATACCAAATAAAAATGATTTTTTCCTTATTAATTTTTATTAACAATAAAAAAGTTTTGAAGGGATCCTGAAACCCTGCACAAAAAAGAGCAAAGACAACAAAAATAAAGCAACAGGCTCCCCACCCAAAACAACAAAAAAAGTTGATTACATAGACATCAACACACCATCAGCAAGAAACAACAACATACAACAAAATGAGACCCAACAAAAAGAACAAAATAAACGACCTTTAAAGAAGTTACTTGAGTATTCTAGATGCTTTGAGGTCCTTGGAAATTATCTTGTCACGAATTTCCATGACTTCCTCCACATCCTGCCTAGGCACATTTTTTCCTTTCTTAGTTTTGCTCCTGGTGCGCTCACTGGGGCCTGTACCCACATCCACGGTCTAAAACTCCTTGTTTTCCTTCTCACTAAAAAAATACCTTCTAGTCCACTCCTTTTTCTTCTCATTGAGGAACACAAGCCCTTTAACCAAGGACTCCAATTTCTCCTTGCCGAGGTTGATGATCATGTCCATGTCCTTATGCAACTGTCGATAGTTCTTTTCCAACAAATAAAACCTTGGGCCATAATCTCTCTTCAAATTGGCCAACTCATCCATCACATAACCTACACTATAATTCATCAACTTGGCCAAACCAAAAATGGAATCCTTCTCCTTAAGACTATGAAGCATGGAAATATTGCACCAGACAATAGTATCATGCTTGTTATGGAGGTCCTGAACCTCCTGAACAAGCCACATCATAAAATTGAATGAAATTTCTTCCCCTTCCTTAACCAAAACCGAGGCTTACAAATACTCCATAGGGCTCCCCCTAGTATAAACCTCTCCCCTGGTGGGAGCTTATGGGGGGGTAATCTTCCTAAAAACCATCAGGATTAATTTTGGACTTAAATTTGTCTTTGGATGCTGACACATGAATATAATCATCCACATCAACCACAATATTCACCTTTCCAACAACAAGGGTCCCTCCATCAACACCAGAACCTAGATTCATGTTCTCCAAATTTTCCAGCTCACCAACCTGATTACCCTCTAAAACCTCCAAAAGCTTATCTGCCACATCTTGATAGCCCACCAGCCCTTGAATCTTAGCCTTCTTTCCTGTGCAAAACTCTTCCTTAGCATCTTCACCACAAACCTCATAATTTTGTGTTTAACATGCAGGAGGGAGGGTTTAGCCTTACTAGTAGAGGGTTTCTTCCCACTAGTCGAAGGAGTATAAATAAGGTCAATGTTATACCCATCCAACCACACCTCAAACTCCATCTCAATTTCACTCCCCTCACTCTCAACCACCTCCTCAACCCGAAAATTCCCACTCGCCTTCTTCTTTTTCAAATCAGGGGTATGAGGAGCTTCACCAATACTGTTAGCCTTGATGTAATCAACTATAAGCAGCATTAAGCCCTCATGTAAATAAGGGTCTCTAGGATTCTTTCTAAAATTCACAATCCCCTCTTCCAAAGAAAGTAATAGGTAGAAGGGGAAGGAAATGAGCTTACCATGACGAAAAATGGTTCAGCATCACAAAGTGGTGACCATACAGGGCCATGTACCTTCCATCTAGGGTGAAATACCACATTAGTGCCATGGCAACATCCTGCTAGAGAGGTTTAATCTTGCACCTATCATATCTGCCATAGTCTAGTCTCACCATTTTGGCTCTCTCTATGTCGCGAAGAAAATTCAACCTACCTAACCTTGACAAATTCTTGTCCCTATAGAAATTGCTTCCATCGGTCGACATCCCAGTGACCTCAATAATGAAATCTTCACTAATATTGATATCTTGACCAAACATGATCAAAACCTTGTCATGCCAGGCATCGACAAAATCTTTGGAGACACTAGTTTTAAAGCCATCTAGCCTTTCCATAAATGAGGCAACCCCGCCCTTCTGCAGGATATCCCACACATCGGCATTGGCATTCAAATCATCATAGGAAAGTGGCTATGTTTTGTACCTTTCCCCATCCATCATCGAATACTTCAGAGAAGCAGGGAAAACCAACAAACAATTGTGAATAAACACTGAGGCAAGAGGAGAAAAAACACCCAAAAAGTGTGCATGCCTGCCAAGATCAGTACTGAGGAAAATAATGGTGAGGATGCTCTTGCATTTATGGTTAGTATGCCCACATATTTCAATGATCATCATGGGCTTAGAGTGTCTAATCAACCAAGGGTATCCATGATAACAATGCAAGCCTTTATCCGAGGAGATGACTTCCACCCACGAGCTAAGATTTGTCATTATTGATCAAGTTAATTAAGCCAAAGGGCGGGATATCATTAGCCTCCCAATGCCTAGTTGAGGTCACTCCATGATTTTCCACCTAGTTAGCCACCTGATTCACCTCACGAAAGGCGTGGGATGTATAGACTTCATTAAAATCCTCCAAAATAGCAAGGGCATGCAAAATAAACAAAATTCATAGTCCATGAAGGGGGGGACCCCTTCCTAAGGAAATTAATAATATTAAGGGAACTGCCTTCTATCCATAACTTAGAGATCCCCTTGTCCCCAACCATATTTATGCCATGGTAAATACAAGTAATATTAGAATTCTAAAAATTATATGTAGATAGATCCATTTTATAATTTTCTTCTCTCAATATTAGAGCATTTAGAGGCATAACCTACAATAGATGTATTGGGGAGCATCTAATTTCATGACAATCAAATAATAATTGAAAGAAAAATAATTGAGAGGTGATAATTTTATTTTAAATATAAATTCTTCAACTAAAGTAAACAAAATACTCTATGGTAGAATAAAGTAAAGGCAAGTTACTTTTTTAAACATCTAGTAAATAAACTAATTTTTTTAGTGAATACAAATATGTATGTATGTATTTTTGTCTTAAATACATATATCTAAAAGAGGTGTTTATCCCCCTAAATGAAAAATTTAATATAGGCACCTTAAGAAATAAATATCTCAACATACTTTAGATAGATGTATTTAAAATATCTATATTAATAGTATAATACTAGAAATACAATATATATACAAGTAGAAACTTTGTCTAAATAATTTGGAGAAAATATTTGAATATTTTTTAATAATGGATTCTACTAAAAAAATTATTTCCAATAATTTAAACTTATTGCTATCTTGAATTTACACCTTTGTCACATTTTTGTTTATTTACAATAAATTATTTAGGTCACATTTACCAACCTGTTTAGTCTCTTAGACTTTCAAACACCACACTCTTTACAATTTTTCTTGCTATGTGGATTTTTTAGACCTTGGAAGGTAATTTACCTTGGGAAAATCTTCTTAGACATCACATTACTTCTAGATTCCATCTAAGCTATCATAGTTGGCATGACCTAGAAATAAAAAATATATTTAAATAAAAAAGAAAATAAATATTGGCGGATAAGGAGAGTATGGTTTTAGAACTTGGCTCCATGTGAAATTTGAATATGAAGATTCTTTTTGTTACTATGTTTTTATTGGTGTGATCCTAATAAAATTCTACTCCTAATGTGAGATGCTAGATAAAAAAATAATAGTGCAATGAGAAGAAGTAACAAGATAAAAGGGCACCTCAATAAGATTAGCCTAAGAAAATGGTGAAACAAAGGAGTAAGATAAAAAAAAATGATGATTGAAATGTGTTATACCTTTCCTTTGCTACTCCTTCCTTGGTTGGCCCTTTGATTCTTCAAGAATTGTGTGCTCCTTGGATGGAAATGAAGTTGAATGGATGCAAGATGAATTGATGAAATATGGATTGATGATGTGAGTGTTATGATGGATGAGAGCTTGAATGGAAATTTTGCAAGAGTTTTGTTGCAAAAGACTTGATTCTCCAAATGAGGGAAATGAGGGGGTATTTATAGGCTAATTAGAATTCTCTAGAGAATTCAACGGTTGGGATTGATCCAACAAAGATCAAGATGAAGGGCTATGGTGAGTTGAGGACTCACAAGCCCTCACATCTTGACATATGGAAGGTGAGATGTCTTAGGGTGGAGTGATGTGGAAATGAGGTGGATCTTGGGGGATGAGAAGATTCCTTGGAGGAATAAAAGTGAATTAAAAATTCACATTGATTGGAAGAATCTAGTGGATAAGAGAGGGTCTCCAAAAAGTTGGAGATTTGTCACATGTGGGTGATGTGACAAGTTCAAGGTTCTAGAAGCCCTTGGCACATGTGAAGTGACAAATCAAGGCTTCTAGAATTTTGCATGGGGATGGGGAAGACCTTGGAAAGATAAAAGTGAATTTAAAATTCACATAGGGAAGAGAGGAACCTTGGTTAAATAAATATGAATTAAAAATTCACATGGGCAAGGGAGTCCAGGCTAAAAATGGTAAGTGGGAAGGTTGACTAGAAAAGGTAAGCCAAATGTGGCTAATGATTCTGATTAAGGTTGTACAAACACAAGATTAGGATAATTAATGAGAGATTAGAGGCAAGTGGGAGATTATGGAGGATGTGACACTTAATCTTGATTAAGTGGTGCACATCCTAATAACAAATTAATTAATTTAATCTGGATTAAAAGAGCATTATGGAGAATGTGACAAGGAGAGAGAAAAAGGGGAATTAAAAATTGATTTTAATCCAAATGGGTTAAAATACTAAATTAAATAATTTGTCATATTTATTTAATTTAGAGAAGAACAGGGTGTAAGGTAAAGTATTTAATTTATTTAATTACATACTTTAGGAACCTTAGGCAAAAAATGAAATAATGATTAAATAAATTATTTAATCGTTGTTAATGGAATAGATGAATATAATAGACGATTTTGATCATATGGAAGTGATCAAATTTGGATGTCTACAGTTGGTAATGGATCTAGAATTCCACTTGTTTATAGATCCTAAACATCTTTTATGCTCCTTAATTTTAGACCATTTTTAATGCTTACCAATTCAATGAGGAATGTGTTACATGGTTACAAAGCTCCTATTCCTTAAAATGGAATAGTTTTCAAATCCATAACCAAAATATCAAACATCATCTAATATGTGATGTTTCATGAAACTGCACCACTGGAGTCTTCCCGCCTGTAAAATTTGAGTTTCTAACTCCAACACTAGCTTCCGAATTCCAAACTGCGTCGCTCGTTAAAATTGCACCACAATCGCACTCACTATTTTTTTGCAGACCACCACTCTTAGTCCTTAGCGGTGCTATATTGGGACGTTGGCTTCCTCAAACTACACCGCATATGAATATTGCACTTCTGGAGTTGGGTAAAAGGTATATTTTAGTTTATTTTAAACATGTGATTTTTTCATTTTGGTTATTTTTTGACTTCTAACTAGTTTCTAGTCTTTGTTTTTGCAATATTAACCAGTTTTTGTAGGTTGGCTTGATGAAAGTGAAGAAAGGAAACAAAGACCAAGGGTTATTTATGATATCATTATCTCATTGTATCAAGTGTTTTTAAACACTTTAGGGAGAAATTATAATCCCTTTTCTAAAATATTTGTTTTCTTCTTTTCTAGGATTCAATAAATTTCGTTTGGGCTTAAAAAGAAAAAAACAAAAGGGTTACAAAGAACCATAGGAAAACTTACTAGATTATTTTTTGGACTTAACAAATGAACAAGCAAATATCACACTTCAAAATTGGTGCTTAAAAATAATTCATATCATTGCTTTGTGGTTTAAAATGAACATGTGTACTCTTTGTTTTGTTATCTTTTACACAAAGTAATATCATTTAGAAAATGTGTATGCACTTCTCTCATGCTTCACAAGAGATCTTGAGAATCAAAAGATTTTTTTTGTGATATTAAGTTGTGTAAGTGATTGCTTCCACATTTCAATTTGGGTCGTAAAATTTGAACAAAATATGTGAGTGTGAAGAAAAGGAATTGTGTGTGCTCTAGCCTAAATGCGCTAGGTGGTCGAACTACAAATGCACTCCTTTGCTATTATCCACCTTTAGAGAGCCTTCCTTGGTGGGAAAAATTACTCACCCAAAGGGAATGACTCAAATTGGTAACGAGCTAAACACCAAGCTACTCCCAATTGGTATACAAATTTGAATGTTGAGGAAAGCTCATCATTATAAAAGCTCCTATAGACAAGCAAGTGATACTCTTTATATGAGTTGATCTTGGCTCTCGTGTGGCCTTCTGAACAGGTGCCCTGATTATGAACCAATTTGTGTAGAATCCCAAATCCTAATCTATTTTTGGTGCAAGAACAATCATTCTAAAGCCGCCCCACATTCTTACAACTCCTAGTAGAGATGAGAAGTGTTCCAAGGGAGATTCATGGGTACTGATGTTTGGCTGATCCGAGAAGTGTGTGTCATGGAGGGGATCTCATGTGGTCAAGCATATAACCATCCGCTAAGAGTAAGCGTAGCTAGATTTATCCAAGTGGTAACCCAACAAATTTTGTCTCATTTTATCTTAGGATTGTGCATCACTTTCGCATCAAAACGCTTTGCTTGGATCCAAAATATTTGAAAAAAAACATTCAGTGAATCCTTCAGATTTCAAACCCTTTAGGAGGATCAAATAACTTTGAAAAAATCCAAGTGCTATTGCTTGACTTAGGGATTTCATCCTTAGAGGCTTCTAAGTATTTGGATTTATATCACAATTTTCTCTTACTAAAGTCAACATTAGGAAACTATTGCCTTGATTTCCTTGATTTCCACATAATGGACTTTGTGGGATGAGATGAAGTTAGGACATTAGACATTCTAGTTTGAAAAGCTAATCAAGAATTGTTTGTGGAAAAATGAAGTCATTAAGAAAAGCTAAGAAACAATTGAATCTCATATGTGCTTGATCCCATGATTTCCTGAAAAGTCAAAATTCTAAAACCAAGTCATTTCAAGATTCTTAGTCCAAAAGCTCATGAAGAATGTCTTTCAAGACTTCACGAAGTTAGAGAAAGGTTGGTCTAGAATTTTTACTAGAAATCTTTAAAGAACAATCCTAATTTGTATGCATTCTATTACCAACAAAATCCAAGTCTCTTTCAAAGGTTTGAATTTCTCACATAGGGAGTCAAAGCATGTTATTCAATACTAAGGTCTTGTAGAAAGGAGTTCTATCTAGGTCTAATATAGGATAAAAATCAACATTACATCCATCCCTTCAAACATCAAATCCCACCTCACCAACAACTCTTCAAATCTTGTAAAAATCCAATCATGCTAGACTTTTGGCAAATCCTTTGAATCAAATCAACATCATCTTGTTTAACTAGGTATGTGTAGATGAGTCCTTCCTCATATGATTATTTAAATTAGCAATCCTTGTGAAAAAATTTATTCCAAGATAAGCATCCAACCTCTTGGGATTTATGCGTTCATCATCCAAATCCAAATCCAAAAGTCCTAAAGTCCCCTTCAATATCTATAAGAGTTTAATCATTTACACCATCTACCCTTCATCTATCTCATCACCATCCTTTGATCCCTGAGTAAACTTGGTTTTTTCTTCTTTGTTCCTAAAATTTGATCCTTCTTTTATGGTGCAAACTCGATCTCAATACAAGAATAACATGGAAGTCAATAAGGAAACGTCTACTTCAAGTGACCTGAGTCAAACCGCACCCAAAATAAATCCCATTGGATCCAACAACCCCCCAACCAATTTTACTCCATTACCACAAGATCATCAAGAGGAAAGCCAATTGGGAGACATTGCCAATAATTTCTTAGGGATGAAACAAGAGGAAATCATTGAAATGGTCTAGAATCTTGAGACTCACCAAATTGTTAATACCATGATGAGGCTCAATCCCTCCCAATATATGATAGAGTTGGTAAAAGAAGGGGCTAAACTCCCTTCCAATTTCGACATAGACACCATTGTGAATAAATATCTTGGGATCATGCCACCAATCTCATCCACACCTCCATTTCAAAGCATCCCACAAATCACATCATCCATTGCTCCAACTTCAACCATTGTCAACAAGGGGAGCTCATTACTTCATGCTCTTTAGACACACCCCCTTGTGAACAACCAAGGTTTGGATGCAAATAACATATTGGGTCAATCCATCCCATTGAATCTATTGCACCCATACATTCCACTCACATTTCACGATCCCACCAATCCATCCTCTTTTCATGCAACACCAACATATCCCCTCAACACACAAACCTTTCTCCCCATGACCTCACAAGGAGAAGGTGGATTATTTGGACTAGGGGGAATCTTCGATCTATCATCATCATCATCATTCTCTTAAGGGAATACACCACCCATTATTCCTCCCCTTCCCCTTCTTACATGGACACCAATGACAATCCTTGGTTTAGGGCAATCCCCTTTACTTATCCAAAATCAACCAAACCAAATCAACGCACCAAGTATATCAAATCCTCCAAGCTTTCTACCTCTATCACAAAAATAGGTGACAACAATCCAAATATCTCAAGCGACCATCACACCATCCACAACACCTCAAGTGTCTCAAAACATGGTCCCCCAAGGACCTAACTCTTTTTCCATACCATCCACCTCACAACCCATTGTCATTATTCCAACACCCCAACAACCACCTCAACAAATTTTCATCACACCATCTCATACCATTTTCAATCCTCCAACTTTGCCACCAAATCCAAATGTGGATAGTCAATATAGCATCACTTTGCAAGTGGCACGACAAGCCTACCAAAAGGTGCTCTAGAAACTCCAAAGCCAACAAACTGCACAAGCTACACAATAAGCACAAATGTAGCAGGCCACACAACAAGCTCAATAGGCTGCTCAAGTGAAAGCAAAAGAGCTACTACAACAACAACAAGACCAAGCACAAGCACAAGGTTTGTTGCAACAACAAGAAGCCATCCAAGCTGCTCAAGTAGCTCAAGCCACCCAAGTTGCCTAGGCTGAACAAGCAACCCAACAAGCATAGGCCCAAGATCAAGTCCAATATCAAGCTCAACAAGCACAATAAGCCTTGTTACAAAAACAAGCTTACCATCAAGCCTTACAATAATACCAAGCACATCAACAAGCAACACAACAACAAGAAACTCAACAACAAGCCCAAAAACTAGTGTTGTTGGCACAACAACAGTAGCAAGGCTAACAACAAGCCTTGTTGGTACAACAAAAACTGCAATCATATCAACAAGCATTGGTTGCACAACAAACTCCCGCTAATGCACCACCTAGCTCACAAGTTTCCACACCCACCATCCAAATCAATGCTCCAGACCAAAACACATTCATTCCACCACCTGACCCGCAAAGTGATATATCCACCCCAATCAAGAAGCTATCACAATAGGTGTTAGATATCCAAAGAGGAAAGACCCCTAAATCACAAGGGAATCTATGCCCTTATCCATTCGATAAGAGAATTGTGATGAAACCATTCCCACAAGGCTTTGAAATCACAAAGTTTGACAAGTACCACAGACTCCAAAACCCTAAAAATCACATCAAGGAATTCCACGTGCATTGCATGGAAGTAGCTTATGATGACTCTTATCTAATGGGGCTCTTCCCACGGAGTCTAGCTAGCCCAACCATGGAATGGTTCTCCTAACTTCCTACAAAAGAAATTCTAGGAAATTGTAGATGCATTCATGCAAAATTATGCATTCAACATGGGCATGGACATAAGCTTGGAGGAACAATCTGGTCTCAAGAAAAAAAAAAGGAGAATCATTTGAATATTTCCTAAAATGTTGGTGATCCAAAGCTAAAAGAAGAAAATGGGCCATGCCAGAGGAGCAACAAGTATTACTATCATTAAAAATCTTGAAGGAACTTTGGCCTTCCATCTCAAAGTCTAGTGCATCACTTCCTACGACCAACTCATCCCTAAAGCTCTCAGCATTGAAAGAGATCTCATCGCACAAGGGACAACACCTACTTATTAGGATAATCGCCCATTAACAATTTATAATGACAAACCACGAACATGGTTTGAAAAAAATAATGTCACCAACGATGATGTCAGTGATGCTAAGGTTGTGATCAATTCTCCCAAGAAAAACTTGCAAAAGAAAACGTATCAACAACCCCAGAATACCCAAAACACCCTTGTTGAGTCTTTTGTACCCACGGACCTTGATGCAAATCAATTTCAAGGTATTGTTAGAAACATCACCATGCCACATCTGCTCACATTTTCTGAACAAGACCTTCCCACCCAACCATCTCACAATCATGCATTTCATCTTGAGGTCTACGTCCTTAAAAATAAATTCAAACGAGTCTTGGTGGATGGAGGTGTAGGTTTAAACATTTGTTCTCTCAAGCTCATAAAGAATATGGGATTCTCCAAGGACTCCATTGAAAAAGGAAAGGGAATCACAATTAGAGCTTATGATGATCAATAAAGGGTGTCTCAGGATACTATCCAACTCCCTATTCAAGTAGGCCCAACCATTATGGAAACCACCTACCAGGTCCTTGACCTTTATTTTCCTTATAACATCCTCCTGGGACATCCATGGCATGCAATAAATTGCATTAACCTTCCACCAATGCGTGAAGTTTCCATATCAAAATCATGAGGTCACCATCCATGGTGAAAATGAGCCCTTTGCTTACTACAAAAACTTGGAAGAAAAATTCTATAAAATCCCCCAAGTCCCAAAGAATGATGAGGCCCTTCAACTCCGTATATAGACCCAACTACCTTGGCCTCCACTTCTGGGACAAAGAAACCTGCCATTCCTGATATATTTGAAATCAAGGTCATTATCCAAGGCAATGGGTGTGGGGATTATAAAATAAAGAAAAGTGATTCCATCCTAGTTGAGTTACCTCAATCTCCTAGGTCATATGGACACCCCCAATGAGTTGAAATTCCATCCCAAACTTTCAGGGAAGACCCTTCTAGATTTAGATGTTGGGAGGATCTAAGTCAAGAAATAGTAGATGAGAGAGACATATCAAGATTGATATACCAAGATGAAAGGCTCATTCTTGATCTTCCCATGGATTAAAGTAGCAAAGGATTGCAAATAATGCTTGGTATGGGCTATAACAGAAACAAGAGGCTAGGACAAAATGACAATGGTCTCCTAGTACCTCTCATTCTTGAGATGCGTATGTGAAATCTTAGCCTCGGATGTATGACTCTGAGTATAACTGTACATGGAAGAAGTCCTCTTGTAAGAGTAGTTGAAACTCCTCCTCAACTATCAACAACCACCCTTCATCTACCCTTATCTACAGGTCTGCCTTTAGATAGTTTTACCTTTGACATAACTGATGTCTGTAGTGATAGTGATGAGGATCCCATAACAGACTTACCTATTCTTTTCAAATATTCCTCCCTATTCATGATTAGCACCCAATATTTTGATTCATACCATCAAACCCATGAAATAAGCCTAGTATATCCCTAACATCGATTATGACCAACAAGGATCGCTAGTTCTGGACACATTTGAAAATGATGAGGTATTCTCAAAATTCATGGGATTACGGGACTCAGTACCATATGGAGATCATAAAGTTGGGTTCAACATCATACTAGATACACAAGCCTACTATGGGAAAATGATTGAATTCTTCAGTCACAAAAGAGAAAATTTGAGAATAATCTCTAGATCTTTGAGTGAAAACCACACTGTGGCACTCTCTAACTCGAAAAAAGAAAAAATAAAGGATGCATCCAATGGTGAGAACCTATCTAGGGTATCAGAGGATGAAGGATTCAATCTTCCTCTCAATGCCATCCATTAAGAGAAGTCAACAGTTCTAGCAGAAAAGTGCAATCGAGTTAATCTGGGAACAAAAGAATTTCCATACATAACATTCTATGTCAAGTCACTTCTCATAGAAGAACATGAACTCCTAGTTGTTTTCCTAAAATAAAGAAAGGTGAACTTTGCATGGACCTACGTAGACATGCCTGGTCTTGATCTTGAGGTTGTGGTTCACCACCTAGCTGTATATCTCGAAGAAAAGCGAGTAAGACAAAAGCTAAGGAAAATGCACCCCCAAATCGCACTATTGGTCAAAATGGAATTATAGAAACTCCTAGATGTAGGGTTCATACGACTGATTGATTATCCATAGTGGGTCTCAAACCTGGTACCTATTTCAAAGCCCACAAGGGGCATGTGCATTTGCATTGATTTTAGAGACTTGAACAAAGAATGTCCCAAGGATGAATTTCCACTTCCAAACATAGACATGATCGTGGATATGATGACAGGACATGAAATTCTATCATTAATGGATGGATTCTCAGGCTACAATCAGATCATGATAGCTAAGGAATATCAGCACAAGACAACGTTCACTTGTCTATGGGGGACATATTGTTGGAACATGATGCCATTTGGGCTAAAGAACGTAGGAGTAACTTACCAAAGGGCCATGACACTAATATTTCATGATATGGCTCAAAAATTTGTAGAGAATTATGTGGATGACATATTGGCTAAATCAAGAATGCGAAGGAATCACATAACAGTTTTGAATGCCATCTTTAACAGATTAGAAGAATATCAGGTAAGGCTCAACCCTAAGAAGTGTGTCTTCGGGGTTCAATCAGGCAAGCTCCTAGAGTACATTATATCCATGAGAGGAATTGAGGTAGACCTCACCAAAGTCAAGGAAAACCTCGAGATGGAGGCACTAAAGACATTGAAACAGGTAAGGGGCCTACAAGGGAGAATTTAGTCCATTCGTTGATTCATAGCGCAACTAAAAAATAAGGAAATCCCATATTCCCATCTACTCCACAAGGGGGTAGCATAAAAATGTGATGATAAATGTGACCAGGCGTTCAACAAGATCAAGGAGTACTTTTTCACACCACTAGTTCTTATGCCACCAATTCCAGGAAAACCCTTGATCTTATATATATTATCAACAACAATGGCTCTTGGTGCTCTCTTAGCACAACATGATGAAAACGGGAAGGAGATAGCCATTTACTACATCAGTAGGACCATGGTGGGACATGAGATTAATTAAACATCCATTGAGAAGGCATGCTTAGCAGTCATGTTTGCGGTGCATAAATTTAGACATTACATGAGCTAACACATCAAATCAAGCTCATTGCAAAGATAGACCCACTCAAGTACCTTCTTTCCAAAGAAACTCTCATAGGATGGACAACAAAATGGATTATGATTTTTGACAAAGCATGACACTAAGTATGTAGAACACAAGGCTATTAAAGGGAAATAAATTGTAGATCAACTGGTAGAAGCACCAATATATGCATAAAATCCACTGGTATCAGAGTTCCCCGATGAATCAATCTTCAACCTTAGTGTAGCAGATCATTGGAAAATGTACTTTGATGGGTCCTACACACAACACAGGTCAAGAGCGAGAATATTCTTCATCACTCCGCAAGGGGATTGCATACCAAAATCATACAAGCTATCATTCTCATGCATAAATAATATAATAGAATATGAGGCTCTCGTCATAGGGTCGAGAATCGCAGCACAGTGGAAGATCATGTCACTCAAGGTCTATGAAGAATGACAATTCATATTCAACAAGTAAATGATGAGTATCAAACAAAGGATGAAAAATTGACTCCATACAATAAATTGGTGGAAAGTCTCAAGGAATCCTCATTGATATCACATTTGAACAACTACCAAGAGAAAATAATAGAGCAGCAGATGCAATGGCTATGATCGGATCACTCCTCGAGATCCCGTGCAACATCCCAATGCAATAATTCCTTGTAGAGTAGCTTCTCATACCAACATTCGAGGTACCAGAGTCTAAATTTGTATGTGAAATAATTCTTCCCAGTGATCCCTAGGACCATGATGTATACACTTACCTTATAATAGGAGTCCTCCCCGCCGACATAACCCCAAACCTTAAGAGATCCTTCGTCAAAAATTCGACCCACTTTGTCATCCTAAGTGAAACCCTATACCGTAGGAGCATTGAGGGAACCCTTTCATGATGCTTAAATGTTGAGGAAGCTCTAACTGCTTTAATGGAGGTACATAATCACATCTGCGATTCACATTTGAGTGGTATGACACTGGCCAAGAAAGTGCTAAGGACAAGGCTATTGGCCTACAATGGAAAGAGAAGCACATGATTATGTCAAAATTTTTTTGTAGTTTCAGTAGCATGGGGATCTCATCCATGGTGCACCAGCTCAGGAGCTCAACCCAATTATCACACCTTGGCCCCTTTCATAGTGGGGGCTCGATCTTGTTGGAAAAATCACCCCCACCTAATCAAGTGGATACAAGTTCATCATCATTGCCACAGAGTACTTCAAGAAGTGGGTGGAAGACATTCCCATGATTTACATCACAGGAAAGCAGATATCCAAGTTCATCCTAAACTACATTATTTTTTGATACGATGTCCCCCAAGCCACTATCTCAGATAACAGGACACCATTCAAACATAAGGATGTTCACAACCCATACCAAAATTTTACAATCCAACATCTCTTTTCCACTTCGTATTATCCCAAAGGAAATGGCCAAGCGGAATCTACCAATAAGACCATCCTGAAAAATCCTCAAGAAAATAGTCAATGACATTGGTCATGACTAGAATTTGCAGCTAAATCCCACCCTATGGACTTGTCGTGCAAGCATCCACACAAAAATAGGTGCCACCCTTTCTCCCTAGTCTATGGATCAAAATTCATACTCCCCATTGAGATCGAGCTCCCGTCTCTTAGGATATCATTGTAGAATCTCATCACAAATGAAGAATACTAGGTCTCACAACTCAATGAGATGGAACTACTGGATGAGTGAAGTATGGATGCCTTAAACCATTTGCAAGTCTACCAAAACCATCTCAATTGGAGTTACAACAAGAAAATTAGGAGTCAAACATTCCAAGTTGGAGAGTTGGTACTGAAGGAGAATCAAAAGAACATGCCAAATCCAAATAGAAAAGGAAAATTTGAACCCAATTGGTTGGGACCCTTTGTCATCACAACAAGCTACAAGTCAGGGGAATATCAACTATCAAATCCCAAAGGGGAACCTCTATAGGAACCCATTAACAACTCTCATCTCAGAAAAAATTATGCCTGATCTTTTAAGGGTAAAACTAAAAATACAAAAATCCAAACTAATCAGAAAAAGGATTAAACAATAGTAAAGATAAAAAATCATCCTCTAGTTAAAACCACTTTGGTGGTACTTTGGGCAAGTACCTTGGTGAAAACATGGAAAACACGTGCCTTGTGTAAATAAAGCATTTTCCATCCACCATGATCCCTAAAGCTCATTCTGCATCAGCCACCATCACCTTCTGCATCACCCATTGCATTCCATTGATCCTCCCATTCTCCCATCCATGTCTACATCATCGCTTGATCTTGTGTTCATCTCATGTTCCACCCTAGTACTACTTGGCACATCCCTAAGGTCAATTTTTCCTACCTATATTGAAGTAGTCTATCGCCTCACACTGGGGGCATGTTCCTACATTAGATTGGATTTTTTTATATCCTTGAAGTCTTCCTTAAAATCAAAAAATCCAAAAAAATTCATAAAATCCTTCAAAAATAAAAAAACATTCAAAACATCAAAAAATCTAGAAAAAATCCAAAAGGGTCTAAACTTCAAAAAATCAAAAGATCGAGTCATCTTGTTGAACTACATCATCTCTAAGATTGAACATAGGCAAGGTTGATCTTTGATCATCCCCTGAGACACCCTAGGTCAATCCATTAGGTGTTTGTCATAATAAGTTGATAATTCATCACTGTTTTATATCTTCATCTTCTAAGATAATTGAGTGTGTCGTCTTATCAAATTACATCGTCTCTGAGCTTGAACATAGGCAAGATTGATCTTTGATCATCCCTCGAGACACCCTAGGTCAGTCCATTAGGTGTCTGTCATAATAAGTTGGGCAATTCATCATTGGTTTATATCTTCATCTTGTAAGATAATTGAGTTTGTTGACTTGTCGAACTACGTTGTCTTTGAGCTTGAACGTAGGTGAGGTTGATCTTTGATCATCCCCCGAGACACCCTAGGTCAGTCCATTAGGCGTCCATCATAATAAGATGAAAATTCATCATTGGTTTATATCTTCATCTTATTTATAATTGAGTTTTTCGTCAGTCAAACTATGTGGTATCTGCATGTATAACATAGGTAAGTCTTATCTTTGACTAGCCCCCAAGGCCCCTAGGATAGGTCTTTAGGTTAGTCTCTTGGTCAAAATCTCATAAAATCCAAAAAAAATAGACAATCTAAAAATCAAAACATCTCAAAAATACCAAAAACAGCCTCAAAATACTTTAAAACACCAAAAAAATCCAAATATTTGAAAAAATCCATCTGTCTCATCTCTCTCTCACCCACAATAATCATCACCCATAATAAATCAATCATCACCTTCACCCTTTGGTAAGGTAGTCAGAAGCAAGTCTAGCAGGTTAAAAGTGTGTTCTTAATCATCAAAGTCTCAAGTCTAGGCTCATTCCAATGACCTCTCGATGATGTCTAAACAAAAATATTTATAGAGAAAGGAATGGGGAAATGATCATTATCTTTTTATCTATTATGCTTGTTGGATATTCTTGTAATATAACCTAGTCATGCATACTTTGTTTAGGGGTAGGGAAAATTTTTTAGATGTCTTGTTGACTACATAGGAAGGCTTGCCTATCTATGTTTTGGTTTGAGATGTTTCAAATATTTGAACTACATTTTAGATAAGGTTTCGTATACTAGGTGTGAACAAGAGTACTCCTATCCGACTGTCAAGTCAAAGTCCATCAAACTAGGTACAATGCAATCCTGGTTCTTTATACCTTGATGCATCATACCTATGTGTATTATCAAACATAAGGTAAATGGCCCTTTTAAAATCGCAATTCCTGGTAAGTTGATCATCATCATCATCATCCATAATGTAGGTGTTGGATCCTCTTTCATTTTCTTCTATCTTCTCTCCATACTAACATGGTGCCATGACAATTAATCAAAAACATCGCTAATGCATTCATCTTGCATCCACAAATCATCCATTACATAATCACATATCATATCATTTGCATCATTATCACACATTGCAAATCATTATGCATTCATGTCATAAACATATCACATCATGATAATCTCGTTACATATCATAATCATTGACATATTATAAATCATGTCATAATCATCCCATTACAAATCATTGCATATCATAAAACATTACGACATTGCATTCATGAATCATTGCAAAATGGGAATCACCGCATAGGCATGCCATATAGTATAAAAGCATAATCATCCCACATCATCATCATTTACATATCATATCATCTTAAATAAACTAAATTCACATCATTGCATTTTGCATAATCATGAATCATTATCATAAAATGATTACATAGGTCATCTCATATCATAACATCATCATAATCATTTTTCATCATTTACATTGCATTTATATATCATAATTACATTGGCATCCATCACATAATCACGTAAAAATCATAACATCCCTCCATATATCATCCATTATAAATGCATAAGGAAAAGAAACAAAAACATTATCATCGCATACATTCCATAAGTCACAATGCATCACATAATCCATTAGGGGCATAATATAAAGACCATTTTCACATCATAACATTTTGCATCCATACATCATCATCATAAAGTGCATAGAAAATATACAAAAAATGAAATGCATCCATAAACATCTGCATCACATCATAGCATAATACATCATATTTCATAACCTAAAATAAATGCATCACATAAGATAGAGTAATAGCATCGCATATAAATTAAATGCATCCATCCATCCATAGGGCACATCTCATAAATAAATTGAACCATCTCATACATGTATCATAAAAAATGTAACTCTCATGGTACAAAAATCAGGATCAAATGTGTCTATATCAATCAAAGTATACAAATGCCCATAGGGCTATCAAAAATGGAGTATGTGGACCTCAAAAGGAATATTTTCTTTGGACACAAAATGGTAGCTAGCCCTACTGGCTGAACCCCTCACCCTCATGTCTCTCAACATGATCCTCGGGCTGCCTCATGCATTTCTATTGTGAGAACTCTGAAACCCGAGCCCTTGTTGGTATAGCTTTCCAATAATGCAACCTATAGTACTCTACCTCTTTGACTGCCTTGCGGTATACCAGCATCAAAACTGTCATACCCTGAGAAGTAGAGGCCATGCTCTTAAGCTACCATCTCCGACCTATCTCCTGGTTTCACTCTAATCGGGCCTGATCTCTCTTCGTGGTAAGGGCCTGGACTTGCTATCTGGATTGGTCCCTCTCAGTCGTGAGCACCTGCACTTGTGCCTAAAGTTGTTGTATGAACACATCTCTCTGATCTGGCTGAGGTGGTGGTGGTGGTGGCTATTTTTGGTGATCTCTAGGGACCTCTCCCTACTACCTATATCCATCTTTGTTGATCTACTAGAGGGATTTTTTGGTCCCTCTACTACTCTTTCTAGTGTGGAGGTGGTGCTCCTCTTCCTCAACCTCTGCCTCCATCCCCATCCCCATCTTCATCTCCATCCCCTCTACCTCCCTGCCCCCGCCCTTGACCTGCTGACCTACCTCTAGGCCTCCATCGTATGGGTGCCACACCTAGATATATCAAGTGCAAGGGTGGTCTTGTGAACCCCTAAGCCTGCAAGTGCACAAAGACGACAAACATTGTTAGTGTTAGATCTAAATGCATGCAAAGAGTGAAAGATTCCCCATGAAATCCACCTATTTAAACTAGTGTTAGGAAATGAAGAAAAAAACTCAAATATAAAATAAATTAAATCCTAATCTAGTAAATAATATGATGATCTTATGGGGGAATTGGTGCCAATGGTGTGTTGCAATTGGCCCCTTCCCAATTCCTATGGTTGCAATGTAAATTGATGAAGAAATGGTCAAATATCCAAAGAGATTTGACCATAACCTTGGTGCAAATGTGAAAATGTGAGATGTGCTTGGATGCAATGAGCAAAATTAGTTCTCAATTGAAGAGAGTAACTTTACATGTGAATTGTGGATGAAGATTAAGAGGAGAGGTCTCCAATTTATAGACTTCTATTTGGAAGAAGTGAGCAAGATTAAGCAATGTGGGACAAAGAATAATCCAATGGCATTGTGCCACTTGTCCACATATGATTGGATGAGGAATGAGCACATTTTGGCCAATGTGCATGATAAATGCATAAATTTGAATTTGAAATGGTGAGTTGACATGTTGAAGGGGGAAGAAAAAATGAATTGAATGTCACTTGGCTCAAGACCAAGGACATGTAAGAGGCATTGAATGCCTTGTTGGAAGGACCAAGTCCACTTGGCCTTTTTGAATTCAAATAAGGGAATATTCCTTTTTTGATGCCTTGTGAGAGAAAATAGAAGAATTAATAAATCAAAGTAATTGATTTATTGTGCAACTTGCATTCTCTAGAGGATTTTAGTGAGAAGGATTATCTTAATCAATGTTTTGATTAATTTAATGAAGAATTAGGTGATGTGACAATTTAGACTTAGATTTATGAATTGATTTAAGTCAAGAATTGAGAAGAAATGATTTGATTTATTTAATCAAGAAGGAATATGTTAGATTAAATCAAATAAGGTTCTAATTTATTTAATTTAATAAGAGGACTTTAGGGATTTTAATTAAATAAAATGATTTATTTAATTGAACAGAGATGTAAGGTTAATTAAATTAAATTGATTTAATTTAATCACTAACAGAGGAAGATTTAATCCAATAAATAGTGATTTATTGAATTAAAAGATAGAAAGTGGTGAAATGTTGAGAATGTGATTTAAGAGGAAATGTTGTTAGTAATCGGGATCAGGTGTGCCAAAACGAGCTTGTACATTTTCCATGTCTACAGGTCTAAACCAAGTTGTTTATGTTTTTGTGACCCTTGCATCCCCCTGACCCTAACCAAATGGCCATGGTCTAGTCACCAACTATCTAAAAGAAGTAACTGCCACATCGGTCAAGATCGGTCAACCCCATGATGTCTCCCTCATAGTACGTGTGAAGATGGCCATGTACTGGTCATCAGGATGATCTTGTGTCTCCCCAAACTGTCTGACCACTCTCTCTAGTAGGTATCTCTCTATCATCGTGTGCTCTCAAACATGCATAAGCCTATCCTTTCGAGCAAAGAACAACTAATGTGCATCATCATACCATGCAGGCATGCCTAACTAGGGTTTCCATGTAAACAAAATCATCTTGTCGATGACCCTCCTCCAGACCTTCCCCTATGTGTGTGAATGTGGTCAGGGTCCCTTCGTATCACCAAATAATGGGATCATCTAGCTCTAAGGAAACCGTTGTAACCTATGGGTGGAGCACTGCAATGTGCTCCCAGGCCCAGACGTGTAGAAGAGTAACTTTGGTCACAATGTCCCTATTGTCTAGATATGCAAACTCATGCAAACCATGGTAAAGAGAGGCCAGTAGCACTTCTCCCCATACAAAACACTCTCATTATTAGAGCATCCGCTCCCAGGTAAGACCCCATCCTATACTGAAGTATTGGTCACACTTATATGGTGCAACAATTCCTAATATGATAGTAGCTATGATCAATCAAAAGGTGAGCACTGTGCCCCTATATCGCTCAAGATCAATCGGCCCCTTCGTAAAGACGATCTCCTCAAGATCTATCACATCATAGTAGGAATCTCGCCCAACATCCACATCATAAATGACTCTCTTTCTGTGGATGGGCAATCAAAGGATGCACTAGACATCCTCCAAATTAATTGTATCCTCTCTTGTGGATAGGTGAAATGATGACATCTCACTACGCCATCTCTCTGCCAGGGCAGTCATCATGCCCAAGTGTGTCTGAATAGGACGTGCATATGCAACATACCACAATCCTATCACCCCAAGGTACTCCTAGAGAAAATTGTAAAAACCAACAAATCTAATGAGTACTGGAGACTTGTGCTCTCGTGAATGAAGTATCTTGAGGTCCTCCTACACAAGAAAATTCACTGCATCAAGTTTCGTAAAAAATTGGGATCTTGCCCTGAGTTTTCACAATTGAAACAAAAATTGCGGTGCTATTTCCAATTGCGACGCTATTTGCAAACTCCAAATTGTGTCATTGTGTTGCAGTTTGAACGTGCCCCCTAAACCCTAATTTCTAAATTACACTACCCAACACAATTTGCATATGCGGTGGAATTTGACCTAGAACCCTAATTTTCCTAATTGGACCATGCGGTGCCATTTGTATATGCGGCATTGTTTAAGGCCACATGATGTCACCTTTGCCCTTCCAATGGTGCTAAACTGCATTGCTTGACCTAAATTAACTTTTGGACCCTATTTAATGCATGTAAAAATTAAAAAAATAAAGCGGGTGAGGATCACATACCACTAGTCTTGCATTGGTTGGTCGCTGGTGCACTCACACTCAATATGACACGTGTCATGGAAGCAATCATTGTGCCATCTTGATCAGTGCTCAAAGCTCAAAGTACAAGAATTTCTAAAGGCTAAGTGTGCAAATGAATTGAAATTGACCCCTTGAGGCCTATTTAAGCTTGAAAGTTAGGGTTTGTTTACCCTATTTAGCCGTCCAACAAGGGTTTTGGACCCCTGATCCCATTTTCACCTAATTGAGGGTTGTTTTGCATCTTTTTTTGCATTTTGACATGTTTATGGCATCCTCGACCCATTGGGCAGCTTGTCCTCTTTTTTTACGAGATAACCCAAAAATCCAAATTTTTGTCTAATCTCTCAAGGAGGCAATGTATCAGTGTAATCCTTCTCACTAGGGTAGCAGTGGGGCATCTGAAAAAAATCATTTTTGTTTTAAATTTTTATCTTGGCAGTTTACTCATAGAACTAACGCAATAGCTAGATTGCTTCAAAGAGGGGCAAAATGTAGACACGAAAAATATACAGACTGATCATATACTCCTGATCTTGATCTTACTAACATTGTTTCTTCCTAAATCATCTCCTTTACTAATTAATTAAACTGAATAATCTTTATTTGATTAAATTCATCATATTTCCTCCCTTTATTAAATAAATCAAATTTATCTGATTAAGTCATCATCTCCTATTTATTAAATAAATCATTTGTTTAATTAATCCTATAGTCCCTCTTTTAATTAAATAATTTGCTTTATTTAATTAATCTCTAACATCATCTCCTTAAATTAAATAAATTAATATTTATTTGATTTAATCTAGCACCACCCTCTTTAATTAAATAAATCAAACTTTATTTAATTAAATCTTAAATCCATTATTCATCTCATTTTGATTTAAATTAATCCTAAAATCTAAGTCAAATTGTCAAATTAGCTAATCTTCATCTAATTTAATCAAATCCTAATTAATCCTAATCCCAATCCATCAAATCCTCTAGATTTTTCAACTTGCACAAGTAAAATGGATATGTGCAGGATCATCATGGAAAAAACAAGCCCTTAAGTGGCAATAAAAAGACAGAAAATCGGAGGTAGACAACTTGACGTAAAAATTTGAATAAGTTATTTATATTATTTTCGAAAAATGTAAAAATAGAATTTGTAGAAAATCGAATTGATTTTCTAAACTACTAGACTTTTATTTAAAAAAATAAAATCTATTTGGTGAAAATTTGAAATTTCAATACAGTAGTATTTAAATTTCAGGGTAAAAATAAGAAGTAGGTGTCTGTCTGACCACCCTAACCACAATAAAATGATAATATTCTTTTATAATCTTTCAAATATAAGTAAAGGACTCATGTCCTGATGTGATGCATATTTTTTTATAATTTTTTTCCAAGTAAATAATTAATTATGAATTTTTTATTACAAATTTTAAAAAATATAAAAGCTCGTCTATCTAACCACCTTAACTTGGTAAAAAATTCATGAAATTCAATTTTTTTTTTTAATCCTATAGTATGCAAAGCATAGAATGTGACGCATGTTTCGGATTCAAAAAATGTCATACCATTTGAAAGTTATAGATGTTTTTCAATTAGCTTATCAATAAGGACTTTATTCGTAATTCTAATAGAAAATGAATAATAATTATTTATTAAATTCAAAGTAAAGCATAATTTGTATTGGTGGAAGCTGAGAATATCCTCTAAGAACCTTTTTCGTTTCATCAATTTTGGGTAAAAAAAAAGTCATCAGCCACATGGGCCATCAAATGGCTTACATATCACCACTTTTTGGTCCATCATGATCCTACACATACCCTTATAAATTCATCAATTTCCATTCAAAAGGGCATCTTTTGTGGAATATTCTTCCAATTCAAAAATCCCTCCAAAAGGGATGAGTACATCAAACAAGGCATTAAAGGCCTCTTACATATCCTTTGCCTTGATCCAAGTGGCATTTACTCCATTCTTCTCTCCCTCCAACTTGTCATTTCACAAATTTCAAATTCCACCTAGCCATATTTATGTGCACATTCATCCAAATGTGCTCATTCCTCTTCCAATCACATGTGGACAAGTGGTCTTCTCTCATTGGTTGGTTTTTTTTCCCACATTCATCCATTTTGCATCTTCTTCCATCCTTCTCTCCTATTTATAGGAGACTCTCATTTGAATTCATGATCCATCAACAAATAACACAATCACTATAGGCATATTTAGCATTTGATTTCATAGTATTTTCATATTTTTCAATCCATTTAGCTAGCTTATTGGAAATTTTCATCAAGGAAGCAACAATCATCATCACAATTGCATCAAGGAATTGGGAAAGGGTCATTTTCCACATCAAAATGGCACCAATTCCCCCATGCAATTGAGATTTTTGTCATTAGAATAGGATTTGATAGCTTTTATTGTTGTGTTCTTCATTTGATTTCCTATTTTCATGTTTCAAGCTAATTTTATGTGGAATGTTGATCTAACTTGCATTATGATCTAATTATATGTTTGTTCTCTTATGTTTGTGCAAGTATAGGTTAGTAATTCACGCATGGGTATACCAAATAAAAATGAATGTTTCCTTATTTATTTTTATTAACAATAAACAGGTTTTGAAGGGCTCCTAAGACCCTGTACAAAAAAGAGTTGAGGCACCAAAGATAAAGCAATAGGCTACCCACCCAAAACACCAAAAAAATATGATTACAGAGACATCAACAACATACAACAAAATGAGACCCAAAAAAAAGAATAAAATAAATGGCCTTTAGAGAAGTTCCTTGAGTATTCTTGTTGCTTCCAGGTCCTTGTAAATCATCCTATCATGCATTTCCATGACTTCCTCCACATCCTGCATAGGCGCAATTTTTCCTTTCTTAGTTTTTCTCCTAGTGCGCTCACTCGGGCCCATACCCACATCCATGGTTTGTAGCTCCTTGTTTTCCTTCTCACTGAACAAAGACCTACCAGTCCACTCTTTTTCCTTCTCATTGAGGAACACAAGCCCTTCGACTGAAGACTCCAATTTCTCCCTACTGAAATTGATGATCATGTACATGTCCTTATGCAATTTCAGATAGTTATTTTCCAACAAAGAAAACCTTGGGCCATAAGCTATCTTCAAATTGTCCAATTCATCCACCACATAACCTACACTGGAATTCATCTACTTGACCAAAACAAAAAATGGAATCCTTCTTGTTAAGACTATGAAGCGTGAAAATATTGCACCAGGTAATAGTATCATGCTTGTTATGGAGGTCTTGAACCCCCTGAACAAGACACATCAGAAAATTGAATGAAATGTATGCCCCTTCCTTAACCAGACCCGAGGCTTACGAATAGTCCATATCCCCCTAGTATAAACCTCTCCCCTAGTGGGAGCTTATGGGGGGGGTCATCTTCCTGAAAACCATTGGGATTAATTTTGGACTTACCTTTATCTTTTTGAGGCCGACACATGAATAAAATCATCCACATCAACCACACTATTCACGTTTCCAGCAACAGGGTTCCCTCCATCAACACCACAACCCAAATTCACGTTCTCCAAATTCACCACCTCACCAACTTGATTAGCCTCTAAAACCTCTAGAAGCTTATCTGCCACATCCTTAGAGCCTACTAGCCCCTGAATCTTAGCCTTCTTTCCACTATGAAAATCTTCCTTAGCATCTTCACCACAGACCTTAATATTTTTTTTTTAACATGTGGGAGGGAGGGTTTAGCCTTACTAGTAGAGGGTTTCTTCTCACCAGTCAAAGGAGTATAAACAAGGTGTGTTATACCCATCCAACCATGCCTCAGACTCCATCTCAATTTCAGTCCCCTCACTCTCAACTACCTCCTCAACCCGACAATTCCCACTCCCCTTCTTCTTTTTCAAATCAGGGGGACAAGGAGCTTCACAAATACTATTAGCCTTGATTCAATCAATTATAAGAAGCATTAAGCCCTCATGTAAATAAGGGTTTCTAAGATTCTTTCTAAAATTCAGAATCCCCTCTTCCAAAGAAAGTAATAGGTAGAAGGGGAAGGAAATGAGCTTACCATGTCAAAAATGGTTTAGCATCACAAAGTGGTAACCATAAAGGGTCGTGTACCTACCATCCAGGGTAAAATACCACATCAAAGCCATGGCAACGTCTTTCCAAATAGGTTTAATCTTGGACCTATCATATCCACCATAGTCTAGCCTCACCATTTTGGCTCTCTTTGTGTCCCAAAGAAAATTCAACCTAGCCAACCTCAACAAATTCTTGTCCCTATAGAACTTTCTTCCCTTGTTTGACATGCCAGGGACCCCAGCGAAAAAATCTTCACTAACAGTGATATCCTGACCAAACATGCTTAGAACCTTGTCATGCTAGGCATCAAAAAAATATTTGGAGACACTAGTTTTAAAGCCATGCATAGCCTTTCCATAAATGGGGTAACCCCACCCTTCTGTAGGATATCCCACACATTGGCATTGGCATTCAAATCATCACAGGAAAGTGGCTCCATATTGCACCTTTCCCCACCCATCATCGAATACTTCACAGAAGCAGGGAAAACCAACAAACAATTGTGAATAAACACTAAGGCAAGAGGAGAAAAAACACCAAGAAAGCATGTGTGCCTACCAAGAGAAGTATTGAGGACAATAATGGTGAGGATTCTCTTGTAGTTATGGTTAGTATGCCCACATATTTTAATGATCATCATAGGCTTGAAGTGTCTAATCAACCAGGGGTATTCATGATAACCACGCAAGCCTTTAGCCGAGGAGACAACTTCCACCCATGAGCTAATTTTTTTCATTATTGATCAAGTTAATTAAACCAAAGGGCAGGATATCATTAGCCTCCCAATGCCTAGCTGACATCATCCCATGATTTTCCACCCAGTCAGCCACCTGATTTACCTCACGAAAGGCATGGGAAATACAAACTTCATAAAAATCTTAAAAAATAACAAAGGCATCCAAAATAAAAAAATTAATAGTCCATCAAGGGGGGGACCCCTTCCTAAGGAAATTAATAATATTAAGGGAATCCCCTTCTATCCATAACTTAGAGATCCTCTTTTCCCTAGCCATCTTTATGCCATGGTAAATACAAGTAATATTAGAATTTTAAAAATTATATGCAGATAGATCCATTTGATAATTTTCTTCTCTCAATATTAGAGCATTGAGAGGCATAACCTACAATAGATGTAGGGGGAGCATCTAATTTCATGACAATCAGATAATAATTGAAAAAAATAAAATTGAGAGGTGATAATTTTATTTTAAATATAAAGTCTTCAACTCAAGTAAACAAAATAACTCTATGGTAGAATAAAGTAAAGGCAAGTTACTTTTTTAAATATCTAGTAAATAAAGTAAATTTTTTAGTGAATACAAATATGTATGTATGTATGCATTTTTGTCTTAAATACATATATCTAAAAGAGATGTTTATCCCCCTAAATGAAAAATTTAATATAGGCACCTTAAGAAATAAATATCTCAACATACTTTAGATAGATGTATTTAAAATATCTATACTAATAGTATAATATCAAAAATACAATATATATACAAGTAGAAACTTTGTCTAAATAATTTGGAGAAAAGCTTTGAATATTTTTTAATAATGGATTTTACTAACAAAATTATTTCCAATAATTTAAACTTATTACTATCTTGAATTTACACCTTTGTCACATTTTTTTAATTTACAATAAATTATTTAGATCACATTTACCAACCCTTTTAGTCTCATATACTTTCAAACACCACACTCTTTATGATTTATCTTGCTATGTGGATTGTTTAGACCTTGAAGGTAATTTACCTTGGGAAAATATTCTTAGACATCAATTTACTTCTAGAGTCCATCTAAGCTATCATAGTTGGCATGACCTAGAAATTAAAAAAACATTAAATAAAAAAGAAGAAGATAAATATTGGTGGGTAAGGAGAGTAGGGTTTTAGCACTTGGCTCCATGTGAAATTTGAATATGAAGATTCTTTTTTTTACTATGTTTTTGTTGGTAATAGATCTAGAATTCCACTTTTTTAAAGATCATAAACATATTTTGTGTTCCTTAATTTTAGACCATTTTTAAGGCTTAGCAATTCAATGAGGAATGTGTTACATGGTTACAAAGTTCATATTCCTTAAAATGGAATAGTTTTGAAATACCTAACCAAAATATCAATCATCTAATATGTGATGTTTCATTAATATCATCCTTGAAAACATGAATAAATTAATTAACAATTGTAATAATATTGGTCCTTACAAAAATTTACGCAAGATTTCTAGGAATACGTATGAAATTGAGTTTCTTGGAGGTTTAAACATCTCAATAATATTCAATGTTTTTTATTTGTACTCATGTCATAGAGTTGAAAGTGTTTGTGGTAGCACATCATTACCACATGATTCAGATCAAAATAAATATAGAGCTAAGAAGTAGTGATAAATTATATTAGACATTTTAGATGTGTGTCTAGGAAAGAGAACTAGTTGAAAGGAGTATAAGGAATATATTATTGGATGGAAAGAGAAGGGGCAAAAAGAAGGCCAACCTAGATGATTGAATAAATCTTCCTCACTTCCCTAATTTTGAACTCTTAGTATAATATTTTTCTTACCTAAGGTGTCTAATGCAAGAGCATCTTAAGATTCGAGTGATCTTACATCACCTAAAAATATTTTCTTTAAATGTTATGTCTTTTATAGTCTTTTATTTCATCTTGTAGATATTTTGTTTTGATTAGTAGGAACAAGTAGGTTTTTAAGGGACCTGAATCCCTTTACAATAAAATATTGTTGATACTACAAATAAAACAGATAAAATAACACCTAATTAAGAGCCAAAAAATAGTGAACCAAAATTCAGAAACAAAAAATAGAAAATAGCACAGAGACACTATATCATATTTTTTAAGGTGTTAGCCACATCCATTTCCTAGTTATAATGAATATTTACCAGTGAGATGACCTCATTATTTTCTTCCTCAAATGACTTATTCATGCTTCCCCTAGTTCTTACACTCAAGCCCTTGTCCTTATCTTTCATAGATTTCTTGCCTTTCTCTTTGGTAGGAGAAACCTTCATCTGAATCCCAACACTAGTTTGATGCTCCCTAAGAGCACTCAACTTCTTCAAAAGAACCTTAAGGGAATCTGCACTATTCTTAATGGAAAAATTTATAATTTTTAGTAGTTTCTTGATATCCTCCTCGAGCTCACTAAGATTGCTTTCCACTCCTTGGAGGTGATTCTCTTATTCACTTTTAAAATCAGAGATAGTGCACCCTAGATCCACAAGTCTCTCGATAAGAAAATCAGATTTTGACCCCTTATGAAGGCTTGCAAAATTTTCCTTAAGGATTTTGATGATGATATTCACTTTGTTAAACTCACTCATCACCCATTTTGCAATCTTAAAATTACAAGTGGCTCCATTTCTATCCATGTTTAGAAGATCCATCATTTTAGGGTTTACATAATCAAGGTAAGAGAAGTCATCAGAGAGGGGATGAACACTACCTAAAAAACTAATCATTCTCGATTTACTACCTGCGTATTTGGTAGCAATATCTAAGATTCTCTCTTTCCTTTATGTAATTCCCAAAATTGTCTACCAAAAAACATAGCTACAGACACAACACAAATTCAAAATTTCGGCCACAACACATGACTAACTCACAAAAATTTCATTTCTAAAGCGTACATTTCCTAAAAATCATAACAACATTTGACCCATTTTAGATTATAGTATTTAGTTAGATAACTACATTTCTTAGGAAATCATGGTAGAGTTCCAAATGGAGACATGGAATTCACATCAATGCGATAAAATTAATTAGTTCTACTAACTTACTAATAATTTAAAAGATAGTTCAAATCACATGTTATGCAAATAAAATATATCAATAATAATTTCAAAGTAATAATGAGAGAATAGGACCTAGGGGTCAGACCTATGCCTCAAGGGATCATCTTTGATGGCCTTTCCTATGTATGCACATGCATAGAATTCATAGCTTGAATTTTCCCATTTCATACTTGGTTACTCACAATGAGGGCATCTCCCCTCAAGTGTCCATTTGGAACTCTACCATGATTTCCTAAGCAATTTAGTTATCTAACTAAATATTAAAATGTAAAATGGGTCAAGTGTTGTTATGATTTTTAGGATATGTATGCTTTGGAAATAATTTTTTTGTGAGTTAGTCATGTGTTGTGGTCAAACTTTGGAATTTGTGTCCTATCCTTAGCTGTGTGTTTTGGTAGATAGTTTTGGGCATTGCACTTTTCCCTTGGTTTCTTTCTTTTGTGAGACCATTTCTTGTTGGGTGCGAGCCTCCTTGATCTCTGTGGGGAAACTCCACTCATTGCACAATCTGGTTCCTTTGCCTAGTGGGGAGAAACCTGATAATCTTCATCCTCTCTAGTCCTTGGAGTTGCCTGACCATGAAGATTGAGGTTCCTTCACTTTCTTTTTTGGGTTTCTTTTTAGGTGAGATATTCTTCTTACTAATTTTTTTCATCTTTTGCTGCAACAATTCCAAAGGGGAAGAGGACATAACCTCAACTACTTGATCCCTAGCCTCTTCATCCAACTTCCACTCTTCATCTTCCTTGTCATTAGTTTTGGTATTTGTAGAAAATTATTCCACCACATTCAATTGGTCCAAAATAGTAGATTATTCTCCCTTAACCACTTTAGTTGGGAAATGCACCTTAACATACTCCATAAGAAGAAAAATAAGCCCCTCATGGAGGACATGGGTGTGGGGATTTTTGAGATGGGCATAAATAGAGGTCTCCATTGAACACAACATAAAAACAAAAAGGACACCGAAATCTTGTGTCAAAAGTTAAGGAATGTGAAGAGATACCCCAAAATAGTAGGAAAATCACCATCTAACATCACATACCTCATGATAACTTCACATACCTCAGACCAAATAGGCCTAATTGATAGTCAATCAAGGCCTTAGGAAGTCAGCTTTGCCAATTTCTCTTTCTCATTATCCTTGAAAAATTGGTACATTACATCATTGTTGCCCTTCCCCTCTTTGAAGAATTTCCTCCCCTATAATTGCAAACCTATAATTATGGCTATGAATTCTTATGTGATGGGAAATACCACTTCATTTACCTTCAAACTTATACTATGCCATCTTTGGACAAAGATATTAGAGGCTTCATGGTCAAAACCATGAAGCCTCTGCATATAGGGTGTAATACCACCCTCTTCTAGTATCTTCTAGAACTTTGGCTTATTCCTCCATTTATCATAGGAGATGGGTTCCACCCTACTTCGGTCACCCCCCACCAGTCCCCTACAATCTTCTTTCTCATTCCAAAAATTGTTGTCACTCTGCCTCAAAATCTAGAGATTTCTAATTTTGAAAATAACATTGGCAAGAGACATTAGAATACCCATAAAAAGTGTGGATGGAAGGGAAATAATTACTCCCCTAGCACACTCTACCTCATAATATATTTTGGCTGTCATATATTAATAATGCAACTATCATCTTGAGTATTGTGTTGTACCCTTCCCACAACTTGACATTCATAATATTTACACCCACATTGGAAAAATAATCCATGAGAGAGTTGCCTACTCTAAAGATATGACTAAATCATACTTCCTTAAATGAGTTAGCCATGGCAAGAGAATCATTTATTAGATCTTCGACTGTCCAACTAGGCCTACTAAGACCTTGTAAGCATCTAACAATGTTGAGGGAGTCACCCTAAACCCACACTCTTTTATAACCTCTCTCAAAGGCAATCTTAATTCCCAAGAAATTAGCTTTGACTCTAGATTATTTGTTTGGGTTCCCAATGGAAGGTAGATATTTTATTTGCATAGTGTGCATATTCATTTTTCTTATCATGGAATTGTAGTTATTCACACAATGTACTGCATATTTCTATTGAAGCCCCAAAATAAAAACATGTTATCTTAAAGGGACCTTGAACACATCCATATGCCCAAGGTTGTACTGTGTTGCTTCATTACAAGATGTAGTGTATTCTTTTGTAGAAAGGGGCTTAATTGAAACAATGTGTAACCAATATTTTTTAATTATATATAAAATGTAAAGTCACTTAATTATATATTAGTCCTATGGAAGTTCATAAGGCTTAATACCATGTCGTGGTCAACATCACCTTATTACATCATTGAGGTATCACTATGAAAGGATGACAAAGAAATTGTAGGAATACAAATAATATGGAAGAAAGAAGATTGAATATCACACATGAAAAAGGGTTGTAAGTCTTTTTCTATATATAATTTGATACAATCATATTATACATCGATCTGTTGTAACTTTTGTCATATGAAATATATGCAATTCGATATTTTACACCATCTCAATGTCCATTCTTTCCTAAATAATTAAGTTTGTGTTTGTACTCTTATGTTGGATTTTTATTTTTTGTTTATGTGGTGCATGAATATAATGCCTTTCATTAGACCCTTTATATATATCTGCATTACAAATATACACATAAAAAATTGAAAGGTTATTTATTCTTAAATACAATTATTATTAGCTTCTCAAAAATCATATATAGATATCTACATATTTGATAATGTATTTTTCTCAATATCAATATGCTGAAAGGATTAACCTATATTGATAGTAGGGGGAGAGGCATATAATGTCATGACTGTGAAACCAAAGTTGAAAGCAAAACTATTAAGAGGTTATGTTAATTTTTAATATAAAATCATTTAATCTAAAGTACATTAAATATGTAGTAAATAATTCTATCATAAAATAAAGTAAATAAACCAATATTTTAAGCTATAAAGTAAATAAAAAACTAAAGTAAAATTAAAATAACTCTTATGTTAATTAAAAACTAGTTGTATGTTTTTCTTTTTATTAAATATATCTATGTGAAATACTTGTTTATCCACCCTAAATAACAAATTAAAAATAGATACCTTTAAAAATAAATAGTTCATCACCTCTTAAATAGATGTATTAAACATATCTATACTCATAACATGATACTAATCTATATATTTGAAAAATTTATCTAAATGATTTGAATCTTTTTAAACAATAAATTTTACTTACAAAATTATTTTATATAATTTAAACTTATTATTATATTGAATTAATTTTTTTTTATCAAATATAATTCTAGAAAAATTCACTGTGATGAATTTGTCATGATGGTAAATTTTCCCACTTATTGACAGAAAATTTTCTTGGTTGAATTACTAACATTTTTGAATTTTCTAAATAAATTGTCAAGATCCTCAAAGCTAATGAAACCTAGAAAATTACTTCTTGAATCCCTTTAAACTGTAAAACTTGACATGGCCTAGAAATAAAACTATTTGAATAAAAAAGAAGATTAATATCGGTGAATGTGGAAAATAGAAGCTTCTTTTTGTTTCCGTTCGTTTGTCGGCAATGAAGAGGATTCCACATGTATAGACGATACCAAAGCTTTTTTTTGTGCTCTACGTGTTTAATTCTCACCCATTCAACGAGGAATGTGTTTCATGGCTTTACAAGCTTGTATTCCTTAAAATAGAATACTCTCCAACTCATCCTACCAAAATAGGAATATTATCTAATGTGTCACTTCATTATAAAATGAGAATAGTACCTTCACACTTCATAACTAGAGTTTAATGTGCCATTTACGCCTTGCATTTCAAATGTAAAGTGATTACATGTAATTCGTGGAGAATTGAGATGTGTTATTCTCATTTGATGAAGGGGAGAGGATTTTCGAGTATGTTTTAAAAGTTGAATTATTTGTTGATTTTCATATAGGATTTTGAGAAGGGTGAAGTTAAAGGTGTTCAACTATTAGGTCCTCTCCCCTAATACTTATTGTAAAAATTAAAAAAATCACTAGAAAGTTAAAATTAGTTTGCGAGACTATAAAAATATAATAAAATAAGGAATGGGGATTGTAATGTATTTAGTTGTAAAATAACAAATAAAAATGAATAATTTTTTTGAAGAATGAAAAAAAAATTAAGTTGTCACTTTCATTGTTTTTTAATTATATTTTAATGTATTTAATGGAAGTAGCTAGGTAGATTGGGATGGATAGAGAGAGGTCTATTTTAGCGAAAGAGATCTCAATAAATTTGGAGCGTTGTAAATTGACTTGGGGCTCACCATGTGGAAAAGATTCTAATTGAAATCAAATGTGATAATCAAAGCACAACAAATGAAAATGATGGAATAAATAGCATGCCAACCCAAGATAATATTAAATATCAACATGACAAACAAGATAAATATCTAAAATTCTAGTTGCTAGATGAAATTATGGAGTTTATAGTTGGATGTAAAATTTGAATTGCTATCTTATTTTTGTTAAAGTGGTACATACAAACACTATTTCTTTTATATGTGTCAAAGATTGCATGTTTGAAGATATCAAACATGCCTAAGAGATTTTGCAACATGACACATGGGTGATTTGTAGACAATCTTGCTATCTTTAGGCATGGAAATTTGAGTTTAATCTTGAAGGTCCATCTCATTCATAATATCCCATGTTAGAATTGTATTATTTAAACCTATAATTTTCTCCATTCTTGAAGAATATTTCAACCTAACTTGATATAGTAATCTGGGGTAATCATAACTCCTAAGCTAATAGTTCACCCTAGGAGTTATGCTGAAGTTGACTAGAACAACGCTTCCAATAAAAAATTAAACCGATTGGCCCTAGATTTGAAATGGAGCTAGTAGTTTTCCTTAACCAACCTAAAGCTTGCTTCTTATATTGAAAATAAGACCATTTGGTTCATAATTTCCCTACTAATAAAATAGTTTCTCTTAGCCTTGTGCTCCTTCTCCCATCTAAGCTCACCTAGCCATCCCACCCCTTTATCTTCTCTCATATATGGTTTCTTCTACATCTATAAATTTTAAGTCCTCTCCTTCCACCCTATTTGTATCCCATATTCATCTAATCATTATACACCTTTTTTTAGTGTAGGAAATTGTATGCCTTTACAATTTCACACTATGTTTGGGTCCCTTAATTTATTGGACTTACTTAAGCTTCTAATTTGAAAAATTATGCATTCCAAAGCATTATTTTTACCATTTTCCAAAAGGGGACCCAACATTAAATTAATGTATTCAATATTGTATTCACCCTAGAATATGTGTTTCTTGGACTTATAGGCCAAGACCCATTCACCCTAGGGTGAATGAGCCCCCTTTAAGTCCTAAGACTGTTTTTAAATATGATTTTGGTGGCATTTTAATAATTCAAAATCAATTTGTAATTGTTGGATTTTGGAATCTAATTTTTCACAAACTTAGATAAACACATATAAATACATAGCATTTTTATCATTTCAGATGTAATTTGCATGATCAAATATTCCTATAAGAAAATATCATTGTCAAGAGCATTCAAGAGTAGATTTATCAGTCATTTGTTGTAGCATTCAAGATCCTAACATCATGTTCAAGTTTTGTGTGTTCATGTCATCTTGTGAAGGATAATATGCATTGTTGATCCTAAAGCATTCCAAATCCATCAAGAAAAACAAGATCAGATTCCTTGGAGTGATGTGTTTCTCTTTAGTCCTCTAAGGGAAGCCATTAAAGGGTTGGCGAGTTTTAGCAACCATTGTTCATTCATCATTTTCTTCTCCTTTATCATTATCTTTTATCAAGGTTTGATTACCAGTCTAGGGTTTGACTAAGGAAAACCTCCATTCAAACAAAATAATTTTTATCTTTGTGTATGTGCAAATTACGGGTTGAAAAAGAATTGAAGAGATCTCAAAGGAGTAATTTTGCATTATTGAAAAAGTTGTCATTATTATTGTCAAGCCATGGAAACTAGGAACTTGCAAAATATATTTTCAACTTTTTGATTGTGGGATTTTTTCCAAATAGAATCCACAATCCAACATTAGAGAACTACCAAAAGTGGTTTTAGAAGCCTTAACTATGACCCATTTTCCTAGGGGAAAACCAATCCTTCAGTAGATCTCAATATAAAGTTTTGGTGACAAATAAATGTGTCCAGACCCTTCTCAAATCTTCCTACAAACTATTTGGAGACCCCTTTCCCCAAATTTCATTTTGGTGAACCTAAAATTGTACATCATACCTTTTCTGATTTGGAGATCCTTAAACCCTAGATCTAGGTTTTGCATCATATTGTTTTACATTTCATTTAGGGTTACATATTGCACGTTTACATCATTTAAACTCATAAAAATCTGAAAACATTGCATTCATTCTACATAATAGCTTGCATTAAGGTGTGTTTAATCATTTAGATCAAAATTACATTCAAAATAGCATTAAAAAAATTATCATTTTGTTCATGCATTGTCATACAATTGCATTTACATTTAATGAGAAAAAATTGGAAAAACTATCATAGAGTAATATGTTTGCAAATAGGAATAGTGAGCTTCAATATTAAACTAGATGTATCCAAGTTTAAATTTTTAAGAACTCAGTCCAATGACTCATTCGTTCAAGGGTGAACCTATCCTTGTACAAGTGATTTTATAAAATTCTACAAACTTTTTTGTCTTTGTTTGCTTCATTTTCTTGTACTTAAAGATCTCTATTTCAGCTTCAAAAATTGTATATTTTTGTAGATTTTTTTCATTTAGTTCAATTGGTGAAAGAAAGTACATTTTTTTAAATCAAAATTTTCATTCAAAAGTAATCATTTTAAAATTTTTGCATCCTAAAATCAATCAATTATCATATTTCAGATCTAAAAATTGCATTAAAAATTCATTCAAAAATCTATTCATACTTGCATTTGACATTTAAAAAAAACTCTCACCATGGATATGTGTTTTGGTCAAATATGGATGTCTATAAAATATTTGGCTGATGTTTCAAGTTGTGTGTTTGGTGATGATCCTAATGCAATTGAAAACATTCATGAATATTCACCTCCTACTGAATTTCCTCGTGAGATAGATATCTTAGGCCAAGATAAAGATATCATGCAAGAATTCATACAAAATTGCTTCCATAACCTTGACAACAATGTATCCTTTTATCCCTCCATGTAACAACCAACACCTATCATCCCATCACTTGACATGTTCAACCTTTTGCACCTAAAATTGAATCACAAAGCAAGCCTCAACAATCAAATATGAAGGAACTTATTCACAATGGAAATACCGATACTCTTCTATCCTATGCCCATAAATTTACCGATACACCTATCGACTTAGAAAAGAGTTATGGTCAAGGATTTATAATCTTAAGAAAACAAGGACGTGGCATAACAAATGAGCATGAAATCCTTCAATTTCTAGAGTAACAACCATCAAAAGATACCAAGGGATTAGGATACCAGGATCTCCCCCCTCCATATCAACCAATTGCCTAATCAAGTGAGAAAAATAAGCCTTATAAGCTCAAGAAATTAAAGTTTCCTTTTCATATGTCCAAGAATGAAAGGATTTTACACACTTATCAACCAAGAACTTATTATAGTTCTATTGTGTGGTCTCACAACACACCCCAAGAATTTAAAGCTTGGGGATCCAAGTGAAAATTAATGCTTATGGTAGGTGCTAGCTAGTTTGGACGATCACCGAGAGTGAAAAAACAAAGAGAAATCTTAAAAAAAGAGAGAGATATACTTTTTAATCCAGGTGTTTCAAGTATCAAGTATCGAAAATCGGGTATGTTAGAGGTGTAAAAGGTAATACAAGTGTTGAGTAAAGTGTTCTGAGGTTTGGTCAAAGAAGGATGTTCCGGTAAAATCAAAGTCTGAGAAGTCATGGGTAAAGATAAACATCGAGTATTGGGTATTGGGTAACAATGTAAAGCAAATTTTTAAGTCTTAAAGATTATCCAAAGGGTCTGATGGTCTGGTATTCCAATATTAGAATATGTTTATGCAAGAATTTTTTTTTTTGAAAGCATGTTATTTATGGTGCACTTGCATGATAATGAATGAATAATGGTTTTATTTCCATGAGATTTGTTTTTATAAATTTTTTAAAAGGGATTTAATAGTTGGAATTTATAATTGTAAGAGAAGCAGATTGTGGTGCAAAGTTCAGGTATGGATAGTTAGGGAAAGTAAAGTTATAGACAAATCCGATGATGCTACCTGGTTTGATGATATCCTTTGGGAACTCATGCAAGAGAAAAGTGAATTACAAAGGGGTGCCAGATGTCGGGAAATCAAAACTCTGGAGTTTAAGCATGAGGAAAAGGAGTATAAACATTTTGGGGATTACTTATTCGTGGGAATGCTCAAACTGAGTTTGAACCTGAATATAGGAATTGAATTTCCACTTAATCATTCTGAATATATGGGAATTTTCTACATTCTTTTGAATGGATTTGTTTGGTTCCAAGAAGGAACCTTGATAATAGAAATATAAGAAACTTGAAGGACTTCAACATGAAAACAGAGGTTGACTTTCATTGAATTCATTTGCAATTCTCTTGCCAATCACTATTTTCCACGTGCCTTGATATGATTTGTCCCATGGATTTCCTCTCATGTATTTGTCTTATCCTACCTATGTCTTATTTCTATAAAAGGTCAAAGGATATTCTTTTTTAAGTTAATTTTAGAATTTTTGGATGTTGAAAGAGCCAAAACTTCTTTATGTTTGGTTCTTTTTTCTTATTTTTTGAATCATTCTGAACTAAAACCCTGTATGCACATAGAATTTAATCAATATTGAAACCAATTTTATATCTACCTATCTCATGAATCTTTGTAGCTATTTTTTTTAGTTCAGTCGAACAAGACTGTATGTAGTGTCATTTAAGGGTGCATACAAAACCTACTCAGTGTCCAAACTAAAACCCCCTTCTTTAAAAGCTTGCACCATTTTATGCCTAGATGTGAAGAAATATGGTGAAGTATAAAGAGTTTTTCTTTTATTTGATTATATCTTTGGGCATGAATGGAGAATAACCAGGAAAAAATTTAATTTTTAGTATTTTTGATGCTTTATTTTAGATTAGATGTTTAAATTTTTGAAAATGTTTCAAAAACAAAAAGATGAATGGATGTAAATTTATTGAGAATCTTCCATTTTCTATGAATTTTCTAAATGATTAAATCTAAATCTAGTTAAGTAATAGAAAAATTGATTGATATTCATGAAATTTTATTGCAAATCTTTTGATTTCATGATATTATTTTATGATCAAACTAGAAATCCTATGCCTAATGTTCATGATCCTTAATAAAACTAGAAATAATAGTGAGACTAGAAACAATCCTATTCCCTTTGAGATTAACAACATTATCACATCATACCCTGAAGTAAACCTAGTATGGTCAAGACCTGGCTCCCAGGGACTTGCGATTGAGCTAAGTCGACCTTTTTCCAATTACACAGACATTCCCTAAGGTTGCTTTGGTTAAGTCTTTCAAGAAGATATGTTCTTTGTGGTATTCTTATGAAGACTTTATCTACAATGTTGGTGTGAGTAACATCATCGTCAATAGGAACTGGTGCTAGAAGGAGGGCGCGTGTATGTTATTTTTCTTCACATTTTATTGTTCTTCATGCTATTACCTCTATGTTTTGTTTAAGGATTTATATTGGCTCTGAATATAAGGATAGATTGTAAGGTGAAAGTCTAAGGCAAGCTGGTGTTTTAAAAATGGAACTTGAAAAACTTTGAAGAATTTTTAATCAAATATTATATCCTTTGAGTTTTTTCACCTTTGGTAGAGTCACCAAGTGTCGAATTCATGGTACAACTGATCACGGTGACCTCGATTGTGAAATTATTTTAACTAGGGTAAGTTTGGCTACACATAAGGTGATTTTGTTAACAAAAGAAATTTTAATTGCTAAAAGAAAGGGATTGTTAATTAGAAATGTGTTAAATTCTGAAAAATATTGTAACTCTAGTGGAACTAAAAATGTTAAAAATTTAACTGATATATTAAAACGGTTTGATAACTGCAATTGTTATGAAGAAAACCGTAAGGTTTTATAGGAAGGTAGGAAAAAATGCTTAGAATCAGAAATATTGCACCGAAAATGAGAAAATGACACTAATGAGTCATCATTCTATTAATACATGGAGAATGTAAGTGAAGAGAAGGAGCGGGAAAATCAAGTGGGAGATGCGTGTTTTTTCATTCTAAACCAAAAGGTCACAAGCTAAAATTAGAGATTTTCTTGATTTTATGTGAGATACATAGTATAAAGTTTTTAACTTTTCTCTCTTTGATAACAATATAAATTGTGATACTTTTTGTGCTAACAAATTTCAAAGTGAAGACAGGACCGAAGACATGAAAACTTTCGGAGGAGAAGAAAATCAAGAAATGAACACAATTGTTCATGGAACTGAGCAGAATGAAGAGGAAAACCATGAATGAAGGCTGGAAGAATGTAGAGTATTGATCAACCAGAGAAAGTGTGTGAGATCAACCTTTCATGAGGTCATTTTCATACATATGAACCAAGTTATTAGTAAGTATGCCTTTGAATTTACATTTGTTAAATGCGGGAAATATAAAGAAATTCATTGTTACGGCAGTACATTTGAAGTTTATTTTAGTGAAGTTAAGGAAAACCTGTTGTAAATCATACCAAAATAATAATGGAAATAGTCATTGAACTTAAAATAAATTATTTTGTTAGGGTTAGTCACTTGTTAGACTAGAATTTTTTGTTAGTTGGGGTTAAGTTGCTTTTTGTAGGGTTTTTTTTTTTTTCATTTTGCTTTTTCTGTTTAGCTATCTGCATTGGAATTTTTTTCTTAATTTATCATACACATGAGAGTTAATTAAAAAATTTATAACATTGTGTTGTGCAATGAAAATGATAATGCCATACATAGTAAATACACACTTTAAAATGTACGACAAAGCTATATATATGTGTGTGTATCATGTATATACATGGAAGTACCGAAATTCTTGCTGCACTAAAATAAAAAAATAAAAAAAGAGGGAGCTGAGCTATAGAAAAAAGTAGTCATTCAGTCGATATGCGAGGCCTCGTCTGTCAGAGCTAAATATTTTACGTAGGAAATCTCCCAGTGAACTTCAAATTCAAGAGTATGGAGGTCAGTTATGAAAGGACAAAGTGGAACCACTTCCCCGTGTTCCAAGAACTGAGGAATGTCATCCATGGAAGGAATTCCAATGGTTGGATGAGCAAGAGAAAGGATAGTATCCTGATTCTACAAATATTCAGGCTGTAATATCATATTTGCAATTGAGTGAACATCTTCAATAGGAAGCCCAATTTCTAGGAGGGAGGCTACAAAGCGAGAATCCAAATCAGAAAAAAATCAGTAGTAAGCTCCGGATTCTACATATTGTTCCCCAAGGACTAAGAAACCATTTAATGAAGTGAAATTGGTAGTTTGAATGAAGAAAACCTTTTCCATCCTCTGAGTCATGATGCAACCAAGCAAAACATTCTATCGGTGAGAGAAGGTCAAGAAAATTGGAGTATCCATGACCTAGAAGCAAGCAAGCACTGATAAAACAAAAAAATGCAAAATATATTAAAAAAAGAAAGAAAAAGTAGAAGTGTGAAAAAATTGAGAGAACTACTGAATTTATAGGAAACTGTGAGAAAGTAGCGGTACATATTTACCTAGATCTAAATCTTTAAAATTTTAATCAAGGTGGCAAATGGATGAGTTTCTCTAGAACAAAATATTAAATTAAATTAATTTTTACACACAATTGGTGACAATTCGCTTCAAATTACCCCGGTACAAAGATTGTGAATCAAGCAAGCCAAAGATTTTAAAATTAATGGTGGTCATATCATTGTGTTCTTCTCAAGTTGTATCAATTATGAAGGTGCTTATGTGTGCAAATCAGAAAGGAAAATAAAGCCGGAAGGGCAGTACACATCATCACCTAGGAATTTTAAGAGAAATGATGCATGCATGTTAAGACATGCGAAATTAATGTTGAATAATATGATCATTTTAAATGTCATCATGAAATTTTTGATCCATTAATGTGGTGTCTTGCAATCACATTGGAGGTGCTAGCCAAGTATTTAGTAGTTGTCGTAAAATTTGACTAGAAGGGTGGTAACTAATGGTTCTAAATTTAGATTTGAATTTGGTGATTAAGTTGTTTGTTGCTAAATTTTAATTTATGCATATTTTTAGACATATGGGAAGTTGCAGTTAGATAGGATTTGGCATAAAAGTGGTAAAGTTTAGCCAAAAATACACACCAATAATGATTTTTCAGGAAATATTGAAATGATGAGGGGATTTGCATTCAAATGAAAAATCAAAAGGTAACCTTTGGTACCACTGTAATTCCCAACCTAATAGTGAGCTTCATTGCTTGTAAGTTGAAAATGAGCTATCAATGAAATATCAAAAGAAGAAAAAATGAGCTATGAATTAAATATCTATAAAAAAATAGAAAATCAACTCTTTAAGCTATCTAAATATCTCTACCGGGGCTATAGACGCCTGGCTGGTAGTAGAGATATGTTTAGGGGAATTACAAAGATAACCTTGTCGAGGCTATGGACACTTGACTGGAAGCAAGACTCTATCCTTGGTTAGCTTTGGAGGATTACCAGATTATGTAGTTCAATGCCAATAAACTGATTTTTTTTGCTAAGTTCCAAAAACTGGAATTAATTAGAGCACAAATAGATATTTTCAGAGGAATTTTTACTATATTTTTATGTCATAATTTAGGTAAAGGTAAAGTGTTATTGTTTTAAAATATGTATAAATTCTAATTTACGAATGGTGATTTTATCCCAAGTTTTTGTTTTATTGGTTGCAAGTTGTTGGGTGGTCTCACAACATGCCCGAAGACTTTAAAGCTTGTAGACCCCAAGTGAAAATTAACGCTTATGGTAGGTGCTAGCTAGTTTGGAAGATCACCATAAGTGAAAAAGAAAAGAGAAATATTTTAAAAAAAGAGAGATGTACTTCATAATTTAGGTGTTTTGGGTACTAGGTACCAAAAATTAGAAATGTTAGAGGTGTAAAAGGTAATGCAAGTGTTGAGTAAAGAATTTCAGTTCGATAGTTGAGGTCTGGTCAAAGAATGAAGTTCCGATAAAATTGAAGTCTAGGGAAGTCATGGGTAAAGCTGAACACCAAGTACCAAGTACCAGATAACAATGTAAAACAAAGTTTTAAGTCTTAAAGATTATCCAAAGGGTTCGATGGTTCAGTATTATGGTATTATAAGATGTTTATGCAATAAATTTTTTTGAAAGTGTGTTATTTATGGTGAACTTGCATGATAATGAATGAATGATGGTTTTATTTACATGAGATTTATTTTTATAGATGTTTTAAAAGGGATTTAATAGTTGGAATTTGTGATTGCAGGGGAAGCAGATTGTGATGAAAATTTTGGATATGGATGGTCAAGAAAACTAAAGTTGCAGATAGATCCAATGATGCTACCAAGTTTGATGATATACTTAGGGACATCATGCAAGAGAAAAGTGAATTATAAAGGGGTGCTAGATACTGGGAAACTAGAACTATGGAGTTCAAGCATGAGGCGAAGGAGTATAAATAGTTCAGAGATTGCTTATTCCTGGGAATGTTCAAACCGAGTCTTAGCCTGAATGTAGGAATTGAATTTCCACTTAATAATTTTGAATATATGGGAATTTCCTACATTCTTTTGAACAGATTTTTTTGGTTCCAAGAAGGAGCCCTGATAATAAAAATATAAGAAACCTGAAGGAATTCAAAGTGAAAATGGAGGTTGACTTTCATTGGCTTCATTTACAATTCCCTTTCCAATCACTATTTTCCACGTGCTTTGATATGATTTGTCCCTTGGATTTCCTCTCATGTATTTTTCTCATCCTACCCATGTCTTATTTATATAGAAGGCCAGAGGATATTATTTTTTAAGTTAAGTTTAGAATTTGTGGATGTCGGCTTCTCTATGTTTTGTTCTTTTTTCCTATTTTTTGAATCATTCCAAACAAAAAAAATGTATGCACATAGAATTTAATCAATATTGAAGCCAATTACATAGCTACCTATCTCATGAATCTTTGTAGTTGGTTTTGTTAGTTCAATTGAACAAGACTGAATGTTGTGTTGTTTAAAGGTGCATACAAAACCTACTTGGTGTCCAAACTAAAACCCCCTTCTTTAAAAGCTTGCACCATTTTATGCCTAGTTGTGAAGTAATTTGGTGAAGTATATAGTGGTTTTCTTTGATTTTATTATATCTTGGGGCATACCTAGAGGATAACCAAGAGAAATTTTAATTTTCAGTATTTTTGATGCTTTATTTTAGACTAGATGTTTAAATTTCTGAAAATGTTTAAAAAAAAAAAAGATGAATGGATGGAAATTTATTGAAAATATTTCATTTTCTATGAATTTTCTGAATTCTTAAAGCTAAATCTACTTAAGTGATAGAAAAATTGGTTGATATTCATGAAATTGTATTACAAATATTTTGATTTTATTATATTATTTAATGATCGAACTAGAAATCATATGCTTAATGTCCATGATCCTTAATGAAACTGGAAATAATAGTGAGACTGGAAACAATAATATTCCCTTTGAGATTAACAACATTATCACATCATACCCTCAAGTAAACCTAGTATGGTCAAGACCTGACTACCAGAGACTTGGGATTGAGCTAAGTCAACCTTTTTCCAATTACACAGACACACCCTGAGGTTGCCCTGGTTAAGTCTTTCAAGAAGATAGGTCTTCACAGTCTTCCTATGAAGACTTTATCTGCAATGTTGGTGTGATTAACATCATCATCAACAAGTTCCATCCATTTGAGAAAAAAAAATGCGAAAAGTACAATCATGTCTTACTATGCATATCATATAAATCTTTGGCATCTTACTGATGAGTTTCGTGCTTTAATTTTTTTTTTATATGAGTTTGATATTATTGATACAATTGGCTAGTATGTATACACTTTGCTCCTTGCTATGTGATAGTTGTAGAATTTTAGTATACTCAATATTACATGTATTAAAATTTATGCAAATAAATTTTCCATATTAGAAGGAACATCATATCATCATTTATCTCATATCATTGTTTCCCTACATTTAGGGGGCAAGGGGTTTGGTAACCTTTTCCTAGTATGTTACTTTTCATTACCCCTTTGGCTATTTTTCTACCTTTTGTATATGATGAGAAAGATTGGGATGTTAAAAAATTGCTTTAGGATACTTGTGATTTGACCATTACACCTAATCAAGTGTTTAGAAATGAGCTGCAAGGAGAAGTCTAGAGTAAAGAGATCTTGGAGGCTACTACTACGAGTGATATATCACACCAATCAAAGGCTGCCATAGAAATTAAAGGGGGAAACGTGATACCCTTTGAGGACAATGATCGAGAAGGCACATAGAATGTTGATAATCAACATATTTTCATGGGCTTTCTTGAGGGACACCCAGTTCAAGTTGAAGAGGAAATACCTTCTGACTCATCTCCTTGAGCTCGTACAAACTATGTATCAAGTAAAACATTCCATGGTTCTGAAAAATCTCACATTTTGCATGGTATATTGCCTAAGGGTTGTGGTTGTGACTTGCAGATTCGCAATGCCAGAGGAATATTGTACCACAAACTACATCCTCCTGAAGATGTAAGGTTGGATGATACTACACATGTTTTGAACCTTTAGGTTGTATCTTTCCCTATCCATGTGAATACTCATGCTTATCACTTTGATTATGGGGATACAAAAAGAAAAACTTGTTTGTGGATTAACCATGTGCCTGATGAGTTACCTCAATTGTTGGGTTTTATGATCATGCCATTGAGTTTGAATGCTGCAATACTGAGATTTATTTTGCTAAATATAAAGATGATTTTGCATGGCTTAGGACTATTACTATCACCCTATTGCTAGTGCATACACTAAGAAGTTATATAGGTGTGTGTGTCAACTTTCCTTGTTTAAATATGCTTTTCTTTGAGTCTCTTTGTATATATTTTGGCTTCAATAAATGCAGTCACTTCCACTTTGATTTCCTACTTTGGTTAGTGTAGGTTCAGTTTCCTTTGGTCACTTTAGCTTAGTTTGGTTTTTTTTTTGCTTTGGTTTCTCACTTTGGTTGGTGTAGGTTTAGTTTTGTTCTGCTTTGCTTCTCTGGTTCAAGGTTCCCTTGGTTTTCTTCCGGTAATATTTGTAAGCATGAAAACAATTTATTTACTTGGGACTGTTTTGAGTATTTCTTTGAGAAACTCTAATAATGTTTTCTGAATGGATGGTGAAGGTCTTTTGTTAGTTTCAAATGGTCTAGTTGTTTGATTCAAAGAGGATAAGTCACTAGGCTGATCTGATTTTGAAGTATTCTGAAATCTTATATCTCTCACATATTTTAAGAATCTCGAGGTCATTCTAGGTTCTTTTGTGAAGTCTTGTTAAGTGAAAAATCTTAAACTTCTGCTTTAGTGCCACTATGATTCTCAACCCTAGTTGTAAGCTTCACTGCTTACAATTTGAAATGAATAGAAAAGAATGCAAAGATCAAAATAAATAAAAGAGAAAAGAAATGAAAATCAGAAAAGAAATTCAACTTTTAGGAGGATCCAAATAACTCTACCGGGGCTATGGATGCTTGGCTGGTAGTAGAGCTATATTCAAAAGAATCACATCAACAACCTCATCAGGGTTATGGATTCTTGACCGTTAGCTAGGAAATGTCCATGTTTCTTTTGAAGTAGAATCATTCATGTAGCTTAACATGATAGAGCATAGGTTCTTGTATTCGCTTAGGGAAGGAAACAAATATGTGTGCACACACTTGGATCTTCATCATACATAAGGTTATATTGACTAGTTGTTTTTGATCCTTTGATCAAGTGTTTCAATCTATTTGACTTAGTGTGAAGGTTGGAACCAAATATTCTAGGTTTGTGATTCCTATTTCTCATCGAAATGCTTTGGGGAATTTCCCCAATAGAGTTGCCATTTGTATGAATTTTTGCACACACACCCTACTGAAGGCAGGGACACCATCTTTTGCTTTGCTTTTCATTAGCTTGGTTTGTGCTTGTTTGTTTCGCTCATTTTCCTTTACTTTTTGGCCTAATGCTCAAAGTGCCTATGGAATCTTGGTGTCTCCTTGGATCCTTAGAAGTCCCCCAAAGTTTCATTCACCCAAGTCAAATTGCAGAAATTTTTACACGGGTGGCTGCCATGCTGATGCTGAGGTCTCTTGTGTCGGCATCAGACCCTTCGGCTTCTGTAATCCAATTTTTTGCATTTTTTAAAAAGGGTCAAATAATCAAGAAATAGCTTTAGGCACTCATGCATTTTCCCACATGCCAAAATGGATAAACTTAAAATTTGCTAAGTATTTGGGCTTTGAGGGAATTCTATGTGGGTATGTCATCGACTGGCGTCAGACCCTCTGGTTTCTATAGTAAGTTTTTCTACAACTCAAGAAATGTGTGAAAACTTTAAGTATTGAACATTTAATGCCTTTAATATCCAAGTCTCCACATGACTAAATAAGTTGGATTAAAAAAGACTAAGTTTTGAAGTATTGCAAAAAAAATTATGCAAGCGGCCACCATGTAGATGTTGGGGTCTCTCACACCATTTTATCGACACTCAACCCTTCTGCTTCTACATTGCTTCAACTCACAAAAGTCAAACTCCCTCAAAAGTGGAAAATCTATTCACTGGTGTTGAACCCTCTGGCTTCTGCATTGCTATGGCCTGCAAAAGTCAAATTCCCTCAAAAGTGGAAAATTCGTTCACTAGTGTCAAACCCCTTGGCTTCTGCATTGCTCCATCCCACAAAAGTGAAATTCCCTCAAAAGTGGAAAATTTGTTCACCGACGTCAAAACCTCCGACCCACAAAATTCAAATTCTCTCAAAAGTTAAAAATTCATTCACCAACGCCAAACCCTCTAGCTTCCGCATTGCTCTAGACTTCAAAAGTGAAATGCCCTTAAAATTTAATTTCCCAAAAAGGAAAGTTTCCTGAAATGGAAAATTTATTGAAAAGGAAATTGTCCTAAAATGGAAAATTTCCCAAAATGGAATTTTTCTTCCTGAAATAGATTTTTCTTTTCAAAAATGGAAGTTTTTCCAAAATTGATTTTTTCCCCAAAATAGGAAAATTTCCAAAAATGGAAAGTTTTTCAACAAATGAAATTTTTTTTATGCACTTTAAATTGATAAATTTTAATATTTCTAGAGGTTTAAATCATTATATTTTGTGGCACACATACTTTTTAGGATACTTGGAGGGATAAAAGATCAATTCTGTAAAGGACCAACATATAAAACCGTGCCATATATTGGAGGGAGGAGTAAATGAATTAAAAGGACAAAATGAACATGCATATAGATTTGTGTGATTTAACTAGGAAAATATCTATATTTAATGTAAATCTACATGAGAATTTGTGCCTACCAATTGGAAAGGTGATTTTAAAGAGGACTATAAAGGACATTTTCACTTCTCCAATAAGAAATTGATCACCAAAATCGAGGAGGGACATATTTGTTCTCTATGGGCAAAATTTGTAACAAAATTATTTGACTGGATGTAAATGAGACATGCATTGCCAAAATTTAATGTACTTCAAATATTAAATACTGATGTAATGTGGGCCCTTGAATCAAGTTCAATCCTATTCGTTGATTTGAAATGTAATATCTATTAAAGGTTAGTGCCTGCTCACTTGTAAGGAGAGATTTTTTACTAAATGTAGAAGCAGGTAGTAAGTTAGTTAGTGCTCAGGTTAGCTATAGGAAAGGAAGAATTGGAAATTGCTAAGAAAATTCTGAAGAAATTAATGTAGATAGGTCATTGATTTGGTGAAATTTTGTGTTGAGATTGACAGTTTTATGGTTTCTTGTTATTGATTCTCAATGTTAGTTTCAGTTCTTTCATAATAATGGTTAAATGTTAATTATTTCTATATGAATTTGATGCTCATACTTTTTGTAGTTTGTTGATGGTAAATTACTTTGCAAAGTTAGTCTAAGCTAGATATTGCACTTAGTTAAAATTTGAATGTTTTTTCATGTTGCACCAACAATTGTGTATATGTATAAATGTTCATGGCCTAAAAAATATTTCACTTTCCTTTAAAAATTACACTTTTTTTGGTGATATTATGGATCCAATCTTGGTTAAGTAGAAATTGCTTTCATGGGGATTTTTCTATCTGCAACATTAGCTATTATTGTGATTGATCTTATGTGTTAGATTAGGATCTCTCTCTCTACCCTATACATTTTGATCTTTCTTTGAATTAGTTTAGAATTGAACCAGGACCACCACATTGCCACATCTAATGAAAAGTCAATTTTTGATTTTTGATCTAGAAATTATAGTTGAGGTCTACACACACATTTCAAGATTTCATAAAACCTCATCTGAGTTTAAATATTTCCAACATTGTTTAATTTTAAGGTTCCTTACATGTTTTCCAACAAATCACATCATCACTAAGTTGTTTCCTACTTTGTCAAGACCTTACCATAGAGACCTTGGGGTTATTTTCTGAAGATTATTTACAGAGAGTTACCTTTCAAGATAGATAGAAAATCCTTGTTTTATCTGTGTTGTGAAGTGAAAAGACATTCATCAACAGGAACTATATAATTAAAATGAAATATTTTTCCAAATAATTCAAGTGAACTTATGGATGGTTAAAAAGTGTGCTACTAAAGGGACCCGGTGCTTTAAAGTTAAAAGAGGTGTCGAGATGTTTTAATCTTGATTGTTAATCTTGTCAAGGTTTAACACATGTGCTGAAAATTTTATAAGTGTGGGTGTAAGTTTGGGAGATTAAAAGGTGTGCAAGTTTGAGAATACAAATTTAATCTGAGCTACTCCTCAGCCCGCACCCATGAATATGTGGCCCAAAAGACTCATACGATGTAGTAGGTGAGTGACATGTACCACTTTTGAAGCTTCCAAAGGTTGATGGTGGAGCCTAGGGTGATGATGTAGGGCATCTCACATGAAATTATGTCATTGGCTGGACGCTAAAGACAAGCTGAGTCAATATTTTTTAACTCATTTGACTTGATTTGAGTCACTCGATGATCAAAATCATCACAAGATCAATAACTATGTTTTAAAAAATTAAAAATGGGTAAATAGAGTTGTTCTAGTTCACATGAGTGGGCACTAATGGCAGATTTGATATTTTTCTCTCAAGTTGAAGGAAAATTTCACCATAAAAGTAGGATTGAAAGTAATTTTTTGAGTTACTAAAGAATTTTAGGGAGAATTGAATATTTTTCCTACGTAGTTCAAGCCTTATCATGTCCAAAATTAGGGTTTCAACTGTTTGAATCACCAGTAAGTTAAAATTTCATCTTGTATACCCAATTTGAATCAAATTTCTATGCATTCTCCATTTCTGAGCTAAATATTGCAATTTAGGTTTCTTTTAAGGTTTGATGTTCATTGAATTGTGGTTAAACTACTTTGAATTTCCTTGGTTTACATGTTTCTTTTAGGAAACCTAAGTTACCTCACTAAAACCCCTAAATTGAAGCCTTAGAAAACACAAATTTATTAAAATTATGAGAATGGCACCCCCAAAGGTCGAGGCTTCTAGTTCTACTCCAAAGAGGGTCCTCCATGATGATATATTGGATCAATTAAAGGATTCAGATGCAACAATGAATAAAATGGATGGCAATGTTATGTTTCAGGGCCCTAGGATAGACAAGGATTTCATAGATAGACAACATGCTATCAGGGATGCTACTATTCCATTTGAAGCAGATGGGATAGTTCAAATACTAGTTTAGGAAGAGTTTTTCTAAGGTCCCTACATGTAATCGATGGAGACTTGATATGGGGAAATTGGCTATTGTAAATGTTTACCTATATATTAACCTTCTAAAAGTTGTTGCTCCAGATTATGATCCAATGTATGAGTCGTAAGGTCAGACATTGGTGTAAAATTGATTGACCTCACTCATGAGGGAATAATTGAATTTTTCAACTAAACCCTTATGTAAAGGAAATAATCGACCTTAGTTCCATAAAGGATGAGTATGAAAACAATAAATCAACTTTTAGGGTCACCACTATGCCAAGTGTCATTGAAGGAGGAAAGGGAAGGAGAAAGATAAGATTATCAGCAGGTGATCAAGAACCCTTCCCATCAGATATGTTTGATTATTACTTTGAGAGGTCCTATTTCACCTTGTGCCAGATTATAGGGTTTGACCATTCCAAGAGGATGCCAATGGATTTTATGTATATGGCAACAAATATTCAGCATGTTCTAGTAAACACGTTATATGACTGTGTCACATATCTATTTAATGAGATTCACAAGGCAATGATGGCCTTAAAGAATGGCGAAATAGGGGTAAGGTTTTGGTGATACTCCTTGGTCATGCATATGTTCTTGTTCAAAGGAGTTGACTATTTTGGATAAGATATGGAACTTAAGATGAGAGGTGAGAAGAATTAAATCCTCCCTATCCATACATGGACACACCACTTGGATATACATAATACAAATTCAACCTTTGTTACTTTTACAAATTTGTTCGGTGAGAAGTTGAGATGGTTTATAATAAGGAATTCACCAAGGATTCTAGCAGAGGTTCATTATTTTTTGAGACCCAAGGAGACGAAACCAAAATTGGGCATTGACCACAATTGGGGTAATATCATCCCCTATCCATAGTACCATTTTTAGAGTGTATGACACACATGTAGCTCCACATTTTTTCCCATGGTGTGTGTCATTAAGGCTTGGTTTTCTGGAGGTGATGTGGCAGCTAGGAAATGTGGAAGATTCTCACCTAGCAAGAATGAAAAAGGGAACTCTTTTCTCTCCTCATACAATTTTATTTTATTTTTTCATGTTAATGGATGGGTGGAAGGACATCCTCAAGAGCATCACACCTTATGAGATGAATAAATGAAGAGAAATGAATCATGATCCTTAGGGATTTATGGAAGCACTGAAGGAAAAGATTAGAAGTGGGATATTTTGGGATAGCTTTTTTTTCCTTGAGGATATAATCCTTTTTTTCCCTAAAGATATAATCAGGAATTTATTTTATTGTGTGAAGGAAAAATAAACAAAGGTGAAATGGTTATCATTCACCAAATTGGAGAAGGAAAAGAAGGAGAAAGATCCTAACTTTGAATGAACTTTTATGGATATTAATAAAGACATTTTGAGAGTTGAGGAAATTTTGTAAAATTTTGATAGGGTGGTGGGACACCTAAAAGAAGAGAAGGAAGTGGTTGACAAAGGAAAATCTGATGTGGTTGAGGAGAGGCTAGCCTATCAACCACCAAAGAAACTACATGTTTTCTCTAGGATAAAGAAAAAGGAGGTTGTGAGAAAGAAAGACATTATTGCTACTCCCACTCATTCAGAGGAGTCTAGAGCACCCTCCCCAATCAAAAAAACACCACTATCTCCACCTCCAATGTCACCTCCACCCCCGTCCCAAAATTTTATTGAATTGGATTCACCTCCAAGAGAGCCCTCACCTAAGAGGATAAAGGTTGCATCAACGAGGTTAGTTGTTTACTCCTTGGACTCAGATGAGGAAGTTGTTGTAACAATAGATAAAATTATGTAAAAAATTCCATCACCCCCAATGGAGGTAAAATTTCCAATGCAACAATTAAGGTTAATCAAGATTGTTCTAATAGGAATTGACAATGCTAATGATCTAAGGGAGAAGACTTGTAATAAATTTATGAATGATGATTCATTTGTAAATTATAATTTTTTTGAAGAATTTGTGTGGAGAGTGAAAATATGTGAATATGATGAGAACGTGCAATTGGGAATGATTGAGTCTCCAGAATTTCCCAGGGAAGTGATTTCATCAAGAGTTGTTGTAAAAATGAGAGAAAAATACAAGGAAATGACACCTACTGAGGGCAAAGAACTTGTGAGGAAAAGTGGATTTTTTCTATTGCTAGAATGGGATATAGCATCAACTATAACATTTGATACAGTCAACATGCAAGGTTCAAATATTTTTGAGAAAAATGATGAGGTGGTATGTGCACTACAAGGGCCAACCTTCAATCCTAATTGGAAAAAATTGGTGATCTAGGCACTGGCCCCAAACAAAAAAAAAGCTTGAAGTTGTAGAACCATCTACAAATTTAAGGGGTGGGTTGATCATAAAAAGAGTTTTTGATACCCCAATAGTTGAAGAAACAAAAATGGTAGTCAATGTGGCATAATTTACTAAGGACAATGTGGATTCATTGTAGAAAAAGTATGAAGATGAAAATAAAAGTACAATGACTTGATGATTGAGTACTATAAATATGAGAAAAGAATAAGAGAATTGGAGCTTTAGAATAGGATGCTACAAGAATAGTTGCAGGCAATACAGGTAGGGAAACCAATGCCACAAGTGTGACAAGATGTTTTAGCCTCTCCACCAACCCCTCTTGTTCATTCATCCCCTCTTTTACAATCACCTCCACCAACCTCTCTTGAAATGGTGGTGTATAATGAATAAAACATACCATTAGTGTACTTGGGCCCAAGCACATTACCTACACCTCCTCAAATAAAAGAAGTAGAGAACAATTGATTCAACAACTTGAGGTATATGAAGAATTGTTTGCACTATACAATGAAAACAATATTTTTATTGTTTCTAATGTTTTAGAATATTTTTTATCAAAGGAAATAAAAAGAGTGAGAAGTGTTCACTCTAATTATTCATTAATTCTCAGTTCAATAAGTATGTTCAAAAAGGATATATCAATTGCTATCCCATTAATACAAACATGGGTTCCTAGATTGGTTGTATAAGTATAATATAGTATTCCTAATTTGTAATCTTCTCTAATGGCGATGTGGCATCAATTTTAGTTTATTTTGACACATTAAGTGGTCTTGAAATTTTTCAAGGGCATCAACAAGGTTATTTTGTCATCTTGTACACCAAGATTTTGTATTCGCTTGCCAACTCAACTTTTCCTAGTCCAAAACAAGAAGAATGAAGAAAGGAAGTGTCAAAGGAATCAACTAACCATTTAGATATTTTGGGAAACCATCATGGATGTAACAAATTTTGTAACTCGCTTGCACTCAAAATTTTCTCTTCATGAGCTTGTAGTTACTCTTGTAATTTGAAAATGTAATTGTATGTCAAATGAAAATGTGACATGTGTAATGGCCTGAAGTTTGTTGCTTCCTTGTTTTATAAAATAAAATTCAAGGCCATTTACACGGGATGATTTTGATTTATTTTGAAGAGCTATTTTAATATAGAGTGCATATACTATTTTGTCTAAGTCTTTTTCTAGATTTTGAAGTTTTGAGTCTTTTTATTGATAATATGTATACAAAGTACTATTATTTTTGGAATTTAACTGACATATTTTCAAAGCTAGTGTTCTCAATTGTATATTTCACATTAATTATGAATGAAATGAATCAAATATCATTCAATTCATCTTCTTTGTCTTTCCTCTAAATGTTTGTTCATTGTCAATACACTTGATCAAAGAATTAGTTAACTTTTCTTTGAAGGTTTATGTGAATGTTTGCAAGGATCATTAAGTATGAATAGTTTAGATTCATAAGCTTAATGGTGTAATAGATCATTATATAGATATTTTATGATAGATAGTGTTTAAATGAACAAGACAACTAAGAGGGGGTGGGTGAATTAGTTGTACCAAATAACTTTACTTCTAATCTTAATCCATTCCACTTTAACCCAGTTTGTTATTAAGTGTAAACATGAAATGCAAATAAGAGAAAGGAAACACCAATGATACCAAAATTTTAACCATCTCTAAGAACACTTTAGGTTCATCCACAACAACTAAAAAAAGCTTCATTTACAGAATACTCTTCAACAGTCCAACAGGACCAACTAGAAACACACAAGAGCTCTAGAGTAGGTCTTTTAGAGAAAAAATACCAAGAACATTTGCCAGAACATAGAAACCATCAAAATGAATCATATCCTAGATCCACAAGATTTGAAACCCAATTCCAGAAGACTGTGGAGCCAAAACAGTTCTCCCAGTCCACATATAGATAGTTCTACAAAACTAGTTCACACATCTTTCATTCTCCATCGATCCATAAGCTAAAACTTAGGATATATTCTCCATTTAAGCTCATGAACAATACCATAGATCCGCACACATATAGGATCAACATAGAAGAAATGCAGAGCACAATACTGTAGAACACTCAAAATAACTTGGCAAAAAAACAACTATAACTTCATAAATATAGCTCTGTGTACTCTAATTACTTCTACAGTATCTCAACTATACAAGTACCATCTGCAAGCAAACTAAATTGTGTTGACATCAATGACAGTGAAATTAATGACAACACCACCAAAAAAATCCATACTTGCAACAATCTCCCCCTTTGTCATTGGTGGCAACACATGATGTGAAAAACCATCAAAGACAACATACACAATCTCTTGCTTCTTCTTCTCTCTTCCAAAACTCTCTCTCGTTTTTTCAACTTTTTTACATGAACTTCTCTCCCCCTTTGACATCAATAGCAAAGGAATTTTTTTCATGAGAAACTCTAGCCATATAGAGCTCTGATCACTCCCCCTTAGGAGTGAACTAACATCACATACTGTAACAATACATATCTCTACTCCCCTTGAGGAGTAGTCAACAATCATCAGTCCAGATCAAAATAATTTTTGCAACCACTGGACTGATGCACCTCCTTGTGCACTTAGTTCAAGGAAGAAGGGGCAGTAACCCCTAACTTTCCCCTGAGATACTAAAAAGTATACTTCAGAAGGGACTTAATTAATATTTCCACAATTTGTTCCTTGGTAGGTACATATTCAAGTCTAACTCCATTCTGCAACACCTTCTCCCTCAAGAAGTTATATTTGATAGATATGTGCTTTGTCCTAGAATTCATCATTGGATTCTTTGAAATGTCTATAACACTTGTATTGTCACAAAAGATAAAAAAAGGCTCATCAAAAATCACACCTATGTCCTTCAAGGTTTGCTTCATCCAAAGTACCTATGTACAGCATGAAGTTGCTTCAATATACTCAACTTTTACAGTGGATAAAGAAACTGAATCCTATTTCTTACTCAACCATGAAACCAATCTTCCCCCAAGGAAGAATGCACTTCCAATTGTACTCTTTTGATCATCTAAACAACTAGCCCAATCTGTGTTAGTGTAGGAATTCAATGTGAAATAATTATCCTTTGGATACCATATCCCATAATCTGGAGTTCCCTTAATATATCTAAATATCCTTTTCACAGCTATAACATGTGATTCCTTAGGTTCTTCTTCAAATATTACAACTAAACATAATGCATGCATGATATCCAGTCTAGTAGTAGTAAGATACACAATTCCACCAATCATAGATTTATACATGCTCTGATCAACTTTAGAAGATTCATCATCTGATGCAGGAGCATCCTTCATTCTTGGAAATCTTGCATCAACCAAAAAAATATTTGTATTCAATTTTTCTCTTTTCCAGTTCAAGTTGGTAGATCTAATATTTCTTCATGTTTATTCACTAGATCTCACGTACCTATGGTTTCATCATGGAAATGTTAAATTTCCTTATTCCAAGTATTTAGCTTGATTGGATCTTATACTGGCAAGTTATCGCTTTCAGAGTATGTGACAATTTTTGGAACTAGTACCAAAATAATTTCAAAACCTAACGGCTAGTTGGATCGATCACGAATCTTTCTTGTGACTTGTGGATCCTCATGGTGTATTTAGATTGGTTTCATGGAGTGTCCCCAACCTTACACTTAGGTCCACACTTCATCGTGCAAATTTACCATGGAAGAGTTTCAAATTTGAGGCTGACCTGTTCTTGCACATGTTACATTTTCCTCATCAGATATTGTAATTAAGATGTATATTGATTTTGATCTATAATATTTTTAGCTCCCATGTATGAGTACCATATTTTGAGAATGTTGTAATCAAGTCTATAAGCTCGGATGTGGTCAACTGTATGCAATCAATATTTTTGATAATAAGAAATTTTGTACCTGCATTTTCCTTCATATTTTGTGTTGCTTCTATTGTGTTACTCTTTCTGCATGGTTCAGACTATTCTCTTTGAGGACCCTCCTACCGTGACTGCACCAGATTGGTATTAGAGTGATATTCATTCCTTATGAGATCATCATAGTTTGTGAAATCCTATTGAAGATTTGTTGTAGGGTGGCGGATTGAGGATCTGACTTGTAGCTGTAGAGGGCTTGTGCGAAGATGGAAGGAAGAAGAAATGGTATAGGAAATGGAGTGCATGGAAATATAGACCCATCTATACTGGAGATGTTGAGAGGAATTGTTGCTAGACTTGAAGTAGTTGAAATGACCCAGAGAAGAGATCAACCAGTTGATGATTTAAGTGATGAAGAAGTAGAAGAACAGGAAGAAGTTGCAAGAGAAGAGCAAACCGACCTTGATCGGGGAGAAGAGAGGTTCATAAGAGCCCTAACTAGAGTGAACACTAAGCAAAATTTCAATCCACCATATTATAATGGTAAGTTGGATTCAAATGAATTGCTAGATTGGATAACAGAGATGGAAAAGTACTTGATTTTGAAGGTACCCTAGATGACAAGAAGGTAAAATTTGCTTGTACAAAGTTGAGAGGACATGCATCACTTTGGTGGGAACATTTGTAGACAGATAGACAAAGAAAAGGAAAGTTGAAGATAAGATCATGGAATTAGATGGTGAATAAGTTGAAGAATTTTTTTTTTCGTGTAGACTATCAGATCAGTTTGTTTCGAAAAATGCAAAATTTGAAGCATAAAGAATCAAGTGTGACAGAGTATACTGAGGATTTCTACAAGTTTAATATCAGATCTGGACATTTAGAGGATGAGATTGAGGAAGTATTCAGATATGTAAATGGGTTGGGTTTATATATTCAATATGAGATCAGTTTGTTTAAGTTGTTGAGTGTGGAAGAGGCATATCAATGTACCCTAAAAGTAGAAGAGAAGTTGAATAAAATACATGAGCAAAGACAGAGAGGAATAATTTTTACTTGAGGAGAAAGAGGACCTTTTGTAGATTAGAATAAGGATAAGGAGATCAGTAAGAATGATAATTCATACTGAAGAGATGATGAAAATTCTTATAGAAGAGGAGGATATAGTGATTATAGGAATGGAACATATAGAAAAGATGATAAAGGATAGGAGAAAGGAGTATTTAGAGGAACTTGTTTTAAATTTAGTGGACATAGAGCCTTTGAATGAAAACAAGGAGAGACAAGCAGAAAGAATGAGAACAATAGAAGAACAACCTTTATTGAGGAGGATCATGAAGGACCATCTAATCAACTAAAAGAAGGAGAAGTATTGGTGAATAGGAGAGTGTTGTGTCAAAGTGAATTGGAGGAAGAACCATTACAGAGGAAGAATTTGTTTCAAACCAGATTCAAGGTATCTGGTAAATGTTGCAAAGTAATCATTGATAGTGGAATTTTAGAGAACCTGGCTTCTGAAGAAATGGTGACCAAATTGAATTTGGAAATGCTAAAAAACCCAAAGCCCTATCAGATAGCTTGGATTCAAGATGAGCATAAGATTCTGGTAAGTGAAAAAAATTTGGTGACATTTAAGATAGGAAATTTCCATGATGAAGTTTTGTGTGATATTATGCCTGTGGATGTATGCCATCTTTTTTTGGGAAGACCTTGGTAGTATGATAGACAAGCTATTCATGATGGAAAGAAGAACATATACACCATTGTTGCTAATGGGATGAAGAAGACTTTGTTACCCTTGGAGGATGTTCCTAAAGCTAATATTTGTATGACTGCTAGAAGTTTTTTGGTTGATGGAAGGAGATTTATGGATGGAATGAGACTTGAAAACATGTGCTATGCCTTGGTTCCCAAGAAGGTTGAAGACTTGAAGCCTATAGAAGGACAACCTGAGGAGATAAATGAATTGTTGAAAAAATATGAAGCTATAATTTCAGATAATGTACCTGATTGATTACCACCTATAAGGATTATTAGTCATTGCATGGATCTAATTCCTAGAGCTAGTTTGCCTAATAAAGCAGCACACTGGATGACACCGGCAGAGTATCAAGAATTTAATAGACAAGTGCAAGAATTTTTAAGGAAATGTTTGATCAAAGAAAGGTTAAGTCCTTGTGCAATAACTTATATGCTAGCACTTAAGAAGGATGGAGAATGGAAGATGTGTACAAACTCTAGAGCCATAAACAAGATAATAGTGAAGTATAGATTTCCTTTGCCCTGGATGGATGAAATTATGGACTATTTGAGTGGAGATAAGTACTTTACAAAGATATACTTGAAGAGTGGACATCATCAAATAAAAATTAAAGGAGATGAGTGGAAAACAACATTCAAGATAAATGAAGGATTTTATGAGTGGTTGGTGATGCCTTTTGGACTAACTAATGCACCGAGTACTTTCATGAGGTTGATGAATGAGGTATTGAAGAATTTATTGGGTAAGTTTGTGATTTTTTATTTGGATGACATCTTGAGTTTTTTTAAGACTAGAGAAGAAAATTTGCTGCACATAAGACAAGATTTGCAGAGGTTGAGAGAAGAGAAGTTGCTGATAAACATTAAGAAGGGTAGTTTCATGAAGGCAAAGATGGTATATCTTGGGTTTGTGATATTTGTGGATGGATTGAAGATGGATCTTGAGAAGGTAAGAGCTATTATTGAATGGCCTACACCTGAAAGCATTGGAGAGGTAAGTCATTTCATGGATTGGCAAGTTTCTACCAAAAATTCATTCGGAATTTCAGTTCTATTTGCAACCCTATGATAGAAACAATGAGAGGAGATAGGAAGGATTTTAGATGGACATCTGGAGTAGACAAAAGTTTTGAGTTGTTGAAATACAAGGTGAATGAGCATCCTGTGTTGGCTTTACCAGATTTTAGTAATGTATTTCATGTAGATTGTGATGCAAGTGGAAATGTGATTGGAGCAGTGTTAAGTCAAGAAGGAAGACCAAAAGATTATTTCATTGAGAAGTCGAATGATGCAAGGAAAAGGTATTTAATGTATGATCAAGAGTTTTATGCCATAGTTGAATCTTTAAAGAAGTGGAGACATTAATTTTTATCTAAGGAGTTTGTGTTGTATACAAATCATCAAGCTTTACAATATTTGAACAATTAAGGTAAGTTGAATCAGAAACACATAAGATGGGTAGAGTTCTTGCAGAGTTATACTTTTATTTTGAAGCAAAGGAGTGGGAAGTCAAATAGAGTTGTTGATGCTTTGAGTGGGAGAAGGAATTTATTGGCACATATGAAAGTGGAAGTATTACGCTTTGATGAATTGAAGAACTTGTATGAGGGAGACCCGAAATTTGCAGAACCTTGGAGAGCATGTAAAGAACCAATTTTGGAGGATAGAAGTCAATGGTTGGATTAATTCATTCAAGAGGATATGTTGTTAAGAGGAAATCAATTGTGTATACCCCAAGGTTCAATGAGGGATAACTTGGTGAGAGAGAAACATAATGGAGGATTGGCACGACATTTTGGAATTGTTAAGATAGTAGCATTGGTGGATGATAATTACTTTTGGTCATAGATTCATAAGGATGTTAGGAAATTTGTGTAGAGTTGCAGAGTTTGTCAAGTTGCAAAAGGGAGTAGTCAGAATGTTGGATTGTATAAACCTTTGGCAGCACTAGAAAGACCTTGGGAGGATATCAACATGGATTTCATACTTGGTTTTCCTAATACACAAAGAGGTAATAACTCTATATTTGTGATTGTGGGAAGATTTTTTAAGATGTCAAGAAATTTGTGTAGAGTTGCAGAGTTTGTCAAGCTGCAAAAGGGAGTAGTCAGAATGTTGGATTGTATAAACCTTTGGCAGCACTAAAAAGACCTTGGGAGGATATCAACATGGATTTCATACTTGGTTCTCCTAATACACAAAGAGGTAATGACTCTATATTTGTGATTGTGGGAAGATTTTCTAAGATGGCACATTTCATACCATGTAAAAAGAAAATAGATACAGTACATGTAGCAAACTTGTTTATCAGAAAAGTGGTCAGATTACATAGATTACCTAGGAGCATCATTTCAGACAGAGATACAAAGTTTGTTGGTTAATTTTGGAGGACACTTTGGAAGAAGTTGAAGACAGATTTGAAGTTCAGTTCTAATTTTGACCCATATTCTGATGGACAGACAGGGGTAGTAAATAGGAGTTTGGGAAATTTTCTAAGATGTTTGGTTGGAGAGAAGAACGAAAGTTGGGATTTAGCCCTTGCTCAAGCAGATCTTGCCTACAATAATTTAGTAAACAAGAGTACATGAAAGACATCTTTTGAGATTGTTACTGGATTTTATCCTAGAGGTATATTTGAGTTGCGAGACATTAGTAAGGAAGATAAAAGGAGTGCAAAAGCAGAGGAATTTGTAGAATAAATGAGGACAGTGCATACTCAAGTGAAGTAGCATTTGGAAAAACATGAATTAGAAGTATAAGGAGAAAGTAGATGAAAATATGAGACTTAAGGAGTTTGAAGTTGGAGATGAAGTAATGGTATATTTAAGGAAGGAAATATTTCTAGCTGGCACATAAAGTAAGTTCAAGATGAGGAAGTTTGGACCCTATAGGATATTGAAGAAATTTGATTCAGGAAGCGCATATGAAGTAGAGTTACCATATGACATGGGTATATCACCTATATTCAATATTGCAGATCTTCATCAGTACCATGAAGTAGAATTCAGTGAGGATAGTAAATAAAAATTGGAAGAAAAAAATTATAAACAACAATCAAATGAGATAGAAGAGATTTTGGATGTGAGAGATGGGAGAAATACTCATGGAAGACAATACAAAAAATACCTTGTGAAGTGGAAAGGTAAACCAGTGGAGGATTCTTCTTGGATTTGTTAGGCTGAGGTAGATCGTATTGGTTTTCCTTTGACCCCTGCAAAGTGAAGGACTTAATTTTAATTAACCCCAGATGTATGATGTAGGAGCATCCTTAGTTCTTGGCAATCTTGCATCAACCCAAAAAATATTTTCATTCAATTCTGCTCTTTTCTAGGTCAAGTTGGTAGATTTGGTATTTCTTCGTGTTTTCTCACTAGATCTCACATACCTATGGTTTCATCATGGACATGTTAATTTTACTTATTCTAAGTTTTCAGCTTGATTGGATCTTTTTCCAAAAAGTTATCGCTTTCAGAGTATGTGACAGTTTTGGAACTGGCCCTGAAATAATTTCAAAACCTAACGGCTAGTTGGATTCATTGTGGATATTTCCCATGACTTGCAGATCCTCACGATGTGTTTAGATTGGTTCCATAGAGTGTCCCCAACCTTAAACTTAGGTCCACACTTTATCATGCACATTTATTGTGGAAGAGTTTCAAATTTGAGGCCGACCCATTCTTGCACACATTACATTTTCTTTATCGGAGATTGTAATAATCTTTGGCTAATGCAGATTTTTCTAGACTTGCGGATATGATATAAAGATTGTAATGGATCATTAGAAGGGAAATCAATAAAATCTAAGTAGAATAATATATATATAGATTTTTAACTATAAGATTTTCGCTCGCACGTATGAGCACCATATTTTGAGAATGTTGTAATCAGGCCTATGTGCCGAATCTGTAAGACCAGATGTGGCCGACTGTATGTAATCATGATTTCTGATAATAGGAAAGTTTGTACCTATATTTTCCTCCATATTTTGTGTTGCTTTTGTAGTGTTACTATTGCTACATGGTTCAGATTATTCTCTTTGAGGACCCTCCTACTGTGATTGCACCATCATCCTTGCTCAACTTACATCCGGTTAATAGAGGAGTACATACAGGTTTGGAGTCATCCATTCCAAACTTCTTCAGCAATTCCTTAACATACTTAGATTGTGAAATGAATATACCCTTATCAATTTGATTTCTTGAAGTCCAAGGAAGAAATTTAACTCACCAATCATAGACATTTCAAATTATTTTTGCATCTCTTCTATAAATTTATTACACATACCTTAATTTCCATCAAAGATAATGTCATCAACATATACCACAACAATCAACATTTTATTTTTCTCTAATTTGAAGTAAAGATTGTTGTTTATAGATCCCTTGCATAATCCTTGTTGTGTCAAGTATCTATCCAACCTTGCATATTGAGCTCTAGGAGCCTATTTAAGTCCATATAGAGCCCCCTTTAACTTGCAAGCCATGTCTGGTTTATCTAACAGATGAAATCCTTATGGTTGCTCCATATACACTTCTTCTAGTTCACCATTCAAAAAAATAGAATTCACATCCATCTAGTACACTTTGAAGTCTTTATGAGCTACAAATTCCAAGAATATCTGAATGGCCTCCATTCTTGCTATAGGTGAAAATGCCTCTTCAAAATCTATTCCTTCATCCTATGAATATCCTTTGCATACAAGTCTTTCTTTATTCCTTACCACTTCACCATCTTCATTCAGCTCATTCCCAAATACCCATTTTTAACCAATTACATTCTTGTTTGAAGGTCCAGGGACTAGTTTCCATGTCTCATTCTTCTTTATCTATTGCAGTTCCTCTTTCATTTCTCCAATCCAAATTTCATCATTACATGCTTCACTCATATTATTAGGTTCTATTTTAGAAATTAAACACAAGTTTACCTCAACCAATTTGCTTCTTGTCTTTATACCTTCACTTATGTCTCCAATTATCTGTTCCTCTGGATGATTTATTTGTACATATTTAGGAGTCTTAGGTGCAGCTTCCAGAATCTCCTCTTCATCACTTTGTTCTTTCTCTAACTTTTCTTCTTCTTGCACATGCTCATAGATAGGATCATCTGATTCAACTTCAGTTATCTCAACTAGTATGTGCATAACTTCATCAACCTTTACATTAGCACTTTCAACTATTTTCCTCACTCTTTTGTTAAAGCATCTATATGCCTTTCTATTATTTGAATATCCAAGAAATATTCCTTCATCACATATAGCATCAAACTTTCCAAGATTCTCATAATCCCTTCCAATGTAAAATTTTCTTCTAAACACTTTAAATTATTTAGCAGTAGGGGTATTACCAATCCATAACTCATAATGAGTCTTAGTGCAGTTACCTTTGATTTGAACTTTGTTAAGAATGTAAACAAAAATGTGAATTGCTTCTCTCTAGTACACATTAGGAACATCTGTTTCTTTTATCATAGTTCTGGCAGCCTCTTGAATAGTCTGGTTCTTCCTTTCTACAACTCCATTCTGTTGAGGGGTTCTAGGAGCAGAATAATGTCTCTTTATGCCATGTTCTTCACAAAATGCATTAAATTCACCAAAAGTGAATTCTCCACCTCTATCAGACCTTAAAAATTTTATTCTTAGGTTTACCTCATTTTCTACTCTTTCTTTCAATACCTTGAATCTATCAAGAGCCTAATATTTCTCTCTAAGAAAGGTGACCCATGTCATTCTAGAGTAATCATCAATCAAGAGCATAAATTACCTATCCCCATTAAGGATTCCTATTCTTGTAGGGCCACAGAGGTTTGTATGAACTAGTTCTAGCATTTTGGTTAAAGATTGTTCTTTTCCTTTAAAACTGTTTCTTGTTTATTTTCCCAGTTGACAACTTCTGCAAATTGATTTTGAAGGCTTTGCGATTCTAGGCAGATATCTAACAAATTCCCTATAACTAATCCTAATCAAATTATCAAAATTCACATGTACCATCCTTTGGTGCCACAGACAACTCTCATTAATCTGTGAAAGAAAACATTGAACATCACTGCTCTTAAGTTGACAGATGTTTCCATGAGTTCTTCTTGCTGCAATCATAGTTTCACATCCTTTTTTGATCTCACAAGTGTTATCCTAAAAATTGATCTTAAATATTTTATGACACATCTATCCAACACTTAAGATATTATGCCTCAAACCCTTAACATAATAGACATCATCAGTACTATGTTTTCCATCTAAACTAATTGTCCTTTACCAACAATTTTAGCACCAGAGTCATCTCCAAACATAACTATTCCTCCATCATAATTTTCAAGTTTAGTGAACTTAGTCTTATCTCTAGTCATGTGATTTGAACACCCATTGTCAATTACCCAAAAGTCTTTATCATGTCTAGCATGAAAAGTAGTCACTAGAGTACCTTCCATCTCATCTTTCTTGCTCTCCGGACCAGATTCCTTTGCACATATTACATTATTAGTAGATACAACTTTATTTTCCAAGGCTAGAAATAAACATTCATCTTTATCCTCCTCAAAATCAGACTCATCATTAGAAAATCTTGCATCTTCTTTGACATAATACAATTATTATTATCCTTGTTCTTCTTGTGTGTATCTCTATTAGGACATCTTGATGCATAATGACCAATATTTCCACAACTAAAACAATTAAAGGGCAGCATACCTTTATATTTACCAATACCTTTCTTCAACTTCCTTGTGAATTTTGCTTCCAGCTCTTCTGAATCATCATCTGAGTCATCTCCTATCTTCATTGATTTAAGGGCTATTTCAGTTTTCTTTGTATTCCTGCAAATTTTCTCATCTCAAATCAGGTCAAGGCACCAAATAGATGCTCCTTAGTAAATAACTTTGGATCATATGATTCTTCAATAGTAGATACTTTGTCACTATAATTCTTCGGTAGGGTCATCAATATCTTCTCAATTATATATTCATATAACATGGTACCACCTTGATTCTTGATCTCATTTTCTATAAGTTCAACTCTCTGATGATAGCTTGCAATATCTTCACCCTCTTCTAGTCTCAAGCTGTCAATTTTTTTCTTAGCAGTTAGTTTCCTTGACAACTTTACTCTATCATTTCCTTTATAAATATCTTTCAATTTTTCCCATACTTCATAAGAAGCACCTAAAGAAATATTTTTTGTCCTTTCAATTCTAGATAGAGCACTACATATAACATACCTTGCCTTTTCATTCTCCTTAGTTGAAATATCATCTACAGAGGAAAGACCAGTGGATGGTGAACCATACTTTATCTCCACAACTTTTCAGGTCTTGAAAATAAGAGAAACTAAATAATCTCTCATCTGTTCTTTCTAGCCACTATAATCAGTTCCATCAAAAATTAGGATTTACAACTTGTTTGCCATCTAGTCTACCTCAAGCAGTTAAGCTTTTCATCGAGAAACTAAAGCTCTGATACCAATTGTTGAAATGCACAAGAAAAATGAGAGTGGGGGTGAATTAGTTGTACCATTTTGAATTACTTTACTTCTAATATTAATCAATTCCACTTATCCCAGTCTGTTATTAAGTGTAAAAATGAAATGAAAATAACAAAAAGAAAACACCAATGACACCAAATTTTTTACCATCTCTAAGAACACTTTAGGTTTATCCACAACAACTACAACACACTTCATTTACATAATACCTTTCAACAGTCCAATTGGACCAAATAGCAATACACATGAGCTCTGGAGCAGGTCTTTCAAAGCGCCAAATACCAAGAACATTTTTTAGAACACATAAACCATCAAAATGAATCATCTCCCAAATCTACAAGATCTAAAACCCAATTCCAAAAGACTACAGAGCCAAAACATTTCTCTCAGTCCACAAATAGATAGTTCTGCAAAACCAGTTCATATTGTAGACATGGAAAATGTACAAGTTCATTTTGACACACCTGATCCTGATTACTAACAACGTTTCCTCTTAAATCAAATTCTCAGCATTTCATCACTTTCTATCCTTTAATTCAATAAATCACTACTTATTGGATTAAGTCTATCACCTCCTTTGATTAAATTAATCAATTTAATTTAATTAACCTTACATTGATATTTAATTAAATAAATCATTTTATTTAATTAAAATCTCTAAAGTCCTCTTATTAAATAAAATAAATTAAACTTTATTTGATTTAATCTAACACATTCCTTCTTTATTAAATAAATCAAATTATTTATTTAATAAATCATTTCCTCTCAATTTCTGACTTAAATCAATTCATAAATCTAAGTCTAAATTGTCACATCACCTAATTTCTCATTAAATCAATCAAATCCATGATTAACTTAATCCTTCTCACTAAAATCTTCTAGAGAATGCAACTTGCACAATAAATCAATTACTTTGATTTATTAAATCTTTATTTTCCTCACATGGCATCAAAAGGGAATATTCCCTCAAGTTTGAATTCAAAAAGGCCAAGTGGACTTGGTCCTTCCAACAAGGCATTCAATGCCTCTTACATGTCGTTGACCTTGAGCCAAGTGACATTAACTTCATTTCTTTTCCCTCTTCAACATGTCATTTCTCAAATTTGAAATGCCACCTAAATGCATTTATTGGCACATTGGCCAAAACTTGCACATTCCTCTTCCAATCACATTTGGACAAGTGGCACAATGCCATTGGACTATCTTTTGTCCCACATTTCTTATTTCCACTATCTCTTCCAAGATTTGAATATATAAATTGGAGACTATTCTCCTCAATCTTCATCCACAATTTACATGCAAAGTTACTCTCTTCAATTGAGAACTAATTTTTCCCATTTCATCCATATATTCCTCATATTTTCACATTTACATTAAGGCTATGCTCAAATCTCTTTGTATATTTTACCATTGATTCAATCAACTCACATTTGCACATAGGAATCGGGAAAGGGCCAATTGCAACACTTCATTGGCACCAATTCCCCCATAAGATCATCAATCTATTGGATTAATTAGGATTTAGTTTAATTTTTTGTTTTATGTTCTTCATTTTCTTAATTTTAGTTTGAATAGGTGGATTTCATGGGGAATCCCTCACTCTTTGCATGCATTTTGATCTAACACTAACAATGTTTGTCATCTTTGTGCAATTGCAGGTTTAGGGGTTCATACACACACACTAGTGAACACATCTTTCATTCTCGATCGATCCAAAAGCTAAAACATAGGATATATTGTTTGTTAGAGTAATAAGTTATTACACTTAATTAATTATATCATATTGGTTAATTAATTAAGTCACGTATTCCCTTAGTTACTTAAACTAAACTTAGGCACATTAATAATTGATTAATTATTAAGTGTGCACACTAGGGTTGCATACATTTCTTTTATAAATAAAATCATCTCATGTAATTTCTTAATTCTGAATATATCAATTTTCACATCTTCATGCAAACCTCTTGCTTTTTATTTTTTTTCTCTTCTGTGGAAGGCCTTTTGATTTGCATGTCTGATCTTGGTTTCTAACATGGTATCAGAGCCTTGACATGCAACCCCTTCTAAAATTTTGAGAAAATCATTGTAGAGTTCATTTGGGGTTCCTCGAGGATTTCATTCCTTGAGCCTATCTATGTGGAATTTTGGATCAAATCAGGCTTCACCACTAGATTCCGGGCACTGGAAAAAGTCAGGATTGACTTTTATTTTGCAGATTTTGGTCATCATTTGCCTGATCTATAAGGGTTTCAAGTTCAGTGATTTTTTGGAATTTCTGGAGGTTTTGGCACACATGGAGGTCACCATCACATTTGAAGTGGCCAAAAACCCTAAGAATGCCCTTCGTTTCATCAATTTCGAAGCATTTTTTTGAAAAAAATCTCAAAAAATATAAAAAAAAATGCTTTAAATCAAGGGCTGCCCACACAAATTCGAGGTGCCACCCGATGACCACAAGGAGTGGTGGCTCGCTGGTGCTACCACCTCCAAGTTGCCACCAGCTCTCTGGCAGCCCTCGCGGGCACTGACCAGTGAGCAACCGGTCCTATGCGGGATCGGGCGCTATGCGCCCAACCCCCAGTCGACCTTCCAAACACCTGCGGTCACATAGGTGACCAGGGGCTCCACCCCAACCCCTTACCCGCTAGCCCCTGGTTGCAAGCAGGACCAGGGGCTGAAATTGTTTTAGCCCCTTGGGTTGTCTACAAGCCTTATTGGTCAAATTGGAGTACTTTTACAAAATCGGGCGTAAATTTTGCGTATGGTGTCTTTTTTTCACAAATGAGATACCATTGGAAAGATGATTCTGACACTGATCCATTGGTGTTTGTGTTTTTTTATTATTTTTGTCCAATTTTATTTTGCAGGTACTTGAACTCAGATTTTTTTTCACTTCGGAGGGAATATCTTTTGACTTGGTGATCCTTTTTTTTCCATTCTCGCAACATTGGAAAGATGGTTCAGTCCTCTACATAGATCTGAGTTCTATTTGTGTTTTATATTTATGCATGTTTAGTTATTCTCTTTTTTTGAAATCATTGGGTATTGTAATAAATGAACTGATATAAAGTTCCATTAGGGGGGTTTATTGCATAATAATCTGATTAGAGTGTGCATGCACTTTGATCTTCATCTTGTTTTTGATGACAACTCGCATGGGTTGTATCTGGTTTCTTAGTTTATTTTGGCCATATTTTATCTTAGCTTGACACATATTAGATTCATATTGGTTCACACTTCAGATTGAGAGTCTATGGTTAATGATCCACATCAGATCCATCTCAGTTTGAGGGCCATTAAATTTGTGGTTAATGTTCCAAAGTCTTTATGGTACTTATTCCCATGGAAGATTTTTAGTCTCAGTTTGGCATCGGCATTGAGATACATGGATTTCAAATTTTCTCATCATATCATCTATTGTTGCTTTATGGATTCCAGGGTTTTTCCAGTTTGTGAGTTTTCCAGTGTTCCATGGCATCGGGTCTGCTGTTGCATTATTATGATTCCGATATGGTTTATTGTAAAAAGGTAAGTATATTTCCTTGCTTTCGGGATTTAGGTTCGAGTGTTACTCCACAGTGTTCTTCCAGTGCTTCTCTACAATAGGTCATATCATTGAGGGGGGTGTTGTCCCATTGGGTTTTCTCCTCTTTCTCTTAATCATTATTGCATTTGTAAATGGGTACCTGATCAGGCCTAGTTACCGAGACCCATATTTTCTTTCATGCATATTTTTTCTAGTGTTTTAGCTACTTCCTAAGTTCATCTTAAGGGGGGGTGTTAAGAGTAATAAGTTATTACACTTAATTAACTATATCATATTGGTTAATTAACTAAGTCACTTATTCCTTTAGTTACTTAAGCTAAACTTAGGCACATTAATAATTGATTAATTATTAAGTGTGCACACTAGGGTTTCCTTTTTAGGTCAACATTAGGGTTGCATACATTGATTTTATAAATAAAATCATGTCATGTAATTTCTTAATTCTGAATATATCAATTTGCATATCTTCATGTAAAATTCTTACTTTTTATTGTTTTTCTCTTATGTGGAAGGCCTTTTGGTTTGCATGTCTGATCTTGGTTTCTAACATTCTCCATTGAATCTCATGAACAATACCACAGATCCACATAGGCATAAGATCAACATAGAAGAAATGCAGAGCACAATATTGGAGCACACTCAGAACACACACATAATACTGCCTTCATTATTTCTTAATTTTATCAAAATAACTTGGCAAAATCACTACAATTTCATAAATATAGCTCTATGTACTCTAAGCACTTCTACAATATCTCAACTATATAAGTACCATTTGCAAAAAAACTAAATTGTGTTGACATCAATGACAACATTAATGAAAACACCACCAAACACATCCATACTTGCGACAAATAGAACACTATTATATGTTTTCAATTGCATGTTTTAAGACTCCATACCCTTTAATAAGGAGCTGCTCACTAGAAGATGTGTCTATGTTACATCTTCCTAGTCTTTCACAACAACTACATTCAAAATCAAATTAAATCTTTAGTTTTTGTTTGGAATGTATGTTTCATTGATGTTCCACCATATTATCATGCTTTAGATTGCCAAATGTTGCAAAGGTTAGCTCGATCTTTAATTTTTTTCATCTATTAAGCAAAACTTAGGAGAATATATTTGTTAAAGTAACAATGTAATAGATAATTGTTACAAGAGTATCTAAAGATACATTGTAGGGATTACCCTCCCATGTTTTGCAGAGCCCAAAGTGTAGAGGGAAATTTTAGCAAAATCTTACCTGTTCGTTGGCCAATCCCTCCATATAATTGACCATTGTAAATGGTAACTCCATAGATTATATGTGAGATCAGTTTGGGTATTTTAAAAACACCAATAGATTGGTGACTGTACTGGGGACAAAGCTATTTTAACACCTCTAGTTCAAAATCATACATAGCTAGAGTCATTAAATTCATTGTTCTTTTCCATATGAAGAACAATTTCAAATAAATTATCATAGGTTACGTTGCATTTTGTAAGTCAAGGTTCTTGGTCTCTTTTCAATTTCTTGTTAGGTTGTGTTTAAATTCTCTGAGTATTTTCAAAGCCTCTCAAAATTTATCATATATTTTTAATTCCACATTGAGTGGGTGGTTACTTTGAAGTTTCTTGTGCTAGTGAAATTTTTAATTTCAAGAAAATAGAGAGATAGAGAGTTGTAAGAGGCATCTAAATCCATACGAGGAACTATGAGTAGTACGTAGAAGCATCCTAAACTATCTAGAAGGAGAATTACCACACAACACCAGGCCATCATGGATAGCAAAGAATGTAGAAATAATTAAGTTTGTCAATCCTCTTATAATAAGCTCTGAAAATTTAAATGAAGTTGTTCAAAGTAATATGTATGAGTATGGTATTCCCCTTGATAATGAAGAAAATATTGTTACAAAAGAGGCTAATACCACTAGTCAGGCTACTAATACTAGTCAACCAAGTCCTATTCCTAAGGTTTTAAAAGAGTTTGAGCCTTGGAAGTTTTGGGATAGACATTTTGATCCTAAAATAGCAACTGGGAGGGAAAATCCTGGGGCTACTTCTATTTACAATGATCAGGGTTTTGACTGAAGAAGAAGATCTCGTAGTAGAAATCCTAACCCTTCCTCACAAAGACATGTGTTGAACCTCACAAATTACACTCTTGAGCATCTCGATTCAGATGTTACTCTGGAAGATGTAGACAAGTTAAATAAGGATATGAAATAAATTCAAGAGGAATCCTTAAGGGTTAATAAGCTAAGAGCCAAATAAAAAAGGCAAAGGAGGAAAAATGAAAGGCTACCATGTATGAGAGAAATAAATTAAGGAGAAGGGTAAAGAGAATGAGATCACTAGTTGATGAAGAGTCATCTCCCACTACTACTTATCAACCTTCCCTTACTCCAAATAATGAAAAACTTAATGTGAATAGAACTATTGGAACAACTATTGCAACAACATACACAAGTTCCATTATAACAAACACAGTTTCAAATCCTTCCAATACCACCAAGAAATCCCATCCTATAGATATAAGAAAAAGACCTATAGGTCAACCCAAAGGCCCAACCCTCTAGCTCTCAAATTCTACCCCATTCCACACCACAAACTATTGGTATGCACATCCCTTCCACATAGATTCACTCAATTACTATTTCCTAGCCGCAAAACATTCAATCAGGTGGGAGTATTCCTAGTGGAAGTGGAAATTAGAATAGTGGGGGAAAGAAAATTCAATCTAGAAATCAAAATGTTGGTGGTCAAGGTGGTGGTGGATCTCACACTGGTCAAGGAGATCAATTCACTAGAAGACCTATAAATCTTGATAGATATAGACAAATATGATTTGTTGGGATACATGGTTATCCAAATCCTCTCCCAGATGACATAAAAAATGTGCTATTTAGATTCTCTAACAATAATTCTATAAGTGGGGAGGATCATCTAAGGAAATTTAATAATATTATGGATGAATTTGACGTGGAGAGTGAGGATGTAGTGATGAATCTTGTTATGAAATCACTCACTAAAGATTCTAGAGATTGGTATAGAGGCTTTCCAGTAGAAAGCATTGGGTCATGGGAGGAATTGAAAAGAGTGTTCAGGGAGTAGTATGTTGATAAGACTTATCCTAGATTCATGTTGAATGAATTTAACAACATTTCTAAAGGATCAAATGAAATGGTGTATGATTTGAATACTAGATTTCAAAAATAAATGTGCATGCTGCCTATTGGTTTGAGGCCAAATGATCAAGTATGTCTAGTCACTTACTATAATTCCTTCAACTCAAAGATGAGTTATCATCTAAGAGATAAGGACTCTCAAAATTTAAGGGATTCTTTCAATATTTCATTGTATATAGAGAGTAATAGAAGATATTTTGGAAAGGTAGGAAGAAGATATGATGTAAATATCTTGAAGAATCAAAAACAAGATAAAGGATCAATAGAAAAAGGATATTCTTCTGAGGAGAAATTGGAGAAGATCATGAGTAAAGTGAAGGATTTGAACCATAGGTTGGCCAAGAAAGAAAAGGGGTTGGGAAATAACATGCACAACTTTGAAAAAAATGGAAGACCTCATAGATTACATGATCAACCATAAAATACCTGAAGGTGCTCTTGAGAGGGTTTTGTTGGTGTTTTTTACTTTTCTAGCTAAGGCTTTGTAAATCTCTAAGAGGTAGCCAAACTCAATATTCAGGACTCACAAAGGCTAGTGGCCAACTGACAAGATTTAGTCAAAGATTGAAATATCCTACACTTTTGGCTGTGTGAAACCAAGGAGGGTTTTCCTAAGTGTGTTCATAAGAATGTTTCATGGCTTGGTAAGAACACTTCCTCTTACATATATAGTCCACAACAACGTAATTAGATATAAATTATCCTGGTTGTGGCAAACCAAAGAATAACAACAAATATCTTAAAAGAACATGATTGAAAAATTAACACAACATTTTTATCTCCAAGGAGATTAGGTTTGATATATTAGATTTATTCAAATTTTAAACCACTGTGCTTAGAACTACAACCCTATACTCTCACAAAAAGGATCTTGAAGAAATTATCTAGTGCTTTATCCATTGGGCGGGAGTCATATAAAGCATAATAGAGATATCAAGGACATATCACCATAGTGATTTACACTATGAGATTTTCAGTTATCAAAACAATACTCCTTAGGAATCCTGAAGGCATCATAAATTTGTAACTCATTTTAAGTAGTTTAATTAACTCATTAAGCTAAAGTAGGAAAATGAGGTACACACTCAAATATACCATTGAAGCTGAATGAATACATATCATTAATAAACTCATTCATAATTCATGACATGAAACGAGGAGAGCAATTGTTCTAAAATATTATCATTTATTGCTTCAATATCTTTAATTACATAAGAAGAGCTTGCTTTTTTTATAATATTCCTGCCCTAGACAAAACATACTAGCAAATACCTTCAAAGAAAAACCTACAATAACAAGCTGATTATATAAAAACTAAGCCCTCAGATACCAAAAATCTGACCCTTAACAATGATTTGTGTAATCTCCTTTATAGAATAGGAAAGAAACAAGCCTCAGGCTCCATTGTTAAATTCAAAATTGGATTTCATTCAAAAATGAAATGAAATTCGAATACACCACCCCCAAAAAATATTCCTCATCATTAGAAAAACAATATATGATCCGAGGGAAAAAAAAATTGTCACACCTAGTAACCAGTTAGAGAAAAAACAAAACAGAGCATGCCACGCATGTGCACGCCCATATCCACCAGTCGAAGTACCACCCACAAGCAACACACACCAGCAATCACTTAGTCAACACATGACCCAGGTACAGGCGACCGCTTCTAGTTCTAGCCTCATTTTAAGGTGGGACCACTTTCTTTTTTCTATCCACATCAGCACTAACCCTAGCAACTTGACACGGTGTCATTGCAGTTATTGGTCAAAGTGCAAGGACCTATTCATCAACACCCACGAACTCGATCATGGATGGAAGATAGCAGCGATAGTTTGAGTCAATCTCAGACCCATTGCCACCAGAGATCGAACAAAGAATGATAGGAGAATTGCAGTGCCTAGACTATTTGCTCACACCTCAAGTACTCGCCTCAGGAGCATCATGGGCACATTGTTCCTCCTCACGCCAATAATTCCTCACACCTACTTTGGTACTTTGGCGCACCCCAGACTTGTCCATTGAAGATGCATAGCTTAGAAATTATTAAACAAGTCCACTACCTATAAACAAATCAACTGAAAAAAAGAAATGATAATACTGAGCAATTCAACAATTATTTATAGAGTAATCCTGTGCAGGGAATAATAATTTCCCCAATGCTTGTACAAACATGCAAATGATTAGCAGATGATATTTCCACCACAAATTTATTTCAGGTGTACAACCCTTCATTTTATTTATCAAGAGGCTACTGCTCACACGCAAGGAAATCAGGAGGAAAATCCACAGAAAAACTCACACCATTAATGAAACAAATTACAAAATAAAAAAATCCTCACATGGATGAACAATACCCCCTTTGAATTTGAACCATTGATGTGGAATAGACCTAGCAATTCAGACGACTCAGATCGAGTCAATGAGTGTTGAAAATCCACATCAACGCTTGGGAAAAACCACAACCAATCATAGCCCATGAAAACAAGAGGTTGCAATCAGGCAACATGCCCCACCTAGCCCCATTGTTCCAAGAGCTAGGCCACATGTTGCCTTTTCACAAACCTTGTGGTACGTTTGGAACATTTACTTTGATTGTGCAAGGCCTGCAAGGGACAGTCATCATTAATCCCCATCATTAAATTCCCACTGGTGAAATGACACTTACTTGTCATTGCTGACACCTCATGAAAAGGCCCCACTCCTCCATATATGATAGATGGTGGCATCTCACACACCTCGCACCACTCAAGTGACATTAGCAGGAAAACCTATGAGGTTTGCAAGAAATGATCTAGATCAAAGCCTGTGATTGGATGGTTCGCCAAGTTGTATAAAAATCATAGAATATACTAGTGGGGCCGACTAGAAAAAACCTTCGACGACATAAGAATTTAAGCCCAAGTGGCAAATAAGAGATTGATCGGTTGGGTAAAAAGGGGTAGGTAAGAGCACAAAGGAAAGGCTCATTCAGATAACTTGAGTGACCGGTAACCCTCCATAGCAAGCCAACTTTGAAATATAACGTGAGGGTTTTAATCAATCTATCATGAGTGATAAAAAACCTTTACCCAAAAAATCAGACCTCATCATTGTTAAAAGTAACCAGTCATGCCTAATTTAGGAAAAAAATTGAATTTTTTTAAAAGTCCCATTAGTGGCTCTGACTCGGGATGTATACCCCCTGTGGGCATAGCAAGAATTCATAATCTCTGGCTTTGCAAACTAGACTATTGAATCAAACAAATTCCTTGATTAATGTTCTACCTTTCTTGTCAATTTGAACTTGTGTATATCCAACTTGGTGGCCCCAGGCCACCAAACAAGAGAAATCAAATTTCACCCTTGTCAAAAACAAAATTCTCTATTACCTGGAGTAAACCAAATTTGCAAATTTCATCTCTTGATGGTTTTGAGTTACTACAGTAATCAGTATCCTTGGAAATATCATAATGTTTACTTATACTCCCATGTATTTGATCGGTCAACACCATGTGTCCAAATATTAATTGTAACATATGACCATAATGATATTTTACCTTATCTTGCACCTAGTCATACTTCATATAATGTTGACTTAATTGATATGAGAAATGGAAATATTCATAACTTATCTGGTTTGCAACATCACACATCCTGGCATCATCATCAGTTTGTACATAAAACTGAAAAATTTCATATAAAACTACGTATATGTCACACAAACCCTCATAATATAACAAGGAGGACATGTAACTTGGGGAATCCTCACCCTGATGCTTTCCATACAAGCTTGATTTCCAACACCTGTGTTTACGTGTTTTAGAACAAATCTTGATACCACAGAGGTGAGCCAAATAAGTTACATCTTTCTGTAGGGAATGTGTAAACACATTCATTTCACATTCCTTAGCATACATTCCTTCCTGCGATCCTTCATCCATTCCCAAATGAAATACTTCAAAAAAAAATTCAAACACATCAATCTCATCATGGTCAATAGAGAAACAATAGTATGCATTGGCCTCCTTGTGCTCAACACCACCTGATGTATGTGTTAATTTATAAGTGAAAATTTTGGTACAAGCTGAAAAAATTTCACCAGCAATATCAATGTCACCTTCATTACAAGCTGAAAACTTTTCACGAGGAATATCAATGTCACCTTCATTATAAGCTGGAAAATTTTCACCAGCAATATCAAAGTTACCTTCATTATAAGCTGGAAAATTTTCACCAATAATATCAATGTTACCTGGTAACAACAAATCACTCTTAGCTTCATACAAATAGTTAGGAAAATTAATAGTACCAATATTTTCATCAATATGTTGATTATCTCTAGTACTATTCTTTTGATCACACACCTCATTGTTCTCAAATTCCTCCACATTTATACAATAAACTTGTTCCATTTCCAGTATACCTAGAGTATACTCTACATATTTATCATTTGAAATTTGTTCCTTCATTTGGAAACAAGTAAAATCATGAGGTTCCACATTTCCATACAACTCTGGTAAAAGGAAAGGCTCAACTCCATCCTCGGTAATGCAATCATCACTTATAAAATCACAATCACTAGCTTATAAAAAAATCTTAGTGACATGAGCATTATACTCAGGATAAGGAACAACAATGGGTGTGTCCCTTAATCCTTCATCATTTTCCCCCTCAAATTATTTTGTAGTTATCCAACTTTCTTCAAAAGGGAAAGAATTATCTTCATTTTGTGCAGATACATTCTTGGTTGATTTTGCAATTTCTATCTATTTAAGGACTTGAGCCAAGTTAGCAGGTTTCAACTATTCTAGCAAAGCACTTAGCCCTAGTTCATAAAGTTCACAAAACAAGTCAATGCATTCATAGTCATTAGGTCTGAGACCTCTAGGAATTTGTATTAAGGCTTCTAAAAATCTCAAGAAAAACTCAAATGGTGATTCTTCCTCTTGCCTCTTCATTTCATACAATTATGGCACAAAAGAAGTTTGATCATCATCATTCAAATTGGACTGGCTTTCAACTTGGATCTCATCATCATCACACTGTAGTGGTGGAGATATTACAGTTTTTAAAACACTCTTATCATAATCAATGTTCTATGCAGCCAACTCTGAAATTTTACTAGTATAAGCTAGGCCAGAGTAATCAATACTTACAGCCTGATACCCTTTTATCATTGAGTATTTCACGTTGTTCTCAATCTCCATAGCCATTTGATATTCTTGGTGAAGGTTTGTAGGTTCTTTATCTCTTAATAGGTAACCCATCCTTTTGTCAAAAGGACCAAGATATACAACCAAGAATTCATCCTCACTTGGTCTTATTTCTCTACGGATTTCTCTTAAAGATTTTGAAAATAGGAGATTAAAATATGGGATTATCTCCTCTTCTTTTATGTGGATTCCCATAAAACCTTTTCTTAATATGTTGGGATTGACTCTTTCACCAAATTGTTCAATAAAACCTATCACCAACTGATTCCATGAAAACCAATCCCTCACATCACCCCTTAAGGATTGCACAAAAAATATTCATAACAACATCCTCATGATTGATTTCAGAATACCCCATTACATCTACAAAATCCTATAAATTCCTAGAGGTTGATTCTAAAATTTTCCCTATGTATTTGGGAAAATACTTCCTAATCTTCTTAGGAAGTAGATTTAGGGTAACCACTAATATCATTGAAAATAAAAGGCATATACCTTTGAGTTACAAAACCCCCTGAAGGGCTTAATGAAACTTGTTCTCTTTGCATATTTATGTTTGAATTTACATATGGGAAATCACTTATACCCATTTAAAATTCATTAAAACAATACATGTTTATCAAACATATCATTTATCATTTCAACCATGATTCCATTAGTGACTGAAATTATTATTCCTTGCTTTCAGAGATATGATGAAACATAAACATTGTTTCGTAAGTCCTTTTACATATTGCATCATTAGAAGTATGGAAAATCTAATAATTTTTCCTTTCTTGATGCTAGACATCTAGTTTAAAACCATGTTTCATCCTTAATTACAAACACCCCTCACAATTAGAATAGTGAATTGTTTAGATTTAATAAAATACCTGGTAATTTTGGTAGCAGTTGTTAATCTTCTCTCCCTGACTATAAATATCATAGATCCAAGACTTTTCCTTCATATATCAACTGGTTCTTCAGACAAAGTCACCACCTCTTCAAAAGAGGACTGAATTTCAACAGAACATGAAATTCCTTTTAAAAGCTTGTTAGATTCTGGGTCTTTTTCCACAATAGAGTCATACCTCAAACATTCTAACACCATGTTGCTACCAATTTATTTCAAAACCACAATCCATCACCATCAAAACTTAACATTCAGCTCCACTTAAACAAATGATTTTGGATAGCCGCCTCCAATTGCTGTGGTTTCTCTTTTCTCTTTTTCTTCTAAATTTCTCATAAGTTCTCCCCAATAAAACCATCGTTCAACTAAGGATTCAGGTAGAGGGCCTATTCCATTGAGTTTAAACTTTAAGGTTACCAGTAGAATGTCAGTTATTACAATGAAATTTATGATAGACTGTTTGCACCCAAAAATCCCGAGTCCTTTTCCAGTGGAGCACCATAGATCATAGGATTGTCAAGTTCATTTCAACAACCTATTCCTTGTAGGTTTGATAACATTCACTTTCTAAATTCAGAATGGAAAATAATTTGAATCTTATGAAATGACTCTTAAGAACACCGTCTGCAACCGAAACGTCTAAGTTTGTTCCCTAGTAGAGTCACCATTCTATTGGTGTTTTTTACTTTTTCCAGCTAAGGCTTTGTAACTCTCGAAGAGGTAGCCAACCTCAATATTCAAGAATCAAAAAGGCTAGTGGCCAACTGAAAAGATCTAGTCAAATATTGAAATCTTCTACACTTTTGTCTCTGTGAAACCAAGGAGGGATTTCCTAATTGTGTTCATAAGAATGTTTCATGGCCTGGTAAGAACACTTATTCTTATAGATACAATTCACACCAACAAAATTAGATAGAAATTATCCTGGTTGTGGCAAACCAAAGAATAACAGCAAATATCTTAAAGAAACATGACTCAAAATTAACACAAGATTTTTTTATCTCCAAGGAGATTAGGTTTGATATATTAGATTTGTTCAAATCTAATATTATATTTGTTCACAATCAAATCCAGAAGTCTTTGAACTATATTATATTTGTTCAGATTTTAAACCACTGTGCTCAGAACTACAACCCTATATTCTCACAACAGGGATCCTGAATAAATTATCCAGTGCTTTATCCATTGGGCAGGAGTCATCTAAAGCATAATCAAAGACATATCACCATAGTGATTTACACTATGAGACTTTCAGTTATCAAAAAAATACTCCTTAGGAATCCTGAAGACAACATCATAAATCTGTAACTCATTTTAAGCAGTTTAATTAACTCATTAAGTTAAAGCAGAAAAATGAGGTACACACTCAAATATACCATTGAAGCTGAATGAACGTATCATTAATAAACTCATTCATAATTCATGACATGAAACTAGAAGATAAATTTTTCTAACATATTGTCATTTATTGCTTCAATATATTTAATTACATAAGTAGAGCCTGCTTGTTTTATAATATTCTTGCCCCAGAAAAAAACATACCAGCAAATACCTTCAAAGAAAAACCTACAATAACAAACTAACTGTACAAAAACTAAGCCCTCAGATACCAAAAATCTGACCCTTAACAATGAGCTGTGAAATCTCCTTTATAGAATAGGAGAGCAACAAGCCTCGGGCTCCATTGCTAAATTCAAAATTGAGTTTCATTAAAAAATGAAATTAAATTCGAATTCACCACCCCCAAAAAATATTCATCAATTGAAAAATAGTATATGATCTAAGGAATAAAAAAAATGGTTATACCCAGTAACCAGCTGGAGAAAAAACAAAACAGAGCATGCCACACACGCAGATGTTCATATCCACTAGTCAAAGCACCATCCATGAGTAACACACACCAGCAATCATTTAGTCAACACATGACCCCGGTACAAGTGAGCGCTTCTGGTTCTAGCCTCAGTTTGAGGTGGAACCACTTTCTTTTTCTATCCACATTAGCACTAATCCCAACAACTTGACACGGTGCCATTGCAGTTATTGGTGAAACTATAAGGAAATCTTCATCAAAACCCATGAGCTCAGTCATGGCTGCAAGATAGTAGTGATAGTCTGAGTCAGTCTCAGACCCATGTCCACCACAGCTCGAAGAGAGCATGATAGGAGAACTACAATGCCCACACCTCAAGCACTCGCCTTAGGAGCATCAGGGGCATGTTGTTCCTCCTCATGTTGAGAATTCCTCGCACCTACTCTGGTACTTTGGCACAACCCAAACTTGTCCATTGAAGATGCGTAGCTTAGAAATTATTAAACAAGTAAACTACCTACAAACAGATCAGCTCAAAAAAAGCAATGATAATACTGAGCAATTCAACAGCTATTTATAGAGTAATCCAGTGAGGGAATAATAATTTCCCCAATTCTTGCTCAAGCATGCAAATAATTAGTGGATGATATTGCCACCACAAATTTATTTCAGGCGTACAACCCTTCATTGTATTTATCAGGATGCTACTTCTCACATGCAAGGAAATCAGGAGGAAAATCCATTGAAAAAATCGCTCCATTAATGAAACAAGTTATAGAGTGCAAAAATTCCTCATACGGATGAAGAGTACCCCCTTTGAATTTGAACCATTGATGTGGAATAGGCCTGGAAAGTTGGATGAATCAGATTGAGTCAATGAGTGTTGAAAATCCACATCAGCACCTGGGAAAAACTACAGCCAATCACAACCCATTAAAATAGGAGGTTACAATCGGGAATTAGGCCACACCTAGCCCTGTTGTTCCAAGAGCCAGGCCACGTGTCACCTTTTTTCAAACCTCATGATACATTTGGAACATTTACTCTGATTGTGTGAGGCCTGCAAGGGATGGCCATCATTAATCCCCATCATTAAATATCCACTAGTGAAATGATTCCCACTTGTCACCGCTAACACCTCGGGAAAAGGCCCCACTCCTCTGTATATGAAAAATGGTGGCATCTCGCACACCTCGCACCACTCAAGTGACATCATCAAGAAAACCTGTGAGGTTTGTGAGAAACGGTCCAGATCAAAACCCATGATCGGATGGTTCACCAAGCTGCATAAAACTCATAGAATATATTGGTGGGGCTAGCTGGAAAAAAACCTTCGATGGCATAAGAATTTAAGCCCAAGTGGTAAATAAGAGACTAATAGGTTGGGTAAAAAGGGGCCGGTAAGAGCATGAAGGAAAAGCTCAGTTAGATAACTTGAGTGACCGGTAACCCTCCATAGCAAGTCAACTTTGAAAAATAGCACGAGGGTTTTAATCAATTTATCATGAGTGATCAAAAATCCTTTACCCGAAAAATCAGACCTCATCACTATTAAAACTAACTAGTCATGCCCAATTTGAGAATTTTTTTGACAGATTTTAAAAGTCCCATCAAGTTTTTTGCTGAAGCTTTCTAGCATGTTGTTTGAAAGTTTCAGAGGTTCACATCAAGATTTGTGAAATTTATGTAGATTTGTGTTCCTATAGTTATTCAGTTTTTGTAGATGGTGTTCTTGGACGAAGTAGATGAAATTATGGTAATTTCATGTGTCTCCTGGTGGAGATTTTAATGTTTTCTAGGAGTCTGCTTAATTATTGTGTCCTTGGTGCTTGGCTCTTTTGGTTTGTCTTGGGGTTTTGGTTTTTTTCCATAAAATTTGGTCTTGAATTTTCTAATCATGCTTTGACTTATTATTATAGGTTGTTGGTTGCACAAGTTGTGGTCAGAACCCTTTTAGTCATTGCATTATTGACCCCTCTATACCTACCCTTTTGGTCTTATTTCGCTCAGATTGTATTTTGTTTCTTCCCTTAGTGTCAGGTTGATAAATGATTCAATTTTAGACCAATGTTTAAAATGCTCTGCCTTGAGGGTCATTTCCTCGTTCGCCTAGTTAGTCCCCTTTTTTATGAATAATTTTTTTGCATGTGCATGTTTCATGACCATCAGATGGAATGATTCACATCTTGACCGTTCCCTGCTGGCCTCACAAGGTTTTCAATGATGTCACAATAATGCTGCAAGGTATACGAGATGCTGTCATTTGTCACCTGTGATCGTGGGGCCTAGTCCTTGTTCACTGACCAATGAAGGATATTGATGCTAACATCTATTAACAACGTATCATGGTCGTTCCTCGCTGAACTCGAGTAATTAAAACACCAGTTTTAATAATGTTGCAAGGTGTGCCAATTGTTGATGTGTGGACATCGATGTCGTATGAGAGATGATCGAGGTGGGACCCGTTTGTGCTGGGGTGGTGTCCTGTAGGTGGATTTCTATTTGCCTGAGGTTTTGTGAACAAACATGGCATTTTCAAACCATATTGACTCAATCTGAGTCATTCTTTCTAGCTTAGATAGATTTAGATCTATGGTTGGTATTTAAAATAAGTTGGTGTTGTACTATAGCCATTTTATCTCATGTGAGTGAATAGTAATGGTTGAGTTCAAACTGTGCTCCCAAAATTAAATGCTAAAAGACCATTGAATTTCTATTTTTGTGTGCATTTCCACACCAAAGAAGAATTTCTTGGTACCAAGCAAGGTGAGCCATTTTCATGAAAGTTCTATATCACTACCATTGACATATTCTTTAGGAAAAACTGTAAGTAACATGCATACAATATCACGTGTTTTCAGAAGGTCTTATGGTTGTTTGAAAACAAATATCGACTACATTTTCTTTTGTTCCTAAAGGATTGTATGGGTTAATTTTCTTTAAAGATGTTTTAAATCTTGTCCTGATAATTGCTAAAGCTTCTTCAATTATGAAGTATTTTTTTTTAGGCTATAGGGTGTAGGCTATAATTGTCTAATATTTCAAAACCCTAGCTCGAACTATATTTTGTCTTGTGTAAATGGCACCCAAGGCTCGAACCTCCAGCTCTGAAACCTCTACTAGATCCCTTTTCCCAGGATATTATAGACTTGTTAAAACCCTCTACTAGTAGAAATCTTAAGGGAAAGGATTTTTTATGGGCCCTTACTCTAGGAAGGGTTAACTGATAAACAACATGCAATTTAGGATGCTGAGCTACCATATGCTAGATGTCAACTATTCTCAAATTGGTTTGGGAATAGTAATTTGTGTGCTCCTCTATGTAACCCATGGAGGTTCGATCTTGGTAAGTTGGTGGTACCAAATGTCTATCTGGATGTAGATTTTTTAAAAGATGTTGTTGCAAGATATGACCCTATAACCAGAGTCATCGGGACATCTTCTAGTATAGAAATTGTGAAAATAATCAGGGAGGAGATTGCATATATCTTTGATTTGCATAAATGGAGTCAAGATATGGTTACTATTGATCTTAGGGTTTTCAGAGAACAATACATAAATATTAAAGGTTTGTTTAGAACATCTTTGCTGATACCTCATTTGGCAACCACTGGAAATGGAAAAAATAAGAAAAAGATAGTGATTGGTAAAAATGAGCCAGAGCCCTTTCCTATAAATTACTTTTGTAATTATTTCAGGAAGATAGTTTGTTCCTTATGTCAGGTTCTTGGAATTAGCTTGAGGCCTACTATGCCTATTGACATCATGTACATGGCCATAAATCTCCAACATCTGGGTTTTAATGTGGTATATGATTTTTCCACTTATTTGGAAGACAAAGGGCATGGGTTTCTGGTGTCCCTTACAGAATGAATAACTCTGGTTGGTTTCAGATGGAATTCCCTATTGATGTAGATGTTTTTGTATAGAGGTTAGGCAGTTTTTGGATAGGATATGGAATTGAAGAAGAAAGAAGATGATGCTGACATGCCTATGCATTATTGGACTGGGGTCCTTGATAGGCATGATCATAATTTTGATTATGTGGCATTCCATAATATTTTTGGGTCCAAATTGAGAAGAGATCTAGTTTATAATCCACCCAAGATTCTTAAGGATATTCATGACTTCTTGAGGCTAGTGGAAAGGAGACCTGAGTTAAATTTGACACATAATTGAAGAGATATTATCCCTTATCATAATACAACAATATTGGGTGTTGCCACAATAATGGGTTACACTTTTTGGGACATCCTATTTTTTGCTGAAATCACATATTTTTAGAAAATATAATAATTTAAGCCTTAAAAAGGTTCCATTCAAAGGATTTTAATTGAAGAGGGTTTGATCAAACCCACTTATATCAAACCCCCTTGGATAGAAACCCACCAGTTTTAAACCATACCTATAATGGAGTCTCTCTACACCTATCGAAATGTTGATAAAAAACCACTTTTGATTTACCTCTTAGGGGATGAAATTAATTCATTTAAAATTTATCTTTTGTAAACATGTAGTCCTTATAATAAGCTTCCCAAAAACTCTAATTTTAAATATATTTAATTTTATTATTATATTTATTTTTTATTTCTTGTGAATGTATGTTTTTCAATGAACATCGAGGTCTTTGTTTCACACATACGAAAAAATAGGAAAAGAGAGAAAAAAATTCTAAAAAATACATGTACACTAGTTATTGATGTCCTTATTCCAACCAAAAAATAACAAGTTAATTTAAATGCATATAAAAAAAAGTTATGTAGTTGAAAGTATAATATATCCAAATTATAATTACTTTGACCTAGAAAATTAATTATAAAATATATATGCAACAAAAAATAATGATAAAATATCCATCCAATAGATATTGGTGTGAAAAAACTGTATTTAAACAATTAGAATTGTATCCCTTCTACAAAAAAAGTTATGTAGTTGAAAGTAAACATCACTTTTTGAAAATGATGTTTAGTAGAAAAAATAGGTTAATAAAAATTACATAAAAAGATTCACAATTTTTTTTTTAATTTTTTTTTAAAATACAATTAGAATCTACACATAAAATTTTACAAATTGCTAGTTTGCTTCATCTTCAAATTATTAATGGTTTAGCTTCTATAGGTGTTAGAAAGTGAAGATCTAGTGAAAAATGTTGATTTCAATGTCAAGTTTGGCCAAAAAGTGTAACCCATTATTGTGGGATCACCCTATTCAGGGTATATGTCACTAATATCAACCCATATGTTTTACCAAGGGATGTGCCTTCGAGAATTGGATTTTTAAAAATCATGAGATAGTTGGGATGTGCTTAGGATGCACATTTGCTTGTAGAAGAAAAGAAGGGATCTTTCTTTTTGGAGTATACGACATTTGTTGAATTTGTTATTGCAAAGGGAGTATGGAAGGATTTGTATAAATTTCTTAGACCTTATGGATTAAAGAACGTATGCCCTAGGAATCATGACCCTAGGAGTTTCATTTCTCAAATGAAGGCTAAGCACCAGACTAGAAATTTCATCTACAATTTCTATTTTCCTAAGGATATTATCAAGAACATTTTTTATTTGGAGATACAAGAAGAGAGAAAAGAAAAATATATTGCCTTTACCAACAAGAAAATATACCTGCATATAATCCCATACAAGATATTAGTGGTGAGTTGAATAGGGCTATGTATGCTATTGATAATTTTGAAAGTTTAGTGGGGGTTTTGAAGGACGAGCAGGTTGTGGAGGATAAGGGAAAGTCACAAACTATTGAAGAATACCCTAAGGTAAGTTTGCAAGAAAGACCTACTTATCAACCCCCAAAAAGGATTAGGATATTTTCCAAGAAGAGAGGAAGTATGACTGAGTAAGTTGCTAAGAGTGTTGTACGATCATCTTCAGGGCAGCCATTGCCTAATATTGTTGATCTGGATTCCTCTTTGAGGCCTTTTGGTCAAAAATATCCATCATCACCAAAGAAATAAGAAAATGAAAGAACAAGGATGCTTGAGTATCCTGATGATGATTATATGGAGATCCTAGTCACTCTTGATGATATGCATGAGGGAATGCCATCTTTTGCATAAGACATTCCATCATGTTTTGGAGCAGTTGATTTAAGGTTGGGAAAAGATGAAATAAGAGGGATAACCAACAATGATGACCTAAGGATGGAGGCTTGCAGAGAATTCATGATGGATGATTCTTTTATCAAGATGAATTCTTTTAATGATTTTGTATGGATAGAACATGTTTAACTATATGCTGAGAAAGTAGCTCAAGAAAGAAGTTTGCACCCTGAGCTCCTAGAACAAGTAATTCAGTCCAATGTTAGGTTATAGATGAAGGAGAAATTCAAAGAGATAACACCAGAGCAAGGACGAGCATTGGTATAGAAGAGTGGATTACTATTACTTCTTGAGCGGGATATTGTTGATGTTGTGGTATTCAATACAATCAGAAGGGCCAATAGGACACTTCTTGCAACCGAGGAAGAAGTTGCATTGGCACTTAAAGGGTCAGCCTTTAGTGAGGAGTGGGATGCCTTGGAAATCTGGTCTCTATCTACAAGGTCTAGGAAGCCAATAGATGCGGAACCATTTGACTTCAGTGGTTACCTAGTTTTAAGAAGAGTTGTTGATACTCTAGCATTGGAGGTTGCAGATATGGTGGTGAATGTTGCCAAGTTCACTAGGGCAACTATTGAGGATTTGAGTAAGGATTGGGATACTTTGAGGGGCTAGTATAATGAAATTATTATTGAATATAATAGGAGTCAAAAAAAGATGGCAGAGTTTGAAATTGAGTTGGCATTATTGAAGGAAAAAATGGAGACATTGAAGTCTCAAGCGCAGGCTAGCTCTAGTTGCACTATTTATGACCTACTAGTGGAGAAACCTCAACCCTCTTCACATGGAAAATACTTAGCTATTTTTCCATATAATATGGCAGAGCTTCCTATCACAACTGAAAAACCTAATAGCCTAGGAGAGGACTCTCTAGGGAAAAAATAATTTGTCAAGTTGAGGAGTATAAAGAGATGGTGCAACAAATCTAGAAATCAGTGGGGAAAAAAAATTTGGTGATTGTGGATACTGTGTTGAGACACTTGAAAAAGAGAGTCTAGGGAAAATTAAATAGTGTTCATGCAAGTTATGCTCTGATGTTACAAGCACTCAAGATGTTTTTGAGAGATAAAGAGTTGGCCACCCCATTACTAGATAAATGGAGCCCCAGAATTGAGAAACTAACATTCATGAGAGTAGGAGCAAAGAAACATGGGGATACGTATCCTATGGTTATGTCAACTTATTAGTTTGTCAAAGGGATTGTCGAGCAAATGTTTTAGGGGTATGTTTCCCCTTATGGAATTAAGGATCAAAGAGTTGAAGGTGAAGTATGATGGAATGAACTTAAATCCATTACCACAAATTTTGCATAATCAAAATGAGATGAAACCATTGCAAATTTGGAAGGATCAAATGACTAATATAATGATAGCTCAAACACAAAATATGAAGGAATTTTGATATTCGTATGATGGAGAATACACTTGAGAACCTATCATTTGTCATTAGTTTCTTAGAAGATTTTAATAAAGAGGCCACTTCAATAATGGTAAAGTATGCACCATATAGATATAAAATTAATTAGGTTATTGCTTTTAAGTGGCCGTATGAGGATAATTTTGAATTATGGAGAAAGGTGTTCACTAATGAGTTTATATATGAGCACTAAGGTTGAGAAGTGTGACTTGGTGATGTAAAATACAGGTCTGGCCTCAAAAGTTACATTTGAAAATACACATGCTTCTCTCAACTTCAGGTACAAGTTGCTGAGGTGGAATAATGTGCTAAAACGGTTAAAGATTCCTTTGATGTGAACAAAGTTCCTTTTGGAAGGCGGATTTCCTTCTCTGTAGCAATTGATAATTATTTTTGTCTTATTTCTTTTCCCTCCAATTGTAGGATACAAATATAACTATATTGGGAATTTGCAGTCCAATTAGAAATGGACATGTGTACCCTCTGACTTAAAGCTTGTTTTGCTCCCTTATTTTATAAAAGGGAATTTTGGGTCATGGTACAATGTTGTAACACAGAGAGTATGAATTATGAGTTGTTGTGTTAAATTCTAGAGTCAGATAAAGGAACTTGGTCAATTATGGGGTTCTTAAGCATGTTAGTATTAATATGAAAATCTCTTGAGTCTATTTTCTCTCCCATTGTGATATCTTGCATGAATTATTTATGAAATGTTAGTCCAAGACTTTTTTTGTTGATCTTCATTGTTCTTTACTATGAATCATGTTTTAATGATGGCTCTGGTTCAAATGATTAGTTAAATGCTTCAGTTAATGTGTAAGTTCATGGAAGTTAGCATTTGGATTCATAAAGTAGTAATAGATTTTAATACTGATACATGGATTGTAATGCAATCCATATAGATCATAATTTTTTAAGATGAAGTTCTCCCTGTAGTTCAACTCTTTCTCATTTGACTCCATACTTTAGGATATGGCATTGGTATTCAAATTATGGTTATGTTTCTCATGTCTTGGGATTTTATTTTATAACATTAATTCAAATATTTCTTACCAACATATTTTAGTTTTGTTTACGATTCTCTCCTAGTAGGATTCGATTCTTTCAAGGAATTTATAATTTCTAGAAGGATTTTATCCTTTTAGTGTTGGTGGAGAATCTATCTGTTGTTCGGAAATGTGAATTTGAGATTGTTTAATTTGTATTTGAGAATCAAATTTTATGGATTACCCCCTAGGTCTTACAAAGCCCAAAGTGTAGGAGAATTAGCATTATTTCTTCTTCTCGTCGAGTTGGCCAATCGCTTCCTAAAATTTTATCATTGAACATAGCAAGTTCATAGAAGATCTTGGGAAGTCCACTTGGGTTGTAATAAAAAAACACTAATAGAATGGTGACTTTACTAGGGACCTATCAAATTCAAAGTCTCTAGTGTAGATCTGATATAGTCAAAGTCATTTTTCATGATATTCTTCACTACTATAGAATAATTGTTTTAAACTGTGAGTATATTTGTCATGTCTAGCAGATGAGTGTAGTCTACGTATGTTCTTTGTCAGTATGTCAGGTAATTTTTAGGATCTTATCCAAAGTCACGATTGCAAATGAGAAGTACAATAACTTCATAATTCCCAACATTTTGGGTGGCAACTCTGATATCTCGAAGAAGACTAGAAGCTATTCAAAGAAGAATTTGGAGCCAATGCTAAAACTCAAACTTGGAAAAGACAAAAGATGGGTGAAAGTAAATGATACACTAGGTAAGTCCAATTTTTCTCTTGCTATTTCCTCTCCTACTTTAAATGCTGAGATAAATAATGCTTTTATCAGTGGAGATTTTTCTGAAGTTGTTATATCTAATATGGATCATGGTAGTTCTCCTATTGAAATGACTCGCGAGGTTGAAAATTATATGTCTAAAGAGGAAGAAAGATGGGGTTTGTAGGATCAAGATAAATAATTCCCAGAGGCCACAACACCTGGTGCTATGCCTATTTTCACTGGAAAAAAAATCAAAACATGAGGGGCTTCTCTGGATGAGGAGGCACTTTTTCTTTAGGATGAAGATCAGATAGAACAAACTTATTATACTCCTACTCCAAGTGAGGTAGGAGATATCCTAAAAAATGAAACTGATAGATAAGGATATGTAGGCCTTGATTGAAGAAAAAAAGAGGTTGCAAGAGGCAGAGGACAGTAGGGAGAAGGAAATAAAAGATGATTGAGAAATATTTTGAGCCAAGCAACTCGAGAGAAATTCTTAGAAAAATAAAGTGGAAAAGATGAGAGAAGATGCTGCTAAGCGAAAAGCCTTTGAAGGAAAGGTAGCTAACATAGCTGCTGAAAGGACTCGTGAGGTGCCTAAGGAAACAATTTCTATTGGGACCTCTTCCACTACTACATATACCTCTTCTATCTCGGCTACTAAAACCTCTCACCCATTTGCTGGATCTACGAAGGAAACATTTGTGGATCATGGGAAAGCCCCTATTGATCAGTCCAAGAAAAATTTCCACAGGTTTTTCAATTCTAAGAGCAATGTTGATGTTAATATTGAAACAAATAATGTTGCTAACAAAGGGGTCAAAACTGATCCCGAGCCATTAGATTTCCCCCTAAACCCCAAGCTCTTGAGATTAAAATTGATAAATGATCAGTTGTAGGCTAATTTGAGGAAGGCAGAGATAGAAGTTGCCAATGCCGAAATGGCAAGAAAAATAGCTTTCGTAAAGATGTCAACACCTACCCCTGAAGCCTCTGGTTTAGGACAAAGTGAAAATGAGTCACTAAGTAAGAATTCTGAAAAAGAAAATACCTAAAGGGGGTGGTGGTGGTAACCAAGGTGGTGGAGGTGGAGGTGGTCACAAGAATAGTAGTTCCTACTCAGAGGATGAAGAGGGAAGCACTGGTAAAACTAGAAAGGATGGTAGTAGTGGGAAAGATAAAGAGGGGAGTAATAAGAAGGATGTTGAGAAACAAGATACCTTAGGAATGAACGTGGTATGGGAGTGCTCCATGTTGATAGATATAGACAACTGTGTTTCGGAAACATTCGGGGTACCCAAATCCGATCCCTGATAATGAATGAAAACATCTCCCAAAATTTACTTGTAATAATGCTTTTAGTGGGGAAGATCATCTAAAATCTTTCCAAGGTTTTGATGAATATTTTGAGTTATGGGATGATGATGTAGCAATGAAATATTTCATGTAGTCATTGGTTCAGGATGACAAATATTGGTATAGAGGGTTACTGGATGCTAGTATTGATTCTAGAGATGCCTTTTGCAAGGTCTTTAGGGATAAATACGAACATCAAATTGACCCCAAGTATAAATTGAATGATTTCAATAATATTACCAAGGGATATAATGAAGTGGTTACTGAGTTTAATACTCACTTCGAAAAAGCTATGACAAGAGTTCCAACATACTTAAGGCCTAATGAAAGTGTGTGCCTAATTGTATATTGTAATGTCTATGATGCTAAAATGTGCTATCTACTGAGAGATAAAGATCCTCATAATTTGAGATAGGCATATAAGATGGCAGTAAATATTGAAAATAATAGAAGAGCTTCTGAAAAAGTGGGAAGAAGGGAGGATCCCAAAGTTTCTAAAGGCATAAGAAACCAAACCGAGAAGGTTGGAAAACCTATGGTTGCTGATGAAAATATAGATCAGGTCCTTACTCTGCTACAAAAGCAAGCAAAAAATGATAAAACCCATTTACAAAGGAATGAAAGGCCTCCCAGATTGCAAGATTATCCCTATAACACTAACTAGAATAATGGGAAGCCCATGTAGGGAAATTAAAGAAATAATCAAATTCCACTTGATCCCCTACAAAATAATTATATGAATGTAATAGAAAATTTACCATGGTGTGACATATGTAGGAGCCACATTCTTCACAACAATGCGTAGTAGCACAATCAATGGTGGAAACTCAAGATGACCAGGGTACAATTACTAATGTACTGCTAGGTCCAGCTGATCTAGCATATGGGGATTATTCCTTAGATGATGAACCATGTGGAAGAGATGTTGATCTTGAAAGATAAAAGAATGAAGTATATCACCAACAATTGTTTTCAAATGAAGGAGATAATGATGATTGTTTTGTAAATGAATTGGAGATAGACAATAATATTTTGAGAAGACCATCTGATGAGGAGATTGAAAAATATACACTTTCTCTAGTTGCTAGGGCAAGGAACAACATACAATTAAGAAATCAAACTATTCCAGGTGATTCAAGTAAGCCTTGCAGTCTATTTGTAAGGGAGAAAGATGCAATTGGAACAAGTATAGAGGTGAAGGCTAAGAATGTGGATTGAAAGCCCAAGGAAACTAGAGAGCCCAGGATATGGGCAAAGAAAGTGGAAAAAACCAAGATAAATGGTGAAGCTATCTCCAAAAATATCAAGGTCAGTAATCAGAACCCTCGTGATGATGAAAATCCTAGGGGAAAAGAAAAGGTAATTTCTGAGGACATCATTTTTCCTGAATTACCAAAATACACTGCAATAGATATGTTCCAAGTACTTTCTTAGGTTAGGGTTACTGTTCCATTTTTAGAAATGATGCGAATAGATTAACATAAGGATAAAATTGTTGCACTCGTTAATGAAATTCTTACAAGTTAAAGGGGAAAGGTGATATTTTATTAGATTGACTAAAATAAGGATCAAGAAAATCCAGATATTGTGGAAGAAATTACCACTGATAGCCCTCAAATATATCTAGGAACTACTATCACAGCTAACCCCAACCATGTGAATCCATTTTTCTTGAGCCTAATCATTGATGGAAAAATGTTGAGAAATTGTATGATTCATTTGGGATCTTCTAATAATGTGATGCCAGTAAAGATAATGCATGCAATGGGCTTAAAAATAGATAGTACATATGGTAAATGCTATGTAACAGATTCTCAGGAAATGCCTGTCATAGGGATTATAAATCATGTTTCATACAGATTGGCAGAATTCCTTGAAAAGGAGTTACACATAAGTGTCACAGTGGTGGATATCCCACTTACTTATGGTATTTTGTTATCTTGGCCTTGGAGTGCTTCAATGGGTGGGAGCATACAATGTGATTTATCTTCTACATTCTCTATTGAGCAAAGAGATGTGAAAGTGAATAGAGAACAAAGAGCCCCTCATATGATTGAGAATGTGGAGGAACCACTGGAGCTTGTCAGAATCAACTTTGTGGAGACAAATTTGGAAAACTTTCATGTTGAGGAAGATAAACTAGAAGAAGGAATCCAACTAGCACCTATTGGTAAAGAAGTGCTAAAGGTATCATCAGAAGATGACTTGTGGATAATGCATTTTGATGGGGCATGTTCCAGAGATGGCTTAGGAGTAGGAATATTTTTCAATTTCCCTCAAGGTAAAACATTCAAGTATTCTTTCTTGTTGCAATTTTCTTGTACTAACAATTTCGCTGAGTATGAGGATCTTATACTTGGTCTGAAGCTAGCTTCAAAGCATCGTATCAAGGCATTAAAAGTATTGGGAGACTCTGAGTTGGTTGTCTCCCAAATTAGATCCCATTTTTCAGCTAAGGATAAAAGACCTAGGCAATATAGAAATGCAGTGTGGGATACCATTGAGGCCTTTGGTGCTTTTGGCATTGAATGGGTCAAGAAGGGGAAAAATGCCAGGGTGGACTTATTAGCCAGCATAGTTTTAAACTTGACAATATCACCTTTGGTGGCATCTCACAAATAGAAATACAAACCAGGCCTGCAGTACGAGATAATATCTGCAACTGGCAAGTATGTGGTGATGACATGGATATTTTGAAGTTTTTGCATTGTGTTGATCAATATGAGAGCCATGAAATTGAATTTGGCTTGTTTGTAACTGAGATTGATGGGAAAGAAACCTTGTTCAGGAATGATGTAATTAAAATTAAAACAAATTCCATTGCCCGAGGTTTGGCTGCACTTGAAAGGGTTTTTGATGGCCTTGATAAGTCAAATGTCAAGCAAGCACCCTCTCACAAGGAAGACTTAGAAGAAATAAACTTGGGAACAAAAAGTGCTCCTAAGAAGTTTTATATTGGAAAGAAAATGAAGCCACATGTTAGAAACATGTTGATTACCCTGCTTAGAAAATATAGACATGTTTTTTCCTACTCATATGAGGACCTCAAAGAATATAGGGAGGATCTCTTCCAACATGAAATCCCATTAAAACTAGATATGAAGCCATTCAGGTAGAAATAGAGGCCAATTAACCCAACCTTACAACCCAAAATGTAGGAAGAGCTTGCCAAATTAAGGGATGCATGAATCATTAAACCTATTAGGCACTCAACTTAGGTTTCCAACTTGGTGTCTGCAAGAAAGAAAAATGGGGATATTAGGTTGTGTGTTGATTTTAGAAATTTGAATGTTGTTTCCTTGAAAGATAATTACCCACTGCCTAATATGGAAGCTATGCTGCAAAAATTCACAGGATGTGAAATTCTCTCCATGATGGATGGGTTTTATGGTTATAACCAAGTAATGGTCATGGATTCTGAGCAGTTCAAGACTGCTTTTACTACACCATTGGGGACATATGTTTATGTGAGAATGCCATTTGGACTAATGAATGCTGGTGAAACTTTTCAAAGGGCTATGGATGTAGCCTTTGCATATTTTATTGACCTATTCCTTGCAATATATTATGATGATCTTACTGCTCATATTAAGGATGAGGATGACCATTTTTCTCATTTAGAAAATATATTTATTAGAGCTTTGGAATATGGGATATCTCTGAACCCTAAGAAGTGTGCATTCAAGGTAAAAGAAGGAAAGATGCTAGGGCATATTGTCTCAAAGGATGGAGTTGGAATTCATCCAGAAAGAGTGGAAGCTATTGAACAAATCACACAACCAAAAAATGTAAAAGTAATTCAATCTTTCTTTGGGCAAATTAATTTTCTAAGGAGATTTGTCACAAATTTTGTTGAGACTGTTCGTCCAATTTCTAAAATGCTTAAAAAGGGAGAAACGATAGTATGGATAGAGGAGCCTTCCAAATATTTTCAAGCTATTAAAGATGCTATCAAGCAGGCTCATGTTCTTAAATCACCTGATTACTCAAAACCTTTTAAGTTGTTTATCTTTGCTTCTTTTCATAGTATAGTTGGGGTTATATTACAAAAAAACAATGATGGTTTTGAGTAGCCAATTACGTTTTTTAGTAAATCATTGTAGCCTGTAGAATTAAAGTATGATATAATAGAGAAGTAGGCTTATGCTCTAGTGAAAGTGGTTAAGAATTCCAGGCCTTACCTAATGGGAGCATCTGTTGTTGCCTATGTTCCAACAACTACAATTAAGGATATCTTCACTCAATAGGAAACTACAGGAAGGCAGTGTAGATGGATAAACATGATCTAGGAATTTAATATTGACATACAAATCACCAAACCTATGAGGGGTCAGGGCTTAGCCAAATTAATGGTTGAATCCAACTTAGAGGCTAATCAAATAAACTAGATAGGACAAAGGAATATTGCGCGTATCTGTGATATGCAAACTTATGGCTGGTATAGAAAAATTGTTGAATATATACAAACAATGCAGTGTCCTAAAGGTATGTGACTTAATGAGAAAAGGACCCTCAAATTAGAAGAAATTAAGTATGTCATTATTGATGGTGAGCTTTGGTGGAGGATCCTTGAGGGTGTTATACTTAGATGTGTGGATGGAGATCAAGTTGAGGATCTATTGGTAGAAATGCACAAAGGAGCTTGTGGAGGCCACTACATGGATAAGACAACAACTCACAAGATTTTAAGAGCTATTTTTGGGTGGCCTACTATATTCAAAGATGCTCATAGTATGTCAAAATATGTTATGCTTGTCAGAGGTTTGCTGGGAAGTTGAAGTTTTTGGTAATTTTCCGCTCAGTCCAGTGTTTGCTCTAGCCCCTTTCAAACAATGGGGCATTGATTTCATAGGAGAGATATCTAAAAAATCTAGTGGAGGACATGCATGGATATTGGTGGAAACTGATTATTTTACTAAATGTATGAAGAAATCCCAACCAAAAGGGCCATGAGTAAAGTAGTCATTGATTTTTTGACTAATAATATCTTAAGTAGATTTGGGGTACCTAAAAAAGTTGTTTCAGACAATGCAATGTGCTTCAGATCTGAGGAATTTGTTGACTTTTGTAATCAATATGGTATAACTGTTTCATACTCTTCTTTGTATCACCTCCAAGGAAACAAACAAGTAGATTCTAGCAATAAGATCCTAATGAATATTATCAAGCGTATGATTGAGAAAAATAAGAAGGCTTGGGATTCAAAATTGAAATTAGCACTATGGGTTGATAGAACAACTATCAACAAAGCAATTGGTTATTCACCTTTTAACCGTGTCTATGGGGTTGAATCACGTATACCACAAAAAAATAATTTGAAGATGTATGAGTTTGTCCAGGAATATGATGATGATGTGTGCGATAAAATGCAACACATAATGAAGGAATTGAATCAACTGGATGAAACTTGAAGACAGGCTCACAAGAGAAATGAAAAATTGTAGCTTTAGGTGAAGCACCACTATGATAAGAAGGATATTGAAAGAAAGTTTGATGTGGGAGTGATGGTGTTTCTCTAGAATGAAAGATCAAAGGATAAAGGAAAAAATGGAAAGTTTGATCCCCTATGGCTAGGGCCATACATAATTGCGGACATACATGGGGAGGATTCATATTTCTACAATCACTCGCAGGTGAAGTTCTAGAACTGCTAGTACATGGACAGTTCTTGAAAAAAACTTTTTCCATGTACAATGTAGAGTCCTATAAGTAGTATATATAGGCGTGTTTGATTTTTCTTTGTCTACTTGTCTTGTCCGGATAAGTCCCTAGTTTTGGTTCTCTTTGTGTTTGGTCTACTATCCAAAGATTAAGTCTTGCTATGCCCACGGGCGGTATACATCCCTAGTTGAAGCCATTGGTGGAGCTTTAATTTTTTTCTAAGAGACTTCTTAATTATCATGTCCTTGGTGCTTGGCTCTATTGGTTTGTCTTGGATTTTTGGTTTTTTTGCAGAAAATTTGGTCTTGGATTTTCTATTCATGCATTGAATTATTATTGTAGGTTGTCAGTTGCACAAGTTGTGGTCTGAACCCTTTTGTTCGTTGCATTACCGACCCCTCTTTACCTACCCTTTCGGTCTTATTTCACTCAGACTGTATTTTTTTCTTCCCTTAGTGTTGGGTTGATAAATGATTCAATATTAGATCAATGTTTAAAATGTTTTAGCTCGAGGGTCATTTCCCCATCCACCTAGTTAGTCCCTTTTTTTATGAATAAATCTTTTACATGTGCAGGTTTTATGACCGTCAGATGGAATGATTCACATCCTGAACGTTCCCCACTGGCCTTGCAAGGTTTTTGATGAATTCACAATAATGTTGTGAGGTATGCAAGATGTTTCCATCTGATGCCTATGATCATGGAGCCCAGTCTTTGTTCACTGACTGATGAAGGACACTGATGCTATCAATTGTCTTTTAACAATGCATCGTGGCCATTCCTCCTTGACCTTGTGCAATTAAAAACTAGTTTTAATAATGTTGTGAGGTGTGCAAATTGTTGACATGCATACACCGATGTCTTATGAGAGATGATTGAGGTGGGACCTATTCATGCTGAGGTGGTGTCATGTAGGTGGATTTCTATTCACCTAAGGTTTGGAGAACCAACGTGGCATTTTCAAACCATATTGAATCGATCTAAGTCACTCTTTCTAGCTTACATAGATTCAGATCAACAACTGGTATTTAAAATAAGCTGATGTTGTACTATAGCCATTTTATCTCATGTGAGTGAATAGTAATGGTTGAGTTCAGACTGTGCTCCCAAAATTAAATGCTAAAAGACCATTGAATTTCTATTTTTGTGCACATTTCCACACCAAAGAAGAATTTCCTGGTACCAAGCAAGGCGAGTAGGTTTTGTGAAAATTCAGTATCACTAGCATTGACATATTCTATAGGCGAAACCATAAGTAACATACATACCATACCTTGTATTTTTAGAAGGTCTCATGGTTGTTTGAAAACAAATATCGACTACATTTTGTTTTGTTCCTAAAGGATTGTATGGGTTAATTTGCTTTAAAGATGTTTTAAAGCTTGTCCTGATAATTGCTGAAGCTTCTTGAATTATGAAGTATTTTGTTTTAGGCTATAATTGTCTGATATTTAAAAACCCTAGCTCAAAATATATTTTTTCTTGTGTAAATGACACCCAAGGCTCGAAGCTCCGACTCTGAAACCTCTACTAGGTCCCTTTCCCAGGATGTTATAGACTTGTTAAAACCCTCTACCAACTAAAATATCGAGGGAAAGGATTTTTTTATGGGCCCTTACTCTTGGAAGGGTTAATTGATAAAAATGTGCAATTTGGGATACTGAGCTACCATATGGTGGATGGAAATTATTCTCAAATTGGTTTGGGAACAGGCATTTGTGTGCTCCTCTATGTAACCCTTGGAGGTTGGATCTTGGTAAGTTGGTGGTCCCAAATTTCTATCTAGATGTTGATTTGTTAAAGATATGACCCTATAACCAAAGTCATCAGGACATCTTCTAGTTTACAAATGGTGAAAATAACCAGGGAGGAGATTGCAGAGATCTTTGATTTGCATGAATGGAGTTAGGATATGGTTACTATTGATCTTAAGGTTTTCAGAGAAGTTTACAAAAATAGTAAGGGTTTTTTTAGAACATCTTTGTTGATAACTCATTTGGAAACCACTAGAAAAGGAAAGAAAAGGAAGAAGATAGTGGTTGGTAAAAATGAGCTAGAGCCCTTTCCTATAAATTACTTTTGTAATTATTTCAAGAAAAAAATTTGTTCCTTGTGTCAAGTTCTTGGAATTAGTTTGAAGACTACTCTACCTACTGGCATCATGTACATGGTCATAAATCTCCAACATCTAGGTTTTAATGTGGTATATGATTTTTCCACTTATTTGAAAGACAAAATGCATGGGTGTCTGGTGGCCCTTAAGGAAGGAAGAACTCTGGTTGGTTTCACATGGAATTCCCTATTGATGTAGATGTTTTTGTATAGGGGCCAAATAGTTTTTGGGCAGAATATGGAATTGAAGAAGAAAGAAGATGATGTTGAAATTATTGCCAAATATTGGACAAGGGTCCTTGATAGGCATGACCATAAATTTGATTATGTGGCGATCCATAATGTTTTGGGGTGAAAATTGAGAAGAGATATGGTTTATAATCTACCCAGGATTCCTAAAGACATTCATGAATTATTGCAGTGGAAAGGAGAACTAAGTTAAATTTGACACATAATTGGGGAGATATTATCCCATATCATAATACAACAATATTTAGGGTATATGGAACTAATATCAACCCATATGTTTTACCTAGGGATGTGCCTCAGAGAATTGAATTTTTAGAAATCATGAGATAGTTGGGGTGTGCTCAAGATACACATTTGATAGTAGAAGAAAAGAAGGGATCTTTCTTTCCTGAGTATACAAAGTTTTCTGAATTTGTTATGGCAAAGGGATGATGGAAGGATTTGTATACATTGTTTAGAAATTATGTATTAGAGAACATACACCCTAAGAATCATGACCCTGAGGGTTTCATTTCTCAAATGAAGGCCAAGCACTAGACTGGAAATTTCATCCATAATTTCTATTTTCCTAAGGATATTATCAGGAACTTTTTTGATTTGGAGATTCAAAAAGAGAGAAACGAAAAATATATTTCCTTTACCAAGATGGTGAAGAAGAAGCAAGAAAAGATACCTCCTTTTAATCCCATATCAAATATTAGTGGTGATTTGAATAGGGCTATGTATGCTATTGATAATTTTGAAAGTTTAGTGGGGGTTTGAAGGATGAGAATGTTGTGGAGGATAAGGGAAAGTCACAAACTATTGAAGAATACCTTGAGGTAAGTTTTTAGGAAAGACCTACTTATCAGCCCTCAAAAAGGATTAGGATATTTTCCAGGAAGAGGGGAAGTATGGTTGAGGCAGTTGCTAAGAGTGTTTTTACCATCATCTTCAAGGTAGTCATTGCCTAATATTGTTGATCTAGATTCCCCTCCAAGGCCTTCTGGTCAAACATATCCATCATCACATAAGAAATAGAAAATTGAAAGAACAAGGATGGTTGAGTATCCTGATGACGATGATGAAGAGATCCTGGTCACTCCTGATGATATGCATCAGGGAATGCCATCTTTTCCACAAGACATTCCATCAAGTTCTGGAGAGATTTCTTTAAGGCTGGGAAAAGATGAAATAACAGGGATAATCAACAATGATGACTTGAGGATGGAGGCTTGTAGATGATTCATGATGGATGATTCTTTTATCAAGATTAATGCTTTTAAGGATTTTGTATGGAGGGAAAATGCTTCATTATATGCTGAGAAGGTAGCTCAAGAAAGAAGTTTGTACCCTCAGTTTTCAGAACCAGTAATTTAGTCCAATGTCAGGTTGCAGATGAAGAAGAAATTCAAAGAGATAACACCAGAGCAAGACCTAGCATTGGTATAGAACAATGGAGTATTGTTACTTCATGAGTGGGATATTTTTGATGCTATGGTACTTGATACAATAAGAAGGGCCAATAGGCCACTTCTCTCAACCGAGGAAGAAATTGCAGTGGCACTTAAAGGGCCAGCAGATGCCTTAGAAATTTGGTCTTTATCTACTGGGTCTAGGAAGCAAATAGTTGCAAAACCATCTAATTTCAATGGTCACCTGGTTGTAAGAAGAGTTGTTGATACTCCAACATTGGAGGCTACATATATGGTTGTGAGTGTTGCCATGTTCACTAGGGAAACTATTGAGGATTTGACTAAGGATCGGGATAATTTGAGGGGAAATTATAATGACCTTATTATTGAATATAATAGGAGTCAACAAAAGGTGACAGAGTTAGAAATTGAGTTGGCATTACTGAAGGAAAAAATGGAGACATTGAAGTCTCAAGTGCAGGCTAGCTCTAGTTGCACTATTTGTGACCTTCTAGTGGAGCAACCTCAGCCCTCTTCACAAGGACAATCCTTAGATATTTTCCATATAATATGGGAGAGGTGCCTATTACAACTAAAAAATATAATAGCCTAGGAGAGGAATCTTTAGGGAAAAAAATAATTTGTCAGGTTGAGGAGTATAAAGAGATGGTGCAACAAATACAAAAATCAGTGGGGAAAATCAATTTGGTGATTGTGGATATTGTGTTGAGACACTTGAAAAAGAGGGTCCAGGGAAAATTAAATAGTTTTCATGCAAGTTATTCTCTGATGTTGCAAGCACTCAAGACATTTCTAAGAGATAAAGAGTTGGCCACCCCATTACTAGATAAATGGAGCCCTAGAATTGAGAAACTAACATTCATGAGAGTAGGAGAAAATAAACATGGGGATAAGTATCCTATGGTTATGTAAAATTATTAGTTTTTCAAAGGGATTGTGGAGAAAACGTGTCAGGGGCATGTTGCCCCTATGGAATTAAGGATCAAAGAGTTGAAGGCGAAGTATGATCGAATAAACTTAACTCCATTACCACAAATTTTGCATAGTCATGATGAGGTGAAACCATAGCAAATTTGGAAGGATCAAATGACTAATATAATGATAGCTCAAACACATAAAATATGTAGGAATATTGATATTGGTATGTTGGAGAATACACTTGAGAAACTATCATTTGTTATTAGTTTCTTATAATATATTGATAAGGAGGCCACTTAAGTAATGGTAAAGTATGCACCATATAGAGATAAAATTAATCAGTTTATTGCTTTTAATTGGTCATTTGAGGAATATTTTTAAATATGTAAAAATGTGTTCACTAATGAGTTTGAAATATGAGCACTAAGGATGAGAAGTGTAATTTGGTCATGTAAAATATAGGTGTTGCCTCAAAATTTACATTTGAAAATACACATGCTTCTCACGGCTTCAGGTACAAGTTGCTGAGGTGGAATAAAGTGCTACAATGGTTAAAGATGCCTTTGATGTGAATGAAGTGCATTTTGGAATGAGGTTTTCCTTCTCTTTAACAATTGATGATTATTTTTGTCTTATGTATTTTTCCTCCAATCGCAGGATGTAAATATAACTGTATTGGTAATTTACGGTCCAATTAGAAATCAACCTGTGTACCTTGTAGCCTAATTTTTTTTTGCTTCATTCTTTTATAAAAGGGAATTCTGGGGCATGGTACAACATCTTTTGTTGAAGCCGAGATTTGAGAGAGTAGAATTTTGTAACAAAGAGAGTATGAATTATGAGTCCTTGTGTTAAAGTCTAGAGATAGATAAAGTAACTTGGTCAATTATGGGGTTCTTAGGCATGTTAGTATTAAATATGAAAATCTCTTTAGTTTATTTTCTCTCCCGTTGTCATATCTTGCATGAATTATTATTGAAATATTAGTCGAAGACTGTTTTCGTTGATCTTTATTATTCTTTACTGTGAATTAATTTTTAATGATGGCTCTAGTTCAAAGGAATTAGTTAAATGCTTCAATTAATGTGTAAGTTAATGCAAGTTAGTAGCTGGATTCATAAAGTAGTGATATATTTTGATACCGATACGTGGATTGTAATGCAACTCATACATATCATAATTGTTTAAGATGAAATTTTCCCTGTAGTTCAGCTCTTTCTCATTTGACTCCATGCTTTTTGATATGGCAATGGTATTCAAATTATGGTTATGTTTCTCATGTCTTGGGCTTTGAGTTTAGAACATTTATTCAAATATTTCTTATCAGCCTATTTTAGTTGTGTTTTTGATTCTCTACTAGTAGGATTCGAGTCTTTCAAGGAATTTCCAATTTCTAGAAGGATTTTATCCTTTTATTGTCAATGGAGAATCTATTTGTTTTTCAAAAATGTGCATTTGAGATTTTTTAAGTTGTATTTGAGAAGCACATTTTAGGGAATACCCCTTGGGTCTTACAGAGCCTAAAGTTTAGGAGAATTAGCATTATCACTTCTTCTCATCGAGTTGGCCAATCGCTTCCTAAAATCTTATCATTGAACATGGAAAGTTCATAGAATCTCTCAGGAAGTCTGCTTGGGTTGTAATAAAAAACACCAACATGCCTAAGAACCCCATAATTGACCAAGTTCCTTTATTTCTAGTATGTTGTCCGAATGTTTCAGAGGTTTGCATCAAGATTTGTGGAAGTTATAAAGATTTATGTTCCTATAGTTATTTAGTTTTTGTAGATGGTGTTCTTGGATGAAGCGAATGAAATTATGGTAATTTTATGTGTCACCCATGTACTTGTGACATTCATGGATGATTCTAGATCATATTATATCCTTTTTGTACGTTTTCATTGATCAGAGTGTTTGTGATTGGAAATTTTTCTGATGTGTGCTCGAGTTTTCATTTTCTTGGCCGACATGATGGTGTTAGCGTGTTCTAGATCCATGAAAATTAATATTTTATTGTTTGGAATGTTTGAAGGTGTTTGTTTGGGTCCTCACGATGTTGTGACCAACTTGTGTTGGTGCGCATTGAAATTTATTCATGTATTGAGGCCAACAGTTGTAATTTATTATTTATTTGAGGCCAACTGAATAGTGGATGTAAATTCGTGTAGCGTATATATATATGTGTGTGTGTGTGTGTGTTTATTTTACTCATTTAGAGGAAATTCATACTATGTGCAAGAGGTATAAATGTGCAAATAAATTTCAAATCATTCAAGAGCAGAGAAGAGTGTGAAGAAGTTTGAATAGAGTGTGGAAGAGTGTGTTCTTCTTTCTGATTGACACTAAATTTTTCACCCAAGTAGAATGTCCAATGGGAAAAATTATTTGGGTTGAGTGGATATTTTGTACTTCCTTCTCAATCAAAGATTCTAGGAGTGCATTTACTGACCTTTGTTTCTACTTGAAAGGTTTTATGTTAGGCTTTAGTGGAATTGTATGAGTAATAATGAAAGTGTCATAATTGTTCAGGTCTTCATACGTCCATGCTATAAATTTCTAATAGTCCTTGAGTGCTTGGGCAATACTTCTTTGTTATTCCTTAGTACATACCTTCCCTATAAACACATTCTTCAGATCTTCTTTAGTATTTAGATTATATAATTCAGACTATCATCCATTAGTTTTAGGTAGATCTTTGTGTTGAATTATTTTGATCCATATCAAATAATATTTCTAGCTCAATTATTCCTTTCAGAATATTATTATCCTTAGCTTGAGGTAATTATTCATCTTGAATCTCACCATCTAAGTGATATGTTTCTTTAATTATCTATGCCTTGAAGATACCAGTGCTAATAATAAACTCCAATATATTACGGTCATCTTTGAACACCTGAAAATTAGTAACACTATCAGGAATCAAGGGAAACTACACTAGCTTAATGGTAAACCTTCTTAGATCAGAAGCATCTAAAGGTTATAGAGAACTAGTAGTAGTATCCAGAGAACCTTCTCTCTGATTGAATCTTCATGGGATGTGAGAGATGTTAAAGGCATCAAAATCATCTATCAAGTCCCATGCTTAGTTTCAATAATTGGATAAGTTCTTATAGTGACAAATATATTTATTTCATACTTCCTTGACCACTAGTTGTGAGTCACCAAAAACCTTAAGAATATCAAATTTCTTCTTGATTGTGAGTATCAAATCGTGTATGAGAGCATCATACTCTACCACATTGTTAGTACATTGAAATTGTAATCTACAGGTAGCAAGAAAAGGCTTACCTTGGGGACTGATGAGCTCAACCCCAACTCCAATTCCTTATTTTAATTTTGACCCATCAAACCTAAGGGTCCAAGTTTTATCCTCAACAACTTTGGGATTTGTGTTCTTAAGAGTTGAAAAATTAATATTTTCACTCTCCCTTGCCTACACTTTATCTTCAAGTGTTTCAAGCCCAAAATTTTTAAGAGTAGTATTTTCTTGATAGCGCTCTTTCAATTCTATGAATGAACTCTAAGAACATCACACAAATCTATTATGAATGTGCAAAATTATGTAACCTACATCATCCCTACAACAATTTTTTTTTAAGTGAATCTTTCATTTTCCCGCTGTTTCGAGCTTCTTTAGCAATGTTCTTCCACAATTTGTCTAAGTGTTTTTCTTATCCTTTAGAAGAATCATAATCCGATTCAACTAACACATTCATCCCGAGAGTTACCTGGTTATGATTTTGAGCATTACACATGAAAACTTCTTCTATCTTAACTCTGAAACTTCAAATTCCACATACTCCTGGTTCTACATCTATGTATAGAACTTCATTTTTCTTATTAATTTTGTTGATCATGTGTTCCATGCACGACTCTCTCTCAATCCCAATCTAATTAGGTACTCATTTTTAGGGTAACCACATATGTGAGAAGTTAGTGGCCATATATCCCTTCAAAGGCTTTGACTAGTCTCTACTCAAAAGTATTTTGTAGGTATCGGGTACCTCAACCACCTCGATATCAATATAACACTGAATCTTGTGATCCAATGCTAATTGCATACGAATGTTGGTTAATTCTCCAACTAAATTTACCTCATTTTTTTCAGGTTGAGTAACTTTATTTAGGGAATTTGTCAAGGTTAATCCTAGATTCTAACATATGGACATAGGCATCATGTTGGTAGATGCTCTAGAATCTACCAAGCAATTATGGATATTTTTACCAAATATTCTTAGTGAATAAAACTGGTGAGGATTCCATATTTCCTTTGTAAAGTGATACTTATGCATCCAACATAAGAACTATTTTTTTTGTCTTTTTCCTTAATATGATTATCCTTCACCTATATATCTAAGTTACTAAGCATGTTTTTTTTGGGAAAATTTTTTAAGGTATTCAAGAAAGCTTTTATGATCACAAGAATTTTGAGCAATTCTAATAAAGACAGGCTGATTTTTACCTTTTTGATTTCTCTCATCAAATAATTAGTAAAACTATTTTGGCTCCATGTAATATTCAACAAGCTATATTGAGAGGTCACCTTAGGTAACCCTAGAGTGTTAAATTCATTAGGTGGAATTGATGTGGTCAAAGGCCCTTTGAATCTACTTCCACCATTGGTATTACTTTTCAAGTTGTAGCTATGTCATTTCAGATATTATTGGAAAGTATGAATTTTTTCAGCTTCATCTTGAGGTTCATTTTCATCTTGATAAGGAAACATATAGGTTTCTAAAGTCATGGTTGAACTATCTCCTTCTTGTTCATAGGTATGAATCCTAACAATAGTGAGTGAATCAAACTACTCATAACTTTCAAGAACTAAAGTGGAGTCATATGCCACTGGAACTAACTCATTCCCTTAAGGTGGGTGGGAGTCAAACTGATCATTATAATGTGTAGCAACCAAAAGCTATCTGACGTAGTCTTAAACTATGGACAATCCACTTTTGAATGAGAATTTGATTTGTGGATTTGGTACCAATAATTCATGGCAAGGTCAACTAAATTTACCTTTGATGTAGACCTATCATCAGAGGGATTAGCATTATCTAAAGGTGTGGATACTCCTTCATTGTTTGGTCATGTGTTCCAAGGTCTAGGTGGTCTACGGGAATTGTATGTTTGACCTTGTAAATTTTGATTGTTACTACGAGAATAGAAAATTTGATTTATTAATTGTGTATCCTCTATGCTTAATATTTTAAGTTGAGTCGTGATTTCCTTAATCTCTTATTTTTCTTCTAGATCTTGAGTTCTTTGACTCTCTTGAGTTTTTGAGAAAAATAATTTTTGTTAGTATGCAATTCTGTGATGGCTAGACTAGGGTGTGGAACTAAAGCTTGACTATGTCCTAGTTGAAAAAAAATGTTTTGAGGAAATGTCCCATTTAGGGCCACTAAATGAAAATAATTTGGATCCATTGGATGATTTATTGGAACTCCATTCACACTCGGCATGGGATAATTATTCAATCCATTTCCACCATTTACAAATGATCTATTTCCAAAGTATTTTATTTCTAAGTTTACACTTACAACTTCGACATAGGCTTCAATTAAAGTAGTAGGAGGATGTTCCCTTCATTTCACAAACATCACAATCAAACAATCTGCTACCATATAATAAATGATGATAGAAAATAAATTATCTACTACATAATGTGCTTGCAAACTCGAACAATCATTTTTGAAATTGATTGTTAAAACTAGTTATAGGTTCACCATAAAACCTTTTAATTTGAGTAAACTGGTGATAAGGCGAGGTAGGATCAACCAGTATTCTAAAACTAGCTATAAATTAACTCTCCATGTATTTCCATGTTCTAACAAAATTATGAGGTAGGTTGATTTACCACTAGTAAATTTTATCACTTAAATTGTAAGGAAACAACTTGCATACAAAATCTTCATGTTGTATCCTTGCTCTAAAACATGTATCCTTAAAGATACTAATATTCTCTTCTACATATTTGTGAAGCTAATACTTAGGACACAATTTTTCTAGATTCTTTGGAAGATCATTATAAAAAGTGAGTTGAATCATTTATTCTACATTAAATAATGTCATCACTGCGTGAAGGGGTGGTATAATGATAGTCATATTTTGTGGTACTGTACTTGCAATTATTGACCCTTGGGGCCTAGATGGCATATGACCAGTAAGTTTGACTAATTTCACTTGAGGATTGCTAGATCAGGACCTAGTGACTCTACGAGAATCTTGCTTCCTTCGTAAAAAAACTAAAGGGAAACCCTCCTTCTAGTTCAACTCCTATTGATGTGGATGTTAGTTGTACACCAATAGATAGATAAAATTATCATAAACACTCCATTAGAACCTATTTTTCTTAAAAGACTCCAAGACTCCATTGAGAAAACCTAAATCTAAGGCTAACTCAGCTTAATCCCATGGCTCATTTATATCAGGTCTTAATACACAATGTTCACTCATGGTTCATTATGATAATTTTGTTAAACATGAGGGGTAAATGCTCCATACAATATTAGAAGGTATCATAAAGATATGAATATAATCATAGTCTAATCATTTAATAACTTCATGAAATCATCAAATTTGCAATGATATTTCATGAAATTAAAGTAACTTGTATTCATTGAAGTGGATTTAGCATTAAGCATTCAACAATTTCAAAGAATCAAAATATTTGCAATAAAACTCCATGCGTTCATTAATTTTTTGGAACATTTTCTAAAATTTAAAACATCTATTCTAAAAAAAAGCATAAAAAATTACTAAAAATTATTATTTTTCCCACGTATTATCCATGCATGCCTCAAGAAAAAACCAAACCAGAGAAAACCATTCCATACGTCACCAGATTGCTTCATAGCTAAGCACAAAATGATGAGGTATTTTAAAGAAATGGGGGAGCATTTGCCACATGATAGTGTTAGTATGCACCCTTAAATGACACAACACAATCTTTTCCAATTGGAACAAACAACCTGCTATGTAAGATTTCATATCAGAAAATAACTTTGAAATTATCTCTCATATTGATTAACTTCTAAATGAAACATACAAATTTTTAATTTGGAATGGAACAAAAAATAGGAAAAGGAACAAAACTTTAAAAAGTTTTGGTTCTCCAACATCCACAATTTTTGAACTTAAAATAGAATAAATTAGTAAATGACCTTTTATAGAAACAAGGCCCCAAAGAGTTTAAACTTAGTCCATTAAAGAGAGACATAAAAAAATTAAAATATAGCACATGGCAGGTGATAGTTGTCATCAAAATATTCTAGGAAAAGTCAAAATTCTTTGACTTTTTCATCGGTAATAATCTTCAACTTCAGGCTCTGATTCTCGAGTACTTTGCACAAAAATAATACTATCAACACTTTTCAAAATCTTTGAGACTAGCCACCTTCATCGAGACCAGGAAAAAATTGCAAAATTCACTTCAAAACTATACTGGCACACAAAACTTCCACCATCTAGTATCCGACTATCTATTCGTCTTCATTGAACTTTGGGTCCAAAGACTTGTCTTCACCTTTCCTCTACTGATAATCTTGAAAAGTGACCAACACTTGATGCATATGATCCTTTGGAACTCCTTGAATCACTTTCTAGCTATACTTAATCCTAGCATAATCTTTTGATATTCGAATGATGTTTTCATTCCTCTACATCATTTCTGCTTCATATTTGACCATAGCATTTATGCACTTTATAATTCAATCTATAACATCCCAACTTAATGAGCAAACATGATCCGTATTTACCTTTTCAAGCCATTCCTTGAAAGATTTTACCCCTTTATCCCTTGTCCTAAAGTTCAAGGATCATAACTTTTTCATGCTAACATTTCAATAAAGATTTCATCTTTATCAATAAACCTCTTACATTTCTCAGTGACCTTTTCAAATCCCTCTACACATTTCAGCAAAGCGTCACTTTCCCAATTCACTCATTTTCTCCACTTTTCAAACATCAGAACTTCCTATTCCATGATTATATTTTCACTCACCAACTCTTGGTCATCTATCTAAAGAAGAGCTTTTATTTTTTTCCTTTTTGTATCAGTCTATTGTTGGAGAAATCTACATTCTCCTTCCAAAATTTCAGACTTGTAACACCAATAGTATGCTTCCTTATACTTCCCAATTCAATCCTTAATTAACTCCTCTCCTTGTCTCACAAGGTACTCCATCCATTCTTGAAATATGCTTAACTTATGGTGAAGTTCTTCAATGACATCTACTTGCTCCTTGAAAATAATTTTAGATTTTGGAGAAATTTAGTTTGTGTTTGATTAGATGGGGATAATGACTTGATAAAACCTTCCAAGGAAGAAATCCACTCCTTTATCTCTCTTTTATTCTATCTACTCTTTTCTACCTTGGTGATAGTTCTCTCTAAATTTACTTTCATTTCTTCTATTTTTTGTCCTCATGATGAATTTATGACACTGCTTTGTGTCACCCTATAATCCCTAGGTGGTATTTCATGCTTTCTCTTACCTCCTATCGGAGTAGCTATTTGGAAATTTCTCCCTCCATATGCATTCCTCTTTATAGCATGCTTTTTTTAATCTCTACCTATAGGTTTATGAGTCTCTACTTCTTGCATTAAACTTCTAAGATTCAGAGGCACTAATTCCACCTCCAACGACAAAGCCATTTTCCTAACTAGCCAATTAGGTGCTTCTTCATACTATTCCACCTCTTAAATATTTCTTTGTTCTTGATTATCTACATGTTCAAGAAAATATCCTCTTGAAATATGAACATTACTTTTCATGACCGCCGAAACTTGAACACTTTCTATCCTCACTAAAACTGGATTTTGAATTATCTTGATTTATCACTATCTATTCATTTTCAAGACTTATATTCTCCTGTCTTGCCGTGTGTTCCATATATATCCCTGGGTAACCATTTTCCTATTATCTTGAAACATCAGGATTCTCCTCATTTCTCTAGTCACCACCCAAGCTCTACGAGGGCTCTATATTTTCACTCTTAACCTGACCTTTTCTTGATTTCTTTGATGTTTGTGTTTCCTCACCATTATTATGAATTCTTCCTTGTGGAAGTTGATCATCAGCTGTATTTCCATTACCAATATTACCCATGTGATTCTAACTTGTTGTATCCCCTATTTCCCTTTCATCCATTTTCTCAAGGTTTCCCGCATCTAGGGTGAGTGATCCTCTTATAAAATATTTTTCTTTATACATAGGATTTGACCTTGTATCTGGTACTTCTTCTACTAATGGCTGCACCATGGGATTTTATTTAGATTTCTTTTCTTCAAATTGTTTCATCATGGTAGTAAAATTCTCCCACTACTTTCTAACTTCTTCCTCATTTGGCTCAAGACTTTCCTTTTGAATTACAAGGGTCTTTCCCAATGTTTTTCTCATTGTTGTAGTATTGAATGAAGGTGGATAAGTAAATATATCTGCAACCTTGTAAGATGTAGACCTTATCTTAGCACGGTTGTGTGTCTTCATTCTCACCTCTTCATCTATCATAGGCTAAGCTCTTGGCTTTATTTTGGAAGAAAAATCCGCCTTAGGCTTCATTGTTAGATTGGTCTGACTAGCCACAGTCTCTTTACACTGGCTAGATAATGTCACTTGAATTTTCTTGCTTGAAGTATCAATAATTTTTTCATCACCATGTCTAGCTGCCTCTTTCTTTCCAACATTTATTTTCATTTTAGCAATCTCAAAATACCCCGATTCCTCTTCTAACTATTACGTTCTCTTCTCATTAGGTGGGTATGTGAGAATTACCCTAGCTTCTCTTAATTCTTTACTATAACCATGAATATAGTGTCGAGTTTATGTCAACACTTGCTCACAAATCTCCTTAATGGTTACTATTTCTCTCTTTGTATAATCTAGGTCTAGGATAGGCTCATCAAAAATATTTCTTCATCATAAATTAAATTCAATACTTCTCCATCATTTATATCCAACTACTCTGAAATATAATTAAGTCCAAGAAGCATTGCTACTTGTAAGGTAACCTCTAGTATGATCACTTCCTCACCTCATGCCATCATAATTATGCCAAAAATATTTTAAATCATAAACATGATCATACTTGCTACCTATTTTTGTTGCAATATTTTCCTTAGGATCTTAATTATTTCACCAGAGTGTAAAGAACTCCAGCTTATAAAGCTTCAACTCTTCCTCACATATATCAACATTTCTGGTTGCAACACATCTGTAATTCCTAATTGTAATGGGGAATTTGATTGAACATTATTTACATACTTGCACAAAAAGGGAATGAGAGACTTGCATCTATCTCACCAATTCTAACAACAACCTTTTGTTCATTGGATACCTAGGTAACACAAAGGGGTATCCTTTGAATCCTTCGACCCTAATCTAAGTGAAAGTAGGAAACTGAATGTACCAGCCTCCAACTGACCGGATTATGCTTTGTGCTTCTAGGGACACTCTTTTGGCTTTGTCACCTTCCATTATTCTTACCAGCTTCATGGAAAACATGTCATTAACTCTTTGATAATGATCCTAGTATTGGTGGATAGTGATTTGAGGTACATGAGCATATTTCAGATTATTCCTTGGTTCTCTACCCAAGGTACCAACCTTTTTCAATCCTTTTATGTTTGCCCTCATGGTGCAGGAATAAAAAATATAAGAAGATATATAAAACCATAGGGTGTAAGGGAATTCCATTAAATTTTCACGTATCCTATTTCTAATGAAACCCCCCAAGTGAATTTTCATAGGGCCTTCCATTATTTTTTTCTATAAGCCCGAACATCCAGGGTTCAAATTTGTTGGTATCCTTGAGTATAGCTATCCTTCTTAATAGGGTTATGATGTCTTAGACATTTTGAATAAACACAAACCTTTGGATCTATCTCATTTGCTTGGTAATCTCCTCTTGGCACCATTTTTCATTCATAAATTTTATATTTTTCTCTTCGGCATTTAGGTATGTCATGTTGAGGACTTGCATATCCAACAGATTTGTGTTGCTAAATGTGGGGAGCCCAAATTTGTATACAATCCATTTTACAGAGAAGTCTACATAGAATCTCCCTTCTTTCTCAATGACCCTCTTATTTGGGTCATACGAATTCATACATTACATTACCAATTTAAGAGCTTCCATCACTGGCAAAAACTCTCTTTCAAAATGCAACCCACTTGCAATGATGTTATATGCACACTGAGAGGAATTATCTTGTCGGATCCGCGTAACAAATTCAATGTCAGCAAACCATCTTGGATGAGTCTATGTAACTATCTCACCAACTTGTATGGCCTATGAAATAAGGGACTCAAATTCCTCATCTATCAACCTCCTTCTAGAAGTGCTCATATATTTTTGGGTTTCCTGCATTATTAGCAGATATGTTTCTTATGTGTGAGTTAGGGTTTAGTCTAACTTTCTATTTCTAATCATTCATAAACTTACAATCTACAATTAGGTTTGTAACTGAGGGTAATTTTTGTTAGGTTTGTTAGCAGATTAAATGAAAAACATATAAAAAACCCACAATAAATAATGGAGTGCAAAGTAATAAACGAAGAAATTAATAAAATGATCTCACCCAAGTTCTTCATCCTCCATGGTAGACCTCCATTACACCTTCTAGCTTTCTGCAATATGAGATTTCCCTCATATTATGATGAGCAATCTGGATTATGACTAGTGCTAAAAAAGTGTTAAAGGATTCAAATGATAGTGTAAGAGAATGTAAAATCCTACATGCAAGACTAATTAACTAAATGATAAGAAAATGCAAGACTTGAATGCAAGAATAAGATTTCGAGAGTTTTCAATATATTAAGAGATGATAAAATGAGGACAAAATTGCCATTTTATAGAAAATGCAATTTTGGATGGACGCATGAGATTAAAGACTGAGAAGTGCCCTAGAATCTATGGTCAAGATTCAAAATAGAAACCCCTTAATTAGGGTTAGGGCATATTTCAGGTGAAATTCAGAATGAGTGGACAAGATTTAATTTAAGAAATTAAATCAAGGAATGAGAATATGTGTGACAATGAGATGAGATTTATTAAGTAGAAAAAGAATGAGTTAGAAAATCAAGTCATTTTAGAAATTACTTAATTTGTGGAGGGAAATGCTATTTTGAATTTAATATTTTAATTTAATTCAAAATGGTGAAGTCAAGTGACAGTAAATAATAATTAATTATTTACTTGAAGAGAGAAATTTAAATAAATGATTTTTATTTAAATTTGGAAATGAATTAAATGGGACAATTAAATAATTAATTTTAAATTATTTAATTGTGGAAGAAGTGGGTTAATAATTATAAATTGTGGGGGATTTATTTGACTATGAGAAGACTTTAATATTAGAGACATATTGAATAATAAAATTAATTTATTTAAATAATCAAAGAGGGAATAGCGGATTAAATAAATTTAATAATTTATTTACTTTAAAGAGGACTTTAGACATTAGTGGTTTATTTAAATAAATGCAATTTATTTAAATATTTAGGAAGAATAAGAGAGATGAATTAATTAAATAATTGGTCGTTATTTAATTAATAGTTGAATTTGGTTAGAGTGACATAATTGAATTATGTTTAGAGGAATTGATGAGAAAATTGAGTTCATAGGTCTAGGTCAATTTTATGTGTTTACATTTTGCCCTCTTTTTTATAATGCAGTTTATCGCATTATGGCAAAGAAAACAAGTCAAGAATATTCCCTAGTGAAGGTATGGAGTGCCTATGCCCTCTCGGGAAATTTTTCAAATTTCGGCCTAGGGTCAAATTTTTTTGGAAAGTGTCCTGATAAGCTAAATGGATGTCCAGAAAACCAATGGCATGATCAGTTTAAAAAATAGAGGACGTTAAGATAGCAAAAATTTCAGTCAAAGGTGGTCAAATGAGCTTCCAGTACAAACCCAACAGACCAAACCCTAATTTTCAACCTATAAATATGTTTGAAAAGGCAAACCATGTGTCATTTTCACATTTGCTAGCTAGATATTTTGGAGAGCAGAGCGTGAGGAGAATATGGTGATTCCCATGATAGACCACCATGGTTACCATGTGAGGACATTGCAATGACCCGAGGGCGTAGAGCCAATGGTAAGTACCCCCTCCTGACTTTTATTTTCTCATTTTTTGTGCATTAATTAGGGTTTAGGAGCAAAAAATGAATGAGTTGCAACACAAATGCGCTCGCATAAACCACAAATCTTTCATGTTTAACAAATCTATTGCATCGCGATGCAAGTGCATGGGATGGGAAAAGTTTAGGTTTAAAATGACACAACTGATAGGTCGTAAGCCACAAGTGCTAAAATGCAATGCAAGTGTGGTAACGTGTGATGCAAGTGCAATCTTGTGAAACAACTGCAATGCCAAATGGTGCAACTATTATGAAATGACGCAATTGCTAGATAGAATGATGCAAGTATTATAAAGTTTCACAATTGTGATCTAGAATGACGCAAACACTTTATTGTGGTGCAAGTGCAAAATGTAGAGCCACATATGGTTGAGTGTGACGTAATTGCAGTCAACGCAATGCAATTGTAATTGACTAGGGTTGACCAGAGTTGACTTAGTGTAGACTCTTTTTTCAGATGCATTTAGATTGCACAAATAGTAATAATGCTTTGTAACACTAATACATATGTGCTAACCTTCATTTCCGCGTGTGCATCAATGACTAGTGCCTATTTAAACATGCGAGTTCAAACCTGCCACATACACATTCAGAGATTGGCTAGGAGACCTAGAGAGGCATCGATTGATGAGACTAGGCCTGTATTATGTCACTTACATGCCCATTATTCGAGCGAATAGGGGATTATTGACAAATTTATGTGAGAGGTGGCACTCCAAACATGATCCTTCCACCTACCCACATGAGAGGCCACTATGACCTTAGAGGATGTGTACAAGATTTTGCGCATCCCAATTAGCAGGGAGAGAGTAGTGTATGATCCCCATAGAGGGCGACATGCCCTGGGAGAGATGTATAAGGTTGTAGATGATGTTGATTTAAGTATTCATGGATATGAGATCAGATGGGAGTTTTTGGCTTGTCATTATCCTCGGTAGGATGCTATATTAATGACACTGATTGTCAGAGTCCTTATACCAGATCGTCATGGGCACAAATTTTTGACAGGATGGGGAGATGTTATGGTGCGGATGTGTAGGGACAAGACTGTATTTTCTTGGGGGTCGTGCTTACTGGTGATATTATACCGTCAACTTCATGAGGTTGTATACTAGGAGGGTCAGAGTATCAGTTGTGGAACTACCTTACTGATGATCTAGGCATGGGAGCATATTCCCATTTTTCATCCACTAGTGCAAATTCAGCAGTTGGGCAAGGGTATGCCCTATGTTTACCTTTATGCAGGTTTAGTTACCCAAACCCAAGAAGGAGATACAAGGTACTGGCATCATCGGATTGACACATTGATGAGTTTTTTTTGGAGGCCTTTCAGAGATTGTACCCCATGGCTGGATGAGGATGGTCATATTTCTTTGTGCAGACAGTTTAGATATTTGATTGGCTATACAATGCAGAGCCAAAGGATTATAGGGATGTACCTACCCTAGCGGGTACTACAAAAGTTTGGGGAGTAGCAAGGTGTGCCTGTGGGGATGACCAAGTATGCATGATAATCTAGAGAGACCATGTGGGGGCCACCTATATCAGTGGTCATGGTAGAGTAGCAGATTGATAATCTGGTTGTGTATTAGTGAGGATGGAGGGGAGGGCCAAAAAATGTAGGGATATCGATCGAGTTTGATGCCTAGTGGAAAATTCAAATGCCTATTCCATTGATAGTTCCAGATGGTACCACATTGATTGATCATCGATCAGTGATTCTATGGGTGCAAAGGGGAGGACGGGGAGATTAAGATGGTGGCCAAGGGAGGGATGGAGGGAGGGGTAGTGGCTTAGGAGATGGAGGGAGATATGGAGGATATGATGGAGGTGACGAAGGTGGATATGGTGGTGGTGGCGATAGGGGTGGGAGGAGGAGGGGTGACAAAGGGAAGAGGCAGCCCAAGAGAGTGAGACAGGGGGTGGGTGTAGCACCATTTTCACCCATTAGGGAGGAGGGTGAGGAGGGAGAGAAACTTGGTAGGTAGGAGGCAAATGCCAGAGCAGAGGAGGAAGTGGAGGTGAGTGGAGAGGAGGCAAAGGGTAGATCAGAGGGGGAGGGGTTGGGAGAGGATGATATCTTTGTAGAGCACCACCCTTTGGACATTGATGTGGAGGAGGTTGGCAGTGAGGAGGAGAGGGATGAGGAGGATGAGGAGTGGGAGGATGAGGCTGAGAGGAGGCTGAGGGAGATGATGATCAAGGGTGAGGACGAGGGGGATAGACCACCCATTTCGCTAGTAGATTCTATCATTGAGCTGAGACTTGCCGACCTGTAGAGTAGATTAGATGTGGCCTTGTCTCAGAACAAGGCCCTAGTAGAAAAATTAGAGGTGGTTCAGATAGAGAGGGATTAGGTTGTCATTCAGAAGTAGGAGGCTGAGAATTGGGTGCAAGAGTTTGTAGAGCTATACTCAGGGTCGACAGGGGACATGGAAAAAGATTTGTCTAGGATGAGTAAGAGAAGAGGCCGATACAGATTGTTATACGAGAAACATTTTCCACCTGAGAGACGGGACCTAGGTTTATCCAAATTATATAGCAGGATAGGCAATAGTACTTAGACCTCTAGCAACATCAGATCACATAACAGTAGCCATACTAGTGCAGGAGGGTCCACCTCATCTATTAAGTCATCAGGTCACAGATCACATAGTTCACACAGCCATTCATCTGGCCACAGCCATAGGTCAGGGAAAATTCACATATCAGTATCTTTAGGACACCAGCCAGAGCAGAGACAACCTCCCACCATTGATCCCTCAGGATCTCAGAGTTAGGCCCCAGTTACCTCACCCATTCAAGTTACAGTTCAACTTATGAGCCAGCAGCGCTCACCCCATGGTGGTTGACCTCCACGAGATGGAGAGGGAACAATTTAGGATTTATACTTATTTATTTCTATGAGACATTGTATATGTTGACATTTGAGCCTGCGAGCTCCATCTTTGGGATTCCTCTAGATTCTATCATGTGACATTTATTCTTTTCGAGATATATATATATATATGAGATGCTCTTGATGCAGACTACATGCTTTGTTTTATGATGTTATGCATTATGATGTTGTATGTTTTATGTGATGTGATGTGATGTGATGCATTGATGATGATGGTTTCATCCTTATATGTCATGATTGTCCTACTTTATATGTTGATGGTAATGATGAAATTGATGCATTTATGTATTATGAGATGTATGGATATCATGTTTTATGGTTATGGATGCAATTATGGATATGTTCATTTATGTATGCATTATGTGATGTATGATGATATGATTCCTATATGTTAATAAAATGAGGGTTATGATATCTATATGTTAATGCCAATGATGATTTTGTGTATGCAAATTAGATGGATGTAAATGATTACTCATGTGTCATGAAATGTGAATGTCGATATTATTATGAATTTTATGTATGCAAATGTGAAATGTGATAATGAAATGCTCTTATGATCATGTATGCAACTATGTTTTTGTGTGTCATAGGATATTACCAGAGGATGGGAGAAGAGAAGATAAAGGTGGATGTTAGTGCAGAGAATGATATGCATGTTAGTGTGGAAACAATAATCCTTCAACAATTTCCATAGTACTGTAATAGTTGTTGCTCTTAATCATCATTGGGAAAAATGTCGTAATGGCCAAAAAACACTATGATATGACATAAATCAATAGTGTGCAAGGTCGAACCATCACATAGATCAAACAGTCACAGAAAAGGATAATCATGAAACTTCATTGTTTCTCTAAATCCTGATGTTGTGACATCCTTGAGAAACTAGCCTCATGAAATCCAATAAAAGACAAGATGACCATCGTACTACATCGTTGCTCCTCTAAATCCTGAAGTCAAGACATCCTCAAGAAACTAATAGCAGGATGATAAAAAAGGACAAGGATGATCGTCATGATATGTCATGGCTCCTCTGATGTAAGAAACTAATATCATGATAACCATCAAAAAGATAGATAATTTTTGCCAAGTGAGCAGAATGTCAAGTGTTTCAATGTCCAAATTCCAAGGTTGACGAGGTCTAGGTTGCCAAATGTCAAGTGATGCAAGATTTAGGAAGGAGGTATCCTGAATGGAGTTTATGTCAAGAGGATCAATTCTTAGAGTCATGAGAATTCATCAAAGTTCCAAATGATAATGACGATGCTTAGGAAAGACACATCCAAAAGAATTAAGAAATGACAAGAGTTATTCCTTAGAAGGACACATCTGAAAAAGAATCGTGATTGATAGGTTGAGTTGCCATGATAGAATTTGACTAGATGACCTGCCATTGCTAACATGCTAGTTTGATTGAGTGAAAGGATTGGTTAAAGTGTCACAATAGATTGCCTTTTTAAAATTGAGGGAAAATTTGATTTACTTGAAAATATTTGACATGTGTGAAAGTACTGTGCCATGAACCCTAATGGACTAACCTAGTGCAGCCTCAAGGGCTCATCAATTGATGGCCTTACCTACGTCATGCACTAAAAGACCTCATAGTTCAACACAACCAATGAATTTGTCTGAAGGACAAAAGATTGAGTCATGATTTTATTCTGAAAAATCTAGAAGGATGGGCCTAATGTCTCGGGGATTCAAACATGAATCATTCCTACGTAGCAAATGCATAGAGACAACGCAGTTTGGACAAGGATGAAGATTGAATAATGTGATTGGATTAAAATGGCAAGATAGACTTGACTTTGTTTTGATATTTTCATGACGCTCTTCGAATTTTTTTATGTTTTCTTCAAGATATTTGATGATTTTTATGACTTTTTTTAAGGATTTTTTTCAATATTTTTAGGACCTTTTCGAGACTTTTTCTGATTTTTAGAACTTTTTTAGGACTTTTTACAAGTGCTAGGACCATGTGCGATACCTACTGCTATCGAATGACAAAAGGTTTTTCCCCCAAGTAGGTGAAGGATTACCTATGTATAATGATATGGAAAAAGGGCATACATGGGATTAAAGACAAGGATATGCAAGGCATGATATTGACCACTACTAGCCATGGATGAAAATGATAGGACTAGTGGCAAATTTCAGGAATGTCAGGAATGTTGGGATGTTGTGGCTATGCAAAGTGGACAAAGACCGATTGGAGTAAAAGTAGATGGCGGAGCAACGATTGACTATGCATGGCACCTGTTTACCAAGTTTTCACCATGGTACTTATCCTTGTTTGCCAATTTTTTACTTTTGGACAAATTTATTTCTTGTTACTATTTTTTTTTGCCATTTTTGTTTTAATTTTTTTTTTGTGTCATGAAGACGCCTGTTTGCTAGGTTTTCATCAAGGTGACGATTTTTTCCTTATTTTTCATTTTTTTTTGTATTTTTAAGGTTTTATCCAAGCTCTCTAATGCTATGTGTAGAATATTCATAGATATAGGTTGTTGATGGGTTATTTCAATTGTTCTCCATTAGGTGTGGCTAGATGATATGCTCTAGAACTGAATGTTATAGTAATGATGTAAGGACTGAACCAATTAGGCTCAAAATTTCTAGGCTTCTCACGATCAGCCTGATTTCTTGGATTCTGCATGAGGACTAAGTCACTAATTTAAAATTTTCTGACCATCACTCTGTTGTTATAGCTCTTGTAGAGATGATTTTGATATTCATGTAAGTGATTCAAGGAATTTTTTCTTCTCTCTTGTAGCATTTATAGTTCATGGAGGCGAGACTATCTGTATTCTTCATCATCGATCATTCCCTTCAAGGAGATTCAGAGAGAAGGAATTTTGAACTCGATGGGAAATATAGCTTCAGATCCATAGACCAAGGAAAATGGAGTGGCTCCAATGGGTGTGCAGATGCTGGTAAGGTAGGCCCACAAGGCGGGATTGAATTGTAGATGCCAATCTCAGCCAACATCATTGATGATCTTATTGAGAATTTGAAGAATTGTTTTATTTGATGCCTCAACTTGACCATTGCCTTACGAATAATATGGTGTGGAGAAATGGTGTTGGATTTGGAATCACTCATAGAGTTCACGAACGTCTTGATTTTTGAATGGATGATCGTTATCTGTGATAATGGAATATGGGACACCATACCAAAAAATGATGTAATTAAGGATAAAATTTTAAATCTTCTTACTAGTGATGTAAGTGAGGGGAATGACTTCAATCCACTTAGAGAAGTACTTAATGGCAGTAATGATAAATTTATGGCCATTGGAGGAGGATGGATGGATTTTTCCCATGAGGTTGAGTCCCCATTGTGTGAAGTACCATGGAGAAGTGATTGGGCTCAACTCTTGTGTAGGTGTGTGGATTAGGTCATTGTGCACTTGCCATTTTTGAAATGTTATGAAAAATTGAAGAGAATATTTTTCTAATGTTGGCCAGTAATACCCCAGTCTAGTGACTTTCTTGGCTAGAGTTGGTCCACTCAAATGAGATCTACATATAACCTCATGTACCTCACATAAATTTATGGAACCTTCATCAGTGTCGAGATAGTGAAGAAGGGTGTTATCAAAGCTACGATGGTAAAGGGTGTCACTGATGATGGTGTATAAGGTGGCTCTTTGGATGAAGGATTTATGTTGATTACTGGATAAATTGGGTGGAAGGGTTTCAGACTTGAGGTAATCATAGATGTCCCGGTACCAAGGTGAGATGGGACCAATAATTTCACAAACCATCTTTGTCTCTAGAACATCGTATGTGGGAATCAACATTTGTTCCACTAAGAAGTCAAATTGTGAGACATTTTTGTGAATGTCTAAGAGAGATCCAATACTTGCCATTGCATCGACAGCCTTGTTTTGTGCTTTAGGGATTTTTTCAAAGGTTATCAAGATAAAATAGGTCAGGAAGCTATCCACCATTCGCTTACAGGGCAACAAATTTTCATCCTTTTTTTCATAATCATCATTCACTTGGTTGATAACTGACTGAGAATCCCCATATACTAGTAATGTCTAAATTTTCCATTTTATTGCCATTTTGAGTCTTGTGACCAGTGCTCCATATTATACAATGTTATTAGTACAAGGGAAGGTGATCCAAAATGCCTTAGGAATGGAATCTCCTTGTGGTGTAATGAACAAGACACTAGCTCCCAAGTCATGACCAGTATGAGACCCGTCAAAATACAGTTTCCAAGGTGATTAAGGTTTTGCGTGGAAGATAGACTCATCAGGAAAATCAGCTATCAATGGATGAGTTCCTTGAATAGGTGCATCTTCAAGTTGGTTGGCTATTACCTACCCTTTTATTGCCTTACACTCAACATATTCTATGTCATATTCTCTCAAAATCATGACCCATTTTGCCAATCGACCTATCAATGCTTCCCAATGTAGAAGATACTTCAATGGATCAATCTTTGCTACCAATTGTGTTTGGTGATTCAACATGTAATGTCTTAATTCCTAGGCCACAAAGACAACTACGAGATAGGAATGTTCCACAACTATGTAATTGAGTTCATATCCAATCATTGTGCGACTGATATAGTATATGGATCTTTCTTTCTCTTCATATTCATTTTGTGCCAATAATTCCCCTAGTGCATTGGTGGTTGCAGAGACATACAAGATAAATGGTTTTCCTTCAATGGGAGGCATTAAGATAGGTGGTGTCAATATATATTCTTTGATTTTTTGGAAGCATGTTTGGTATTTATCTATCCACACAAAGGGAATAATTTTATGCAATAGGTACTAAAATGGCTGCCATTTGTCTACTAGCTGAGCAATGAAGCATCAGATGGACTATAATATACCTTGTAGTGTCCTTAGCTCACTGATTCCTTTTGGTGGAGGGATATTCAAGATTGCTTTTTCTTTTGCAAGGTCAAATTCTTATTGGTTGTTTCTAATGTAACTAGGTTGATCTTATATTCTACCTATGGAATTGTAAACTCCAATCAATGACAACTTGAAGGACCTAGATCAACTGACGAGGATTTTAAAGAACTCCTACACTTTGGGCTCTACAAGACCCGGGAGGGTGATCCCTTAATGTGTTTACAACCTCTACACCATTATCATAAACAACATTGACAATAAAATGTAATCTCACTTAATACCTCAATAGAACAGGATAATACTAAATAGAATTGGTTATTCATCAATAATATCAACCATTTGGAGTATGAGATAGTCACAACAATACTTCACAGTAAAAAACATTCATTAATTTTCAATTTGTAGCAAGCTCTAGGTGAACACAAACAAAATATTGAATCTCACAAATAGATACATCCTATATCAGTGCTCTATATCCATTGGAGGAGTCAAATTCATAAACATCAAAGGGTTCAAGAAAGATTCAACACAAAGAATATAAGATCTTCGATAAAATTGCCTTACAATATCATTGATTTGTATCCTAACTCAATACTATTTATCAAATCCTTGTACAAAACATATCAAACCACAATCCCATTTAATAATTTTAATTAATAATTTGAATTAAAGCTAAAATAAGAATTGCACACACCACAATAGTGAGATGAACAAAATAACCCTTGATCATTTTATTCAAAATTCAGATATGCTTGTACATTAGAGATACATGAGCTCCAATTAGTCAACTTAATTCAAATACTAGTACTGTTATAAAACATTAAATATCCATGAATTCAAAACCTAACTCACATTTTTTCTATAGTTGTTAGACTTTACAATTGCTCTAGAAATTCACCTAGACTCGACCAAAACTTTCTAACTTACTAACCCGTACTTTTGGCCTTGAAATCCTTCTTATAGAAAATGAAGGAGCAAACAAGCATCGGGCTAGAAAGCACACATGTCACTAGCCACTGGACCACCTTGTGAATTTTAAATTTTTTGTTACAACAACAACCTCCTTCGGATAATATTCATGTTCATTCCCATTGTGCCCATTGAGAACGATTTGATGCAGCAACAAATCTTCAAGAATTCTGTGCTTCGATTTCCACCAAAATAAAATTGGAAATTGTTATAACAACAAAAATTGGTTAGTTAACTCTTAGCAGACTACTCCCTTTTCACTCCTCCTCAGTTAAATATATATTCACCCACTACTGGTACTCTTCATCACTTGGCCAATCAAAATTGATTACTCCATTTAACTTGACACTATAAGGCGTATATTTAACTACCACTTAGTTTGCCTCTCATTCAAAAGACTCAGGGAATGAGCTAGTGCTGATAATTTTATCCATGCATCTCACTAATAAATCAAAATTTGAGTCATCACAAATTAAAGTAATTTGAGCATTGATGACCTCATTAGCTCAATCCTACCATTGTTGAAGTGACCTTATATTTCCTTTCTCATCAATTATGCCAAGCAGTAGTGTGTCACTCCAATCATCAAAAATATTTACCAATTCTTAGATCTTCCTACTCAAATCATTTGGTAAGGATTGAAAACCTTGCAATGATCTAACCAACGCTTGAGTAGGTTTTAATGACTGTGGCCTATTATTGACATCAAACCTTGAGGCCTTATACATTGCATCTAAATCATTGGCCCTAGGGATCCACTTCTCAATTAATGGTATTGCTACCTCCTAATCCTTGTCAATGTTCTTTATCACATTCAATAATAAAGAATAAGAAGAATACACAGCTGATAATCTACCATCAAAATTCTCATTTAAATGTTGCAATATATCAGCAATAATTTCCCTTTGTCTTGAAAATATCCCCTCCTCACTCACCTTCAGATATGCGTGTAGCTCTACAACTTTCTGCATTAACTACTTCTTGGTTGGATCAACATAGCACTCTATATCCTCCTCCATTGGTTCCAATGTAGGGCTGAGGGAAGGAGTCTGACTCAGAGATCCCATTGTAGAGACAATGGGGGAAATAGGAGGTAATGACTTAATCCTTGGAGCAACTGATGTTTCCCCAATCTGCTTGTATTTTAACCTGCCCACCTTTATTTGTAGCTCAATATTCCTTAGCTGCACCTTATTATATTCTCCAATCATAAAATTATTATTTTCCATGAGGCTCATTTTTTTCAGATTCCTCTCCCTATAGTATTTTGTGCCAATTATGCCACATTCACAGTTAAATTTTTGGCCTCTATGGTTGCGGTCTTTGAAGCCCTTTTTATTATTAACCCCCCTCTCAAATTTTGGTTAATATCATAAATATTTGGCTTTCTTCCTTGGGGAGACAAAGCCCATATTGCCAAGGTTTCATATTCGTTACTAAAGGCAGAGTCTTGCAATGTTGCCTTGACCTCTTCTTTAGAATTTTGGAGGGGATGCTTGGACTTCAAAATAACATTGAAAGCTACTACATCAACAATATCCCACTCAGGTAAAATCAAGACACCAGCTTGATTGACTAAATTTCTCCCTTCCTCTGGAGTGATGTTCTTGAATTGATTTATTACCTCGGCCTTTACCTCATCATCATTCTCTTGATTTGACCTATTAGGCCTCAGTTCTCTTCTCTTCTTACACTTCTCCTAATATTTTTCCAACTTCATTCTCCATACTAGTTGCAAGAAGGATGGTGTTTTCACAAAGGCATCATCATCCAAAAATTCTTTACAAGCCTCCATCCTTGCATCTTGTACATATTTACCTTTCAAATCTAGGTATGATAAAACCAACTCAACTAGTTTTGGAGGAGAGGGCATGCCCATTTGCATATCTTGATCAGTAACAACAATCTCATCCTCCAAGTCCTCTTGGAATTCCTCAATACTTCACCTCTTGGGGCTTGGCACTGATAGTGGTGGTGAGGTACTTTTCTCAAGTGATGAATCTAGATCAATTATTTTTAATGCCCCAGGTGGCTTGAGATGTGGACCTGGTTGTTCATGCAATTCCATTATCTGCTTTCTCTTCCTATCTTCTTTTTCTTCATCAATTTTGTCATTTATTTTCCTCCTTTAAATAGGCCTGTCATCTGGAGGTTGATAGGTTGGCCTCTCTTCAAGTGGTTTTGTAGCTTGTTCCTATATGCCCAAGTCTAACTCCAAATTTATTTTCTTGGTCATCATAATACTCATGAATTCTTTAAAATTATCTATAAAAAAATCAATCTTTTTATGATAGGGTCTTAATTCCATCAATGGATCATATTTTAGATCCATCTTGTGTACAATGGACAATAGATTATCATAAGCAGACCCATTCTCTTTGCTCAATTCTTGCTTATTTAAATAAAATTCATTTCTAACCAGATCCTCAAGGAAATTGAACTGATGAACAAACTTGGCACCTTTTATTCTTTGTTTAAAGAGAAAAAAGAAACCCTCACGATCATGTTGCCTCTTGGGACCAAAGCTCAAATGGTACACTTCAAAAAAAAATCCAAAATGAACCTGACCTCCCTTTGAAAATACAAAATCAGACACCACTGTAAAGTCTGGGTAAAAATTCCCCTTACCCTTTCCTATAAGGTTATCTTCATGGATGCATCCAATCTACCACATAACTTCAAAAAATCAACCTCTTTGTGGCACATTATAAGGCAATATATGTGGAGTCCCTCGAAAACCATATACCCTCAAAATAGTGTTGACTGGGTATAGAATAATGTCACCCCAAATATGGAAAATCTTCAAATTTGGCCTCCTCACCTTTGGCCTAAGGAAATCATGCGATTCTTTAGGAACCCTAGGTAAATTTACCATTAATCTAGCCCTCAGTCTTGATGCAAAGAAGTTGGAAAACTATACATAACTAGCATTCTCCCTATTGTGTGAAAGGTCAGTAGTCCACACTTGTACTAGTAGCCTTTCTCCATTGACAAGTTGCTTCAATCTCATTTTCTCAAAGAAAAAATTAGAATTATTGAACAAAAACATGTGCATTAACATATAATACCAGTAAAAGGGGGTGCCTGCATTATTCTGATGCAATTTCACCAACCCTTCATGTATCTTCTTAGCCAAGAAGGAAGAAAAATCATATACTATAGAGAAATTGGGGTGTTGTATCTACAACCCCATGAATATATACGCTATAGGCATCACTATATTAGGGCTAAAATCCAAAATTTGGCACAATGAATAGAAAGTGGCCAAAAAGTGTTTGGCAAAACAATCCAATATGAAAGGCTCCTGGTCTCTAGGGCTAATATGAGATCTGGAACTTCCTGCCCTAATCAAATGAGGTGGGAGCATCTTAGCTCTGAAAAGGGATTTTATATTCCCATACTCCTATTCCATTCCTTCAAGAACAATAGGCACCAAGAAATCACTGGGCTCATTTAAATCAAAAACCTATTGAAATGCCTCTTTGTTAATACTTAACAAAACCTTTCCATCATTATCTCTAACTAACCATGTGACAGGATCATATCTTGCAGCCACTACCTTGATAAAATACACATCAGGGAACACATTTGGAACTATCAATTTCCCATATCACACATCCAGCCATTTGAAAAAGGATGAGGAAAATTTCTCTGTCTAAACCATGGTCTGAACATCTCCAAACCCTTAAGGGGAACCCTAGCATCTACTATATTGAAAAAATTACACACTAATCCCTCCCCTAGGGTTTTTCCTCACATTAAAACCAACCATTTCTTCCTATAATTTGTTGACAAGGGCAATTGATCTAGGAAATCGCCATATAGGTTTCTATTGAAATAGTCAATCTAGGCGGAATGATTTTTTTAAGATGCCATCCTGAGCAAACTAGGGCTTCCTTATATTTTAGACCTTAAACAAGCTAGGGCTTCATGAAACTATGAAATTACAAAACAAAACCCTTGCAATTTCCCAAAATTTAGCTCACTTATAGCCCTAATAATTTTTGTTAACAAGCTTTCCAACAACCAAACAAAAAATTCCCCCAAATTCAAATCACAATTTGACTAGGGGATGCAAAATTCAACTTATGAATTTGTGATTCATAGAAACCCTAATTCATCACTGCAATAACTCGTGAATTCATCCTCAACTTTGGAACTCCTCCACGAAACTACTTGAATTCTTTGTGATACAAATAGAATAGGAAAATGGTCACTTTATTTCAATCAAATCATGCCAGAAAACATCTTTTCCACCATTCAAGCTCACTCACACACTGCACCAACAACTCCAATCGCATTTGATGTAGATTTAAATATTACCTGTCGATCTATCACTTTGGCCAGATCATCGAATGACTACTTTCAAAACAATCTGACATAACTTCCACCATGAAAAAATGGCCCACCACATTCTGCATCGCGAAGGAAATCCATGTGGCGCTCACTCGTGATATCATGATCAGTAAAAACCTTGCAACTTCCAATCACACGATGGTAGAAAATCGTGGATCTCAATCATTGAAGATCCTATTCATTTGAAATAGTAGCCAACATTGTCATTAAACATTGAGCACCTTTCCTACCAAGATTAAAACATCTTCATCCATTTGAACCACGCGCATCTTATAATTGCTCTAGTAACCCTCCAAATAATGTATCAAAGCCAGATTAATGTATTAAAGTATTCATCTCATTCCATCGGCTTCACTAGATATGACATGTGGAGCTCGCTCATAGTATCACGATCAACCAAATTTGTGTGGTGGGTTCATCACCGGATAGCAGGTAACGACTGAGAACAAACAACGATTCATCAATGGTCATGAAAATTTATCCCTCTGCAAAATATTAAACATTTATTAAAATAAGAGGGGACATTACTAGGTTGATAACAAATGATGATATAATTTTTTTTAAAAAGAGGGAGCATGAGGCCAACCTAGACTTAGGAAATAATAAAGTCTAGTGAAAGAAATAAAATGACGGATCAAAAAAAAGGGGTCCAAACTTAGATGAATAAATGGGGCATAAGTTGTTCTTAAAACCCTCCTCCAAAAGTAATGACCAAATAGATCCCAACCATGGTATAAGATAAGACACTAGGGTTTTGTATAAATACATAAGAAGAAATGTAAAACCCCAACCATAGACTTTTATTGAACATCATGTAGAACCTGAAACATAAGCAAGACAAAATGGAACTTATAGAATAAAATTTTGAAGTTTCATCAGTGGCTCCAGTTGGGGTCATTCATTCCACTGAAATGAAGTGAGATCTTAGAATCTTAGGTTGAGTGGAACAATTGTAGAGATGACCAAAGGGGGTTGTCTGGACCAAACAACCCAATAGGAAAGAAACCTACCACTAACACATATACAAACCTAGAATACGGTTCATGGAAAAACATACTTCAGGTGAAGTAAAACTTCAAGAACTTTCCAAGAACTGACAATTCAAGAATATCCCCTGTCATCTCTTGGAGGAACTATGAATCTTCACCCCACTTGTTGTTGATCACAAATGAACCCAACCAGATTGCATAAAATTTTCCATATTTTCCCTTATCTTCCAATCTAGCATTCCACATTAGGACCAAATCTCCATCTTGGAAGCTCCTTGCATTTTCCTTTTTGTCATACATGTTTTTTAATTGCAACAGTAATTTTTCATTTTTATTTTGAGCCTCCCTCCTTTTTTCATCTAATTCTATGAGAGCTTCTACTCTCAATTTCATTTCATCATCAATTTCATTGTCATATGTCTAGACAAACTTATACATCTCCATCAAATTATTTTGGGGCAACCTTGGATTTATCCCATAGACCAAGTCAAATGGGGCATAACCTATTGCTTTCTTCACAGTCACCCTATCTTCCCAAACTACTAATCTCAACCTAGAATCCCATGCGTTCTTATTTTTATCCAAGATTCTCTTAATGATTTTCATCAAGCTTTTATTGCTGGATTCTTCTTGTCCATCCCATGCTTCTCACAAAAGTCTATGTATTCTTTAGATCTAAAGCACATTGCATTATCTGAAACAATCCTTTCTGGACATCCAAACCTATTCAATATGTTGCTCATCAGGAAATCAATTACCACTTTACTGTTTTCCCTCTTCGTTGGAATTGCTTCCACCCACTTGGTAAAATAATCAGTGGCCACCAATATCCATGAGTGGCCTCCACTAGACTTACATGCTATCTCTCCCACAAAATCAATACCCCATTGCTTAAATGGAGATTGCATTGCAAATGGTTTTAGAGGCAAGTTACTAGAGAATTTTAACTTACGAGAGAAACGTTGACAAGCATCACATGTCTTTACCAGTTGGTGTGCATCTTTGAAGATAGTAGGCCACCAAAATCCAGCCCTCAGTTTCTTATGGGAAGTTGTTTTGGCCATGTAATGCCCTCCACAAACTCCACTGTGTATCTCAATAAAAAAAAATTGTGCTTGATTTTGATCTACACACTTTAGCATGACACCTTCCCCATTTCTCTACCAAATCTTACCAGCTACAATAACATACTTGATAGCATGTAATTTTAATGTCCTTTTATCATTGTCACTCAAGTTTTCATGACACTTCATCTTTTGCAAATAATAGATCACACCTTTATACCATTCAAAATGTTTGATATCACGTATGTGTGATCTATTCTCCTCTTCTTGCAAATTTATTTGATTTTCTTCTAGATTACTTTGGGCCATAAGCTTGGCCAATCCTTGTCCTCTTACCAGCTTAGTAATCTAGATTTCAATATTTAATTCCTAGATCCTATTGATCCATCTACACCATCTTCCTGACACTTCTTATTATGTGAAGATATCTTTGCCAACAACACTAGGTACATATGCAACCACAATAGATCCCATCAAATAAGGCCTAAAGTTTTTAACTGCCTTTACCAATGCATATGCCTGTTTGTCATTTATATCATACTTGAGCTCTGCAACTTGCAGATATTTACTGAAAAAGGCTATAGGTTGTTCAAAACCTTTTGCATTCTTTTGCAACAACACAATTACAATTGTGTGGAAAGAAGCAAATGAAAAGATCTATAAGGGTTTAGAAAAATCAAGGGTTTTCAATACAGGATCCTCCTTTATTTCTTGCTTAATGGCCTAGAAGGCATGTACAGACTCCTCTCCCCTGTCAACCTTAGCTCCATTCTTAAGCATCTTGGAAATTGAGTGAATTGTCTTAGAAAAAATTGTCACAAACCTCCTTAAGAAGTTTATTTTTCCAAAGAAATATTGTATACCTTTGACATTGCGGGGTTGTGAGATTTTGTCTATTGCAATTACCCTCTCTAGATCAATTCTGATTCTATCCTTAGAAACAATATGTCCCAAAAATTTTCCCTCTCTTACCCCAAATGCTTATTTCTTTCGATTCAAAGAGATACCATACTAAAATGCTCTACTAAATACATTCTCTAGATGCTCACAATGACCCTCTTCTTTCTTGGATTATGCTTTCAAGTCATCTTGGTATATCACCAAAAAAAAGTTAATGAAATCGGAAAATTCCACATCCATGGATCTTTGGAAAGTAGCCCTTGCATTTGTCAGACCAAAAGACATTCTCACATAAACATATGTTCCCCAGGATGTAGTGAATATTGTTTTATATTTCTTAGACTCCTTGACCATGAGATGGTTGTAACCAGAGAACCCTTGCCTCAAAGACATCAATTCATATCCTGTCACCCTTTGTAACATGGATTCCATATTTGGTAATGGATAGTTGTCTTTTAATGAAGACACATTCAAATTTTTGAAGTCTACACATAACTTGATGGCTTGATTTTTCTTTCTTCCTGGCACTAAATTTGATACCCAGGATGAATGCCTGATTGGGTTGATGATCCTTGCATCCCTTATCTTCATTAACTCTTCTTTCATTTTGGGTGCTAAGGTAGGATTAATAGGCCTTTGTTTTTGCCTAAATGGCTTAGCACCATCACTCAAAGGAAATTTATTTTGGAATAGATCCTCCCTGTATGCCTTAAGATCATCATAGGACCATGCAAACACATGTCTAAATTTCCTCAAAAAATCAATTAGCATCCCTCTCAACTTTGGGGATAGTTTCTTTCCAATATATACTCATTTTGGTGATGCTTTAGTTCCAAGATTTATCTCTTCCAAGTCATTTAGATGTGAAGCAGTATGATTAACCTTTGTCCTATCCTGATTGTCAAATACTCTTTCTAATACAACTAAACCCTTAGGAATTGTATTTAATTTTAATTGAATTACCTCATTTCCAAACATAGTATCTTTACCATCAATTATTTCTACAAAAGCTCCAAAGTCAATTTATTGACTTTCATATTCATCCACATAATTCAAGAATCTTAGTATGTCATCATCATTATCAAAAACTTGCCAGTTTTTGATATTATCAGGAACTAATGGCCTAGTTTGCACTTCAACCTTTGAGATCCCAACAAATGTTATATCATTTGGTTTTAATGCAATATTCACTAATAATTTTGCCACTTTGTTGTGGCCTCTCTCCATCCAACCTATTCCAAATACATCAAAATTTTCCAATTCATCCCAAAAAAAATTCCTATACTGTTTCAACCTCTTATTATTTGATACATACCTAGCTCTAACTTGGGAAACCACAAGCTTAGAGTCTCAAATTACCTTGAGCTTCTTAATCCCATGCTTTTAATCTAACCCTAACCCCAACAACAGGGCCTCATATTCTGCCACATTATTGGTGCAATCAAATGATAGAGTGAAAGAGAACCTAAATGTCTTTCCACTCGGTGACCGTAACAAAACACCTACACCATATCCTTCTTTTGAACTTGCACCATCAAAGTACATAGTCCACAAGTCATCACACTCAGACAATTTTTTTACTTCTGTATCGATCGATGCAGTGGCCTTATCACAATTGCTAGGGAACTCCTCAATTTTGATTTCATTTATGACATTGTCAATAAAACATGCCATATTTTATAGTTGGATCATGCTCAATCATGTGGGGCACTTTTGATTCTCTCTCAATCTTGACATTCTTTCCATCAATGGAGAAAGTAGAAAATGATAGGTCACATTGCATGTTTCCCCCCATTGATGCACTCCAATTTCTTGACAATACCATCCCAAAGTGTGGTGGGATGTCTACAACTAGTATAGTCATGGCTAAGTCCTCAAGATGATGAGTCAATTTATAAGGCAATTCTATGATAGTCCCAATAACTGGAACTTTCCTTGAATCCAAGGCATAGCATTTACCTTGAGTAGTATCCACTATCAAGCCCATTGCCTCCATGATCTTGACTAGCATAACATTGTTTGATGCCCCTAAATCTATCATAAAATTCCTTAAAGTCTTCACATTTATAACAACACTTAAGAAAAAGGGGTTTATTTTTTCAAGGCACATATTAATGGAATTCCCTAAATATATAGGAAGAATTTGTGACACAATTCCCTCCACTGCTTTCTCTTTTCTTTCTCCTTCATCCTTTTATTTTTTACAACTACCTTGATCAACCCTATTAACAACAACACATGTGATCAAGGCTATTGTCTTTTCCTTATTTTCATCTATTCTCATCATTTCTAGCAAAGGTAGATTAAATTTAACCTGAGAAAGCACTTGAAACATATCTATGGGTGTATATTTTGGCAAGTCAGACACCATACCTTCATCATTTTCTTTCTTCTCTTGTTGTTTTCTTACCTCAAGTTTATTTTGTTTCCTATCCTCTGAAGCAAGTTCAATAGACTTTGTAATCACTTTAGTCTTCACCAATGATGAAGCTGCATCTTCTTGAGGCTTTGGAGTTTCATTCTTTTTCTCCCAAATATTATCATTTTTAACCTCTTTAACTTTTACATCTTTCTTGTTATCAACTTTAATACCCTTATTTTCTTCCCTTTTATCTTTAATAAACAAGCTAGCAGGTTTACCTTGTTCACCACCTACAGTTTTGTTTCTTGGCTGAAGTGAACTTCTCATTTGAGCAGCCATTTCCTCAGTCAACCTTGCAATATCTTCTTCTGATGGTCTCCTTAGGGACATTGAATCTTCATCTTGTTCCATATTGCAAGAATTATGGTCAAAATCACCTTCCTCATCAGAGAAAACGTGTTGATGGTATATCTCACTTCTTTGAATCTTACTATCCACATCAACTCCCTATGTTTCATCATCAGAGGAACACTCTTCCTCATCAATGTATGATCTAGCCATACAAACATCCACATCAGCCTTCTTAATTTCAGGAGTCTGATCATATTTTTCCTGCTTTGTTCCCTCAACAACAAGCAACTGAGCAATACCATAGTGATTTTGATCATGTGGATGTTGAAAAACCTAACACCATGGCCTATCTTGTACCATATTTACCGAATGCTTTTGTAGGGGATCTAGGGTATGCTGATCATGATTAGGCTTCTGGCTAGGAAATATTGGTTTCCCATCTTTCCAATTTGTATTGAAGGGTAATTTTGCAACCTAGGCTATCTTTCATTCTTATTATATTGTTGCTTATCATTTCCTATACCTTTTCTTGCTTGGAAAAATTATATTTTACGTCTTTCAAAGTGCTCAAGACCTTATCCCTCATATTTTTAAAAAGTGTGGGATCTTCTCTCCTACCATATTTCCTAGAAGCTCGCCTATTAATATCAATGTTTATAGCCACCTTGAAAGCATCCCTCATAGTATGAGGATCTTTATCTCTGAGGAGATATTCCATTTTAGCATCAAAAGTATTGAAATATGTGGTTAGACAGGCATTCTCATCAAGCCTCAAAACCTGGAACAACTTATACATTGCTTTTTGAAATCTTAGATTAAACTCTAATACAGGCTCGTTTAGTGACTTCTTGATATTGTTGAACTCATTCAGCATGAAACTGGCAGTGGTTTTATCACCCTACTATTCCTTGAAACATTTTTCAAATTCATCCCATGAAACAATACTAGCATTAGGTAATTCTATGTACCAATCCCTCGTATCCTCTACCAAGGATGGTACAAACAATTTCATTACAATATCTTCATGCTCTACCTCATAATCATTCAACATATCCATAAAGGCTTTTAAATGTTCCTCTATTGTCACAACATTATTTCCAACAAATTTACTCATCTTTTCTCTCAAATCATCAGGGATAGGATTTGGATAACCTAGAATACCATCAAAGAATAATTGCCTATATATTTCTAGCTATATAGGTCTTCTTTGAAATAATCCTTCAATCTTCTGAGATTCAACACCAAATTCTATGTTATGCACCCTTGGGCCATCCTGATTTATATTTACAAACTTAGTAGCATGGGTTCTTAGGCTAGAATAGTTTTTATTGGTATCCAAATTAGTTTTAGGACCATATTTCAAGGCATCTTGGTGACTTGATGAGGTTGTAGCTTGTGTAGCCTCATCCATGCTTGAAATATTTAATAAACTTATTTTCCTTTTCATTTTTGCATTTGTAGCCTTAATTTTTGTCCTCTCCAATTCCTTAGCAAGAGCCTCACCCTCCCTTCTAACCTTTTCTAGGGTAGTTTCAAATTGTAAGGGTACATGTGGTGATAGGTCTCATTTAGGAGGATGGGAAGTTGCCTTATCACTTATCTTAATCCCCTCAACCTTTTGTTTTCCCTTTTTCTAAAACAGGTTTAGGATTTGGATCACTTGGTTGAGGCTTGATAGGGTCTAATGGTTTTGGGGCTAGTGGTTTTGATCGGGTATCAACTTGACCTAAAGGACCTACCTTAGACACATGCTTTATCTCCTTATCAACAATTTCACATATAACAAGGCCCTCAACATTTGGCTTGGGATTTTCTTGGTTCAGGGATTTCATTGTTGCCAATTGTCTAATCAACCTATCTCTTTCACTCACAACATGCATCAATTATGTTTCTCTCTCCTTTTCCTTTTTTCTCGTGAGCTCAGCTTGTTTTTGGATCTCCCACCTTAAGGAATCAATGTCTCCAAAAACATCATCAGGGTCAGGCAAGGTCATCTCAGAACTCGATGTATCACTTAGATCTATTAGGTTGACCTATTCAAGTACATGTCTAGACAATAAAGGAGTTTCATCATCCTCAACAGGAGGAGGCACATCACTAGTGCTTTCTTTGTGATGGATTCAAATTCTAGTCCTACTTCTTCTCTTTTCAGAGTATTAAACACTAACAAGTCCTTTATTTTGATATGTTACATCCTCTTGGTTTTGTGTATTAAAAAATGCATAAAAAAATCCACAACTATCTGAATCTAAACTTTTAGACACATTTTCAAAAGTTTTAGGGATAGGATGTAATGAATTACTTGTACCTTGTTGTACAGGGTTCTATGTGTAGGAGCAACATGACTAGATTATGGTTTTTTCTTTACCCAGTCCTTCTTCTTTGTTTTAGGAAGTTCACTCTCCAATGTTTGTTTAGGATTATTTTTCATGAATGACCTGGTGTTCTTTATTTTGTGTACTTGTCCAAAATATCCTTCAACTTATATTAAATCTTCAAAATAAGATGCACACTGGTGCAAAGACCTCAAAGTCACCACCCTATTATCTTGGGAATACCAAATATCTAGAGATACTTGGTGTATTTTCAAAAGACCTTTGGAACTTTGTATCAACAACGTATAATGTATTTCACCACTAACTCAAAACACTTTGAATAACAAAAGATATGGAAAAAATTAACACAAAACCACGGGCTCGACCTTCAAATCACATAAATACCTATGAAAACTCTATGAAAAATAGATAACCGATATAGTGAAAAGAAATATTTAGATTAAAGTCCCCAGTAGAGTCACCATTTTGTTGGTTGTTTTTATTGTAACCATGTTGATCTTCTAATCTACCTATGGAATTGAAAATTCCAATCAAGGGTAGCTCGAAGGACCTCGACCAACTACCGCATATTTTAAAGACCTCAAACACTTTGGGCTCTACAAGACCTGGGAGAGTGATCCCTTAATGTGTGTACAACCTCTACACCATTATCATAAACAACATTGAAAATAATAGGCAATCTTACTTAATAGCTCATCATAATGAGATAATACTGAATAGAATTGGCTGTTCATTAATAATATCAACCCTTTGGAGTATGAGATAGTCACAACAATATTTCACAATAAAATATGTTCATTAATTTTCAATTTTTAGCAAGCTCTAGGTGAACACAAACAAAATACTGAATCTCACAAATAGATACAACCTAGATCAATGCCCTATATCCATTAGAGGATTCAAATTCATAAACATCGAAGGGTTCAAGATAGATTCAACACATAACATATAAGATCTTTGATAAAATTATCTTACAATATCACCGATTTGTATCCTAACTCAATACAACTTATCAAATCCTTGTACAAAACATATCAATCCACAATCCCATTTAATAATTTTAATTAATTATTTGAATTAAAGCTAAAACAAGAATTGCACACACCACAACAATGAGATGAATAAAATATCCCTTGATCATTTTATTCAAAATTCAGATATGTTTGTACATTGTAGAGACATGAGCTTGAATTAATCAACTTAATTCAAATACTAATACTATCATAAAACATGAAATCTCTATGATTTTGAAACCCTGAAAAAAAATGACTCAAAACCTAACTTGCATTTTCTCTATAGCTGTCAGACTTTACAATTGCTCTCAAAATTCACCAAGACTCGACCAAAAATTTCTAATTTGCTAACCCGTACTTCTGGCCTTGAAATTATTCTTATAGAAAATGAAGGAGCAAACAAGCATCGGGCCTAAAATCACACATATCACCAGCCACTTGGACCGCCTTGTGACATTTCAAAATTTTGTTAGAAAATCAACCTTCTCTAGAGAATATTATTTTTTATTCCCATCCTACCTGTTGAGAATGGTTTTATGCAGCAAAAAATCTTCAATAATTCATCACTTAAACTTCCACCAAAATAAATTTGGAAATTGTTATAACTGTAACAGTTTGTTAGTTAACTGTTAGCAACCTACTCCCTTTTTACTCCTCCTTAGTTAAATATATATTCACACACTACTGGTACTCTTCATCACTTGGCCAATCAAAATTGATTACTTCATTTACCTTGACACTATAAGGCATAAATTTAACTACCACTTGGTTTGATTCTCGTTGAAAAGACTCAATGAATGAGCTAGTGCTGATAATTTTATCCATGCAACTCACTAATAAATTAAAATCTGAGTCATCACAAATTAATGTAATTTGAGCATTGATGACCTCATTATCCCTATCCTTCCATAGTTGAAGTGACTTGATATTTCCCTACTCATCAATTATGTCAGGCAACAGTGTGCCACTTCAATCATCAAAACTCTTTACCGATTCTTGGATCTTCCTACTCAAATCATTGGGTAAGGCTTGAAAACCTTGCAATGACTTAACTAACACTTGATTAGGTCTTAATGACTGGGGCCTATTATTGACATCAAACCTTGAGGCCTTATACATTACTTCTAAATCATTGGCCCTAGGGATCCACTTCTCAAATAATGGTATTGCTACCTCCTGATCCCTGTCAATATTCTTTATTGCATTCAATAATAAAGAATAAGAAGAATATGTAGCCAATAATCTACCATCAACCTTCTCATTTAAATGCCGCAAGATAAAAGTAAAAATCTCCCTTTGTCTTAAAAATATCCCCTCCTCACTCACCTTCAGAGATGCCTGTAGCTCTGCAACTTTCTCCATTAACTGCTTCTTGGTTGGATCAACATAGCACTCTATCTCCTCCTGAGTTGGTTCCAATATAGGGCTGAGGGAAGGAGTCTAATTGGGAGATCATGGTGTAGAGACGATGGTGAAAATAAGAGGAAATGAATTAATCCTTGGAGAAACTAATGTTTCCCCAATCTACCTATATTTTAACCTGTCCACCTCTATTTGCAGCTCAATATTCCTTTGTTGTACCTTATTATATTCTCCAATCATAAAATTATAATTTTCCATAAGACACCCTTTTTTTAGCTTCCTCTCTCAACAGTCTTTTGTGCCAATTTGGCCACATTCATAGTTAAATTTGCAGCCTTTGTGGTTGAGGTCTCTGAAGCCCTTTTTAATATTAACCCCTCTCTCAAATTTGGGTTAATATAAAAAATATTTGACTTTATTCCTTGGGGGGCCAAAGCCCATATTGCCAAGGTTTCTTATTCCTCACTAAAGGAAGATTCTTGCAATGCTGCCTTGACCTCTTCTTCATAATTTTGGAGGGCATGCTTGGACTTCAAAATATAATTGAAATTTATTGCATAAACAATATCCCACTCAGATAAAATCAAGACACCAGATTGATTGACTAAATTTCTCCCTTCCTCTAGAATGATGTTCTTGAATTCATCCTGTTGGTGTAATTAAATGTTTTGTACCTTGTCCTAGGTCATAATTACACCTTAGTTAAGTTTACTTAGGGACCACATAGGAGTTGTTGGATAATTTCCACCTTTGGTGGACTTATCTTCTAATTACTTTATCACCTCCACCTTTCATGGACATATCATGTGATTAGGGTTCCACCTTTTGTGGTAGATCCACAATTTGTGGTGGTTATCACATTATCACCTTTTCACTTTAGGTGGAGTGATAGCTTTTCATTATTGTCTCATCTCATAAGATTATGAAACTTGTCATAATCTTATGCACTCCTATGTTCTCACCTTGGCTATATAACCAAGGGGTCTCTCATTGTAAAAGCAATCATTCCATTCTCATTGACATTGAATACAGTTTATTCTTGTCATATTATTTTCTCTCTTCTTTGTGCTTTCTATTTGGTCCATAGATCTTGGCATCCATAGCCAATTCTAACACATCCATTACCTCGGCCTTTATCTCATCATCATTCTCTTGATCTGACCTATCAAGCCTCAGTTCTCTTCTCTTCTTACACTTCTCCTGATATTCTTCCAACTTCATTCTCCATACTTTTTGCAAGAAGACTTGATTTTTGACAAAGGAATCATCATCCATAAATTCTTTAAAAGCCTCCATCCTTTCATCTTGTACACATTTACATTTCAAATCTAGGTTTGATAAAACCAACTCAACTAGTTTTGGAGGAGAAGGCATGGCGATTTGCATATCTTGATTGGTAACAACAATCTCATCCACTAAGTCCTCTTAGGATTGTTCAATCCTTCACCTCTTGGGGCTTGGCACTGATAGTTGTGGTGAGGGACTTCTCTTAGGTGATGACTCTAGATCAATTATTTTTAATGCTCTAGGTAACTTGAGATGTGGACCTGACTATTCATGCAAATCCATTATATCCTTTCCCTTTCTATCTTCTTTTTCTTCATCACTGCTATCATTTATTTTCCTTTTGTAAATAGGCCTATCATCTGGAGGTTGATAGGCTGGCCTCTCTTCAAGTGGCCTTGAAGCTTGTTCCTATATTCCCAAGTCTAAATCCAAATTTATTTTTTTGGTCATCATAATACTCATGATTTCTTTGAAATTATCCATCAAAAATCAATCTTTTTATGATAGGGACTCAATTCCATCAATGAATCATATTTTGGATCCATCTTGTGTACAATGGCTAATAGATTATCATAAGATACCCATTTCTCTTTGTTCAATTCCTACTTATTTAAATCAAATTCATTTCTAACTAGGTCCTTAGGGAAATTGAATTGATGAAAAAAATTGGCACCTTTTATTCTTTGTGTAAACAGAGAAAATAAACCCTCAGGATCATGTTGCCTCTTGAGACCAAAGCTCAAATGGTACACTTCAAAAAAAAATCCAAAATGAACCCAACCTCCCTTTGAAAATACTAAATCAGACACCATTGTATATTCTAGGTAAAATGTCCCCTTACCCTTTCATGTAAGGTCATCTTCATGGATGCATCCAATCTGCCATAGAACTTGAGAAAATCCAACTCTTGGTGGCTCATTATAAGGCAATATATGTGGGGTCCCCTAGAAACCATATACCCTCAAAACAATGTTTACTGGGTATGTAATAATGTCACCCCAATTATGGAAAATCTTCAAATCTGGCCTCCTCCCCTTTGGCCTAAGGAAATTATGAAACTCCTTAGGAACCCTGGGTAAATTTACCATCAATATGGCCCTTAGTCTTGATGCAAAGCAGTTGTCGAGCTATACATACTATCATTCTCCCTATTGTATTAAAGGTCAACAATCCACACTTGTACTGGCAGCCTTTCTCCATTGACAAACTATTTCAATCTCATCTTCTCGGAGAAAAAAATAGCATTCTTGAACAAAAACATGTGCATTAACATAGAATACTAGTAAATGGGGGTATCTACATCATTCTACTACAATTTCAACAACCCTTCATGTGTCTTCTCAACCAATAAGTAAGAAAAATATTATACCACAAAGAATTTGGGGTGTTGTATCTGTACCCCCATGAACATTTAAGCTATAGGCATCACTTTATTAGGGATAAAACCCAAAATTTGGAACAATGAATAGAAAGTGGCCAAAAAATGTTTGGCAAAACAATACAATCTGAAAGGCTCCTAGTTGCTAAGTCGAATATGAACTTTGGAACTTCTTGCTCTAGCTAAATGAGGTGGGAGCATCTTAGCTCTAAAACAAGATTTCATTTCCCATACTCCTATTTCATTCCTTCAATATCAATTGGAACCAAGAACTCACTGGGATCACTTAAATAAAAAACCTATCAAAATTCCTCCCTGTTAATACTTAATAGTACCTTTCCATCATTATCTCTGACTACCCGTGTGACAGGATCATATCTTGTGGCCATTGCCTTGAGAAAATCCACATCAGGGAACACATTTGGAACTATCAGTTTCCCCATATCATACATCCAACCATTTGAGAAAGGATGAGGAAAATTTCTCTATACAAACAATAGTTTGAACATCTCCAAACCCTTAAGGGGAACCCTAGCATCAACTATATTGAAACAATTATACTTTAATCCATCCCCTAGGTTTTTTCCTCGCATTAAAACCAACCCTTTCTTCCTATCATTTGTTGACAAGGGCAATTGATCTACAGAATCGTCATATAGGTTTCTATTCAACTTATCAATCTGGCGGAATGATTTTTTAATGGTGTGATCCTGAGCAAAATAGGGCTTCCTTATATTTCAAAATTGAAACAAGCTAGGGCTTCATGAAAATATTAAATTACAGAACAAAAACCTTGCAATTTCACACAATTTAGCTCACCTATAGCCCAAAGACAATTTTTTAACAAGATTTTCAACAACAAAACAACCAATTCCCCCAAATTCAAATCACAATTTGACTAGGAGATGCAAAACTCAACTTATGGCTTTGTGTTTCCCAGAAACCCTAATTACTCACTATAACAGCTCGAGAATTCGTTCTCAACTTTGAAATTGCTTGAAATCTTTGTGATACAAATATAACAGGAAAATGGTCACTTTATTTCAATCAAATCATGCTAGAAGACTTTTTTCCACCATGAAAGCTCACTCGTGCATTGCACCAACATGTCCAATCGCATTTGATGCAGATTCAAATATTACCCGTTGATCTGTCATTTTTGTTGGATCATCAAACAACTTCCTTCAAAACAATCTGACATAACTTCCACCATGGGAAAATGGCCCACCGCATTTTGCATTGCCAAGGAAATCCATGTGGTGCTCACCCATGATATCATAGTCAGTAAAAACCTTGCAATTTTTTATCACGTGATGGTGGGCAACCATAGATCTCAATCATCAAAGATCCTCTTCATTCAAAATAGTAGCCAACTGTGTCATTAAACATCGAGCACCTTTCCTACCAAGATTAAAAAATCTTCATCAATTTGAACCACATGCATCTTATAATTGCTTTAGTAACTTGCCAGATAATGTATCAAAGGAAAATTAATGTAATAAAGTATTCCTCTCATTCCTTCGGCTTCACTAGATGTGACACGCGGTGCTCTCCCGTGATATTGTGATAAGTCAAAACTGCATCCTGGGGTCATCACGAGATAGTGGGGAATGATTGAGATCAAACAACGATTCATCATCGATCATGAAAATTTATCCCTCTGCAAAATATTAAAAAATTATTAAAACAAGAGGGGACATTACTAGGTTGATGACAAATGATGTCATAAGTTGTTTTTAAAAGAGGGAGCGTAGGGCCAACGTAGACTTAGGAAAGAATAAAGTCTAGCGAAAGAAATAAAATGACGGATGAAAAAAAAGGGGGCCAAACCCAGACGAATCAATGGGGCATAAGTTGTTCTTAAAAACCTTGTCCAAAAGTAATGACCAAATAGATCCCAACCATGGTATAAGATAAGACACCAGGGTTTTGCATAAATACATGAGAACAAATGTAAAACCCCAACCATAGGCTTTTTTCAAACTTCATGTAGAACCTGAAATATAGGCAAGCCAAAATGGAACTTATAGAACAAAAATTTGAAGTTCCATCACTTCTATGCCTCTTCGTGAAACTATGTAGCCCAAAATTTTTCCTGAAGTAACCCCAAAAACACATTTCTTTGGGTTCAAGTTAAGGTTGTATTCTTCTATCCACCTAAAAAAAAATTCGAAGACCCTGAGATGATCTTTCCATGTCAAATATATAGCCAAGAGGTCATATACGTAATCCTCCATTAAAGTATGCATGAGGTTGTGGAATATTGTTGTCATTGCTCTCTCGTATGTGGCGCCTACATTCTTTAAGCCGAAAGGCATGAAATTCCAATAGTATGTTCCCCATGGGCATGTGAATGCCATTTTTTTTTATCCTTGGTGGTGATGCATATTTTATTGTAGCTTGAGAAACCATCCATGAGTGACAACATCTCGTATCCCATAGTAAGATCAACAATAATATCTATGTCTAGTCGTGGGAAATCATCCTTTGGACAACCCTTATTTAAACCTATGAAATCCATACAAATGTGGATTTTTCCATTAGGCTTAGTGATAGGGACAAGGCTGGAAATATAGTCGGCATCATCTATTGATCTTATGAATCCTACATCCAATAACTTCTTTAGTTTAGCCTTCACAAGTAGTGAAATCTGCGGATGCATTTTCTATAATTTTTCCTTGATTGGTTTAATACCTAGAATCAAAGGAAGATGGTGCAATACTAATGTAGGGTTCAAACCTAGCATGTCATCATATGACCATGAAAAGTTAACTATTTTGTCTGAGAATAATTGTTTGAATTCAAGCTTTTCTTCTTCTATCAATCATGCGGCCAAGAGAACCATTCTGGGATTCTTTGGTGTAGCTATGTTAACTTCTATTGTGTCTTCAATAAGAATTGCTGATTTTTCCTGTGTTATGGGAAGAAAGTCCAATCCTCCATCCTTAGGTGCCTCAGAGAGGTTTTCACCTTCAGATACGTGCTTTACTTTTAATATTGAATTGTCAGAAGGTGCCTTGAAGTTTTCACCTAAAGACATGTCTTTTTTTGTTTTATTTTCATATTTTTGTGACTGGATGATTGCACAGTCTCCCCGAAGTATGTTGCACAATCTAAATCAATAGATAATACTTCCTTGTAATGATCACTTGGTATGCCCTCATGGAGTCCCATGAATTCTGCAATGGCTTTGTCATTCTAAACAATATCCATGTTGGGTGAGTCTTGTTGGTCCTAGTCAATGAGCTATGGGTAGACAAGGGAAATCCCATCATCAACATTGATAAAGGGGAGGAGGATGTAGAAAGCATGCAAATGGAAGCCTCAAGTGTGAAGGAAGAATTATCATCTTCACTTTCCCAATCATATTCAATCCAAGGACCATCTTTAGATTTAGATGAGTTATGCTCTTGGTCATAATATGGGACGAACGGATCAACATCATGATCAAAGGATGGTAATTCAAAGGCATGTACAGTATGTTTAGGCATGTCAGGCTTTTGGGTGAGTTCAAGAATGGGGTGGGATAATGTAGATGTTACCAATGATAGTTTATGCTCACTTGGGTCCCAAGGTACGCTTACCCATTATGTATGTTTGGAATGGTGATCTATAAGATCAATGTACATTTTTCTAAATCTTTCCTCCAAAGGGAGTTGGCCATGTTCCATGAATAGTTCATCGATATCATAGTCACTCAAGGTTCTATTAGATCCCCATTCCCATTCGTGAGATTTAGTTTTAGTAGGGGATTCTTTGCATGTCTCGACACTTTTAGGAGCTGTTGGCATTTTTTTTTTTATAACAACCCAAGCAAAACCCACAAGAGCTTCTATGAGCTTTCCATACTCAATTTTTTAAGTCCTAAAGGCACCGTGCCAACTTAATGAGAAGATAATAGTAAAATAGTTATCTCTCCTACACTTCAAACTCTATATCTCTCCTACACTTTGGACTCTGTAAGATCTAGGAGGGTGTTCCTAAAATATATTGTCATTCATGATAAGAATGAATTGCTCATAGGTGGATAAACAATAGATAAATTCTCGTCTATGTCAAATGAGATAAACCTTCAACAAATCAGCTATTTCTTAGAAGAGCTTGGCTCTACTCAACAAGGAATTGAAATAACACCTAAGTGTGTTGTTATGAGTTATTCGAGTGACATTTCCTAAAGCTATAACAAAAAATACAATGAAAAGAAGCAATCAGAGTTCTAGTGCCATATCCTAGAGCACAGAGTCAAACCAGGAATTGAACTATAGAGTAACTTTCATCTAAAGTATCTATGATCTGTATGCATAACATTACCATCCATACATCAATACTTGAGTTTATTACTCCTTGATAAATCCTATGTGTTAATTTGCATAAAATTATTGGACAACTAAAGCATTTAACATGTCCATTGAACCAGAGCTATAGTCAAACATAATTCATAGTAAGTAACAAATGGAAATTAATGAAAATCATCTTTGATAGATACTTCATTAATAATTCATGCAAACTATTACAATAGGAGAGAAAATAGACTCAAAACAATCACAAGGTTAACATAAGTATGCTCAAGAACCCCATGATTTACTAAGTTCTCAAAAAAGACTCAAAGCTTCAAAACCTAGATATATTCTTCTCTTTTTACTACTTGACTCTTATCTTACATATCTTAAGTAATTTCAACAGACCTCTCTCTCGGCCCAAAATTCCCTTTTATAAAAACAAGGGAGCTAACAAGCTTCAGGCCGGAGAATACACATGTCCACTTTTTACTGGACTACTAATCCCTAATTAGTTAACTTTACATCATTTTCTTGGTAAGAGAAGAAAAGCCCAAAAAAAAAATGATAATTAGTTTGTTGTGGGGGAAGGAAAGGCATTGTTCCAAGTGTCACTCCCTTGACACCAAAGCATCTCTTAACCATTCTACGCACTGATTTTATTTGAACAATTTCAACCTAAATCCAGAAAGAGAATGCATTTTAAAATATAATACCCAAGGCTAGACCTGTATTTTACATGACCAAATGGCAATTCTCGTCCCAATTATTTATAATTCAAGTTCATTAGTGAACACCTTTTTCCATGACTTGAAATCCTCCTCAGATGACCAATTGAAAGTCACCACCCAGTCCACCATTTTTCAATAAGGTACATACTTTATCATCAATGGCGTGGCTGTCTTATCAAAGTTTTCTGGGAAACTAATGACAAATGATAACTTTTCTAAATTGTTTTCCAACATGTGAATATCAGCATTTTTGCATCTCATGAGTCTGGGTAGTCATTATATTATTCATTTGCTCCTTCCATGCATGCAAAGGCTTGACACTATTCTGACTATGCAGAATATGAGGTAGTGGAGTCAAATCCTTTCCATCATAAATATCCTTCAATGCTTTGATTTTGGACTCCATAGGAGCAACAGACCCCTAGAACTTTTTCTCGACAATATTCTTAACAAATTGATATGTTGTCATGACTATAGGATATTTTTACCCATGTTGTTTTTCCCCAACTACCATAAATTTTAACTTCTACATTCTAGGGCCCCATCTATTTAGCAAAGGGATAGCCAATTCTCTATCCCTTGGAAAAGATTCGAGTGCTTGCAACATGAAGGCATAATTTGCATGAACACCATTCAGCTTACTCTGGACCTGTTTATGTAAATGCCTTAACACAGTATCAACAATTTCTGAATTATTCCTTCTTGCTACATCCTAAATTGGGTTCACCATCTCCTTATATTATTCAACCTGCTGGATCAACTTTTCCCTAGAAGGATCTTCGCTCAAGGTACTAGAATTTTCAACTGCAATGGGCACTTGTCCCATATTATATGGGACCATAGCCCAAGATTGAACCTGTGTAGAAGGTTGGGGTTGATCTACTGGCGGGTCTGAAATAATTTGGCTAGAGCTAGCCTGCTTTTGAGACCTCAAGGTTTCCATCTGTTGTCTTAATAAGGCCATTTTAGTTTCCAATTCTGCCACCCTTTGCTAACTCTTATTATACTCAATAATAATGTTATTATACTAGTTCCTCAGAGTATCTCGGCTTTTATCTAAATCCTCCATAGTTTCCTTAGTGAATTTGGCAACATTCACAACCATGTCAACAACCTCCAATGCAACGGTATCAACAACTCTTTTCACAATCAAATGACCACTAAAATCAGATGTTTCAGCAATAGTAGGTTTTCGAGACCCTATGGATACTGACCATATTGCTAGAAAATCCCACTCCTCACTGAAGGTTGATCCTTTAAGTGCCAATGCATCCTCTTCCTCTATTGCAAGAAGCGGCTTATTGGCCATTCTTACTGTGTCACATACCATAGCATCAACAATATCCCATTTAGGGAGTAGCAATATCCCACACTTTTGAACCAATGCCCTGCCCTATTTTGGTGTGATTTCCTTAAACCTCTCCTTTATTTTCACTATGATCCTTGACTGAATTATTTGCTCTGGAAGCTCTGGATGCAGAATTCTCTCATGTGCTACCTTCTCAGTATATGATGAGAGATGAGCTCTCCATAAAAAATCTTCAAAAGCACGAGTATGAATAAAAGATTCATCCATCATGAACTCTTTACAAGCCTCCATCCTCAAATCATCACTATTTGTAATTCCTTTAATCTCATCCTTCCCCAATCTTAGGGTGATGGCTCCTGAGCTCATTACAATGTTAGCTGGATCTAGTGGCATCTCTAGATTTATTTCATCCAAAGTTACAATGATATCCTCCTCATCATTACCATTTTGGCCAACATCCCTCACACTGTCAGTTCTATGCCTCTTTGGGGATGATGGGTTAATCTGTTCTGAAATCTTCAGAGGTGAATCCAGATCAATAATACTGGGCATTGATTGCCTTGGGATGGATGATGTGCCACTCATCATAACCTCCTCTTTCCTACTTTTCTTCTTTCTTGAAAACACATTTATCTTCCCCTAAGGATGGTAGGTAGGCCTTTCTTCAATTATTATCTCAGGGTACTCCTCAGTAACTTGTGACTTTCCCCTTCCTTCTACAATTATTTCCTCCTTTAAGACTCCTACTATACTCTCAAAATTGTCAAGAGCATAGATTTCCTTGCTAAGCTCATCTTTGGCATTAGGTATAGGATCAAAACTAGGTATTTTCTCATGTTTACTTCTCACCATTCTTGAATAGGCAATGTACATTGCCTTTCTCTCGTCCTGTAAGTCCTTATCAAAAATGTTCTTGATGATATCTTTAGGAAAGTAGAAGTTGTGGTCAAAGGTCCCAGTCTAGTGCGTAGCCTTCATTTGGGAAATAAAACCCTCAGGATCATAATTCGTAGGGCGTATAGTCCTTAGCCTATATGGCTTGAGTAACAAGTGCAAATTTCTCCACTGTCCCTTTATCATGACAAAATTGGAAAAAGCTGTATATTCAGGGAAAAAAGATCCCTTCTTGTGTTCAATAGGCAAATGGAAATCCTGAGATGCTCCCAACTGCCTCATGATTTCTATAAACCAAGTCTAAGGGGGACCTCCCTAGGTAGAACAAACGGGATGGCATTTGTGCCAAAAACCCTAAAGATTGTAGTGCCATGATTGGGGATAATATCACCCCAATTGTGTGTTAAATTCAACTCAGGCCTCCTCTCCATAGTTCTTAGGAAGTCATGGATTTCCTTCGGAATCCTGGGGGGATCAAAAACTAAGGCCTTCCTCAACTTGGATCCGAAAATATTATGAAAGGTGACATAATCAAACTTATGATCATGCATGTCAGGACTCTAGTCCAATATTGGACAGGCATTTCAATATCTCCCTCCATATTCTTCAATTCCATATCTTTCTCAAATACCTTCTGGCCCCTATATGAAAACATATGAATTACCAGTGAAAACTATTTGAATTTTACCCAATTCTTTCCCAGCTTGAAAGCTGCTAAGCCATAATGCATGTTCTCTACAAGGTGAGTGGAAAAATCATATATCACATTATAACCAGGGTGTTGGAGGTTTACAGCCAGATACATTACCTCTATAGGCAAAGTTTTCTTCAAATCAGTCCCTAGAACTTGACATAATGCACAGATGGTCTTCTTAAAATGGGGGGCAAAATAGTCTACTGGGAAAGGTTCGGGCTCATTCTTGCCAATAACAATTTTTTTCAGATTTTTTCCTCTTCCCGACACAGCCAAATGGGGTATCAAAAGAGATGTCCTGATGAAACCCTTGGTATTTTTGTATTCCTCCCTGAAGACCTCCAATTTTATGGGAATCATATCTTGGCTCCATTCATGCAAACCAAAAATCTCTGCAATTTCCTCCCTAGTTAGTTTAATCATTGGCTTGCCAAGATGTCTTTTGATAATTCGAGTCACAAGGTCATAACTTGCAGCAATATCTTTTAATAACTCTAAATATTCATAGACATTGGGTACCACCAGCGTACCTAGGTCCAATCTTCATGGATTACACAAAGGAGTTGACAAATTTTTATTTCCAAACCAATTGGAAAACAACTGCCAACCAGTGTACGACAATTCGACATCATGAATTGTACACTGTTTATCCATTAAACCTTCCTAAATCACAGGTCCATAGAACAATACCCTTCCATCCTTCCTTTTGCTCGTAGAAGGTTTCAACAAATCAATAATATCTTGTGAATAACCCTTAGGCGTAACCTCGGGACCAGCAGTTCGTGCCTTGGGTGCCATATATTTTAAATAGATGGTAATTCGAACTAGGGTTTTTTCTTTAAATGACAAACAATTACACCTTGCTTCTGACTACCATTATAGAAAGTTCTTTTATATTCACAAAAATCAATAGCAATGATCGATATAAGCTCTAACAGCCAATTTGCTTAACAATTCCCAAGAATCGAAAAGGAAATAATCACCAATTATTCAATAGGCAATGCTAACATATTCCAAAAACACAAGAGAAGGCATATGTATCACTTACGGTTTATTTTGCAAAGCGTCAAATGCCGCGATAATGGAGAATTGAGATAATAACCACCTCCCTAAGCACCGAAGAATTTTACAAACCAAAATGCAATACTGAAATAGCAATTCACTGGTTATTTGGCATTTAATTATGTAGGCCGAGTCAAACTTGACCATTACTATTCGCTCACGTGAGATAGAACAACTATAGTACAACACCAATTCATTTGAAAACAAGTCATTGATCAAAAACATAGTTGGCCAAGCAGACAACCCAAATTTGGTCAAAAATAGTTTAAAAATGACACATCCTCCTTCCAGTCAACAAGCGAGCAAGAAAACTTCCCATTAGGTACCACATCAGGATGAAACGGGTCCCACCATGTTCATTGATTGATAACACCGGCGCCCGCGTGTCAACACATCGCGTACCTTGCAGCATTATTGAAACTAAAGTTTTAATCGCGCGAGGTTAGCGAGGGATGGCCGAGATGCATTGGAAAGTACATAGCTGTTGGCATCAACATCCGTCAATCGGTTAGCACACAAAACCTAGCCCCACCAAGTTACACAACAAGTGGCAACATCTTGTAAGCCTTGCAACATTTCTCGTGATGTAAGCACAAACCTTGCAAGGTGTACGTTGAACGGTCAAGATCAAAGTCACTGCATCCGTCGGTTAATACAATCTGCACATACGAAATAGTTACTTTAAAGAAGGGGACCAACTAGACGGATGGGGAAATAACCCATGGGGTCAAAAAATGATTCAATGGTTAAGTTATAAAAATTAGTCGGCCAAAAATCATAGGGACGCAAAGGTCACAACGCAAAACCGAAAGGACAGGTAAAAGGGGCTGGTAAAGTTATGACCAAAGAGGGATAAAATATGACTAAAGTGATTGATCACCACTAATAACAAGTCAACACTCAGAAAGAAAAACCCCCAATACCCAGACCAGTCAAAAAATAATGAAAATAAACCCACCACAGAGGGGAAGAAAATAAAAGCTCCACCAGGAGCCATTACATTCTTACTTGAAAGTACATAGGTATGTTGATTTCCAGTTTCAAGTTGCTCAAACCCTAGCCCTATATACTTTGGTCTCTTAGAAATGATGATAGGCTCTCTTCTTTTATTTTTGTTTGGTCCAAGCCCACTAGTTCCATCAGAACCATGTTGTTTACATAATTCATATCCTTTTCCATAGATATATATTGGTAGGGGAGGTAATCACTCTAGGTCCTTATATATCTAATCAACTATGTCGATAATGGCTTCATCGCTCATGTCTCCCCATAGTGTGAAGACCCTTTTCGAAGGAACCTTGAAAGTTGTCTTAGGCTCCACTCTGAAACAAGGTCTACCATAGAATTTACGTGGCTTAGGTATGGTGGTGATACAGTAAGCCGTATTAAATTTGAATTCTCCACAACCCATGTCCTAGATCTTAAAGTCAGTACTTGGTATGGTGGCCTATGAGATGGTGTGGTAGAATTTGATGGAGTAGATATGTTGGAAAAAAAAGGATAGAAAACTAAGAGGGGTGCTAAATAAGTTCTTACCAAAATCAAACTTATACAGCATTAACCAATCCCTATATCATAGATCTAATAATTAATAATGCAATAATAAGAACAACACATCAGACACACATGAACACAAAGATTTTATACGTAGAAACCCTGTGAGGGGAAAAAACACGGTGGATGTTAGTCCAAAAGATTATACCCTGTTAGAAGTATAATGAAGAATAAAAAGAGAATGTACTTGCATTTAGGCACACTACCTAGAGCACACTGCTCAAAGGGAAGGCTCAATACCTTACATAAAGTAATCAGATTAAATCCATCTGATGAATTTGAATTGATAAAATAGCTTCTGCAAAATCCTGGTTACACTTCCAGTTAGGCACACTAAAAACCTCTTCAAAATCTTCCACACTCTGCTTTGAATGATCTGACCTTTATTTTCACTTGTACATCGCTTGTACACTTGAGAAAACTCTAAACAAGGAAAACAATCTTGGATATATATCTACTACACAGATTTGCATCCACTAATCAGTCAGCCACAAATAAGGAATAAATTACAATTGACGGCCTTGATACATGAATAAATTTTAATGTGTACCAACACAAGTTGGCCATAGCATAGTGAGGACCCAAAAAAAAATCTCCAAACATTCCAAACAATGAAATATTAACCTTCATGGATCCGCAACACGCTAACACCACAATGTCGGCCAAGAACATGAACACTCAGGCACATATCAGAAAAATCTCTAATCACAAACACTCCAATTACTGTGGATGTACACCAAGTATAGAGCATGATCAAGACTCATCCATGAACATCATAGGCATATGAGCAACATATAAGATTACCATGCTTTCATCTGCTTTGACCAAGAACACCATCTATAAAGACTAAATAACTATAGGTATACAGATCGTCATAACTTCCACAAAACTTCATGCACACCACTGAAACTTTCAGACAGCATAATAGTAATGTTCAACACCAAACCCTTTGAAGCACACCTTCATATCTTCAATACATAGAGCTTTCCAACATTCTAACCTTCTGAGCTCCACTGGCTGCTCGTACTATATTTTTTACAATTTTCTCAATCTCCTCGACATATACACCCTTAAGAAGATTAAAATTCTAATAGCATTGACATCAATGACAACAATATATCAGAATCACAACCACAACATCCAACAATCTCCTCCTTTGGCATTGGTGTCAACACATGATGTGAAAAATAATACCATCAACCCAACTAACTCTTCTTCAACAATCTCCCCTTGAGATTGTGCACTTTTTGTCTCCTTCTTTCCCACATTTTTTTTCACATTGCTTCTCTCCCCCTTTTCCATCAATGGAAAAGGTACATATACTCTGATTTCAATCTTGAAAACATCTAACTACTCCCCCTAAGTAGCAGTCACCACAACATTAATTCAAAATATGATATAGCAATGAATTCATGGACTGATGCAAATACCTGCATCTTAGTTCTGATTAGGAGGGGAAATTATCCCTAACTTTCCTTTGAGGTACTCAAAATTATCCTTAGGTAATGGCTTTGTAAAGATATCTACAATTTTCTCTTTGGTAGGTATGTACTCCAGTCTGACTTCTTTGTCACTTACTTTATCTCTGAAGAAGTGATACTTGATAGATATATGCTTTGTCTTTGAATGCAATAATGGATTCTTAGAAATTTTAATGGCACTTGAATTTTCATAGAGTATAGCAATGGGTTCTTCATACTCAATTCTGACATCTCTAAACATTTTCTTCATCCATAATACTTGGGTACAACTGTTTGCAGCAGTAATGTACTCTACCTCAGTAGTAGTTAATGAAACTGAGTTTTTCTTTTTGCTTAACCAAGATACCCACTTCTTACCTAAGAAGAATGCACCACCACTAGTACTGTTCTTGTCATCTATATCTCCTACCCAATGAGCATCAGTAACAACACTTAGAGCAAGATCATCATTCTTCAAATACCAAAGACCAAGATTAGTTGTCCCTTTTAGATATCTGAATATTCTTTTCACAACAATCACATGGGACTCTTGAGGATCAGCTTGAAATATAGCAACCATGCACACAACATTCATTATATCTAGCCTTGTCTGAGTCAAGTAGAGAAACCCACCAATCATCAATCTATACCTTTTTTTATTTTCTTTAGGGGATTCATCATTCTATGTGAGTTTACATCCGATCACCATAGGTGTACCAACAGGCTTTGCTTCTTCCATGCCAAACTTTTTTAGTAACTCTTTTACATATTTGGACTGAGATATAAAGATCCCATCTTCTAACTAAGTGATTTGCAATCCCAAAAATAATATTAGCTCTCCTATCATTGAAATTTAAAATTCACTTTTCATTTCATCAACATACTTCATACACAAATAATAATCTCCTTCAAAGATAATATCATCAACAAAGACTTCAATGATCAATTATTTGTTCTCATCCAACTTGAAATACAAATTGTTGTCAGTAGTACCTTTACTAAATCTAAGCTTCAATAAATATTTTTCCAATCTAGTATACCAAGCTCTAGGAGATTTCTTTAGTCCATACAAAGATTTCTTCAATCGACATACCATGTCCTTTTCATTAGTCAACTGAAATCCATCTGGTTGTTCAACATAAACTTCTTCTTCTAGTTCACCATTCAGAAATTTTGATTTTACATCCATTTGATAAACTTTGTAGTTCTTGAAAGTAGCATAAGCAATAAGTAGTCTAACAGCCTCAATTCTAGCAACATGAGAAATTTTTTCTTCAAAATCGATACCTTCCATATGTGAGTAACCTTTGCAAACAAATATTTATTTGTTTCTAACCACATCACCTTGTTCATTCAGCTTATTCCGGAACACCCACTTGGCTCCAATAACATTTTTGTTCCTGAGGTCTAGGAACAAGATCCCATGTATTATTCTTCTATATCTGCAACAGTTCTTCCTCCATGGCTTTCATCGAATGTTCATTGTTGCATGCTTCACTTAAATTTCTAGGTTCATCTTTAGAAATTAGACAATATTCTTCTTCTAGTTTGCACACCTTTGGTTTTGTCTCCTATGATCTGACTATCAGAATGATTTCTTCTCACATACTTAGGAGTTTTGAATTTTTCTCTTACCTCTTGTTCTTGTGATCTTTCTTCTGCACTTTCTCTTGTTTCTACTTCTTGATCTTCTTGATTCACTAGAACAATTTGAAGCTGATTCTGTGTCTGAGAATTATTGTTAGCATCATCATGTTGATCATTTGAATCATAATAAGTGACTCTAGATCATTTACCAATATCTTCATCAACCTTAACATTTTCACTTTCAACCATTTTCTTCAACCTTTTATTAAAGCATCAGTAAGCTTTGCTTTTAGTAGAGTATCCTAGGAAGATTCCTTCATCACTTCTAGCATCAAACTTACCTATATCATCATCTCTCTTGATGTAGCATTTGCTTCCAATTTTTTTGAAGTATTTGACAGTAGGCTTATAATCAAACCATAGCTCAAAAGGTGTCTTACTAGCTGTTGAAATTCACCCTATTAATAGTATACACATCAGTAATTACAAATTCTCTCTAGTAGAAATGAGGAACATTTGCTTCCAGCATCATGGTTCTAGTAGTGTCTAGAATGGTTTTGTTCTTTCTCTCAACAACTCCATTCTATTGAGGGGTCTGAGGAGAAGATAACTCTCTTTGAATACCATGCTCTTCACAAAAATAATTGAATTCTCATGAAGTAAATTCACCACCTCTGTCTAACCTTAGAAATTTGATCTTTTGAATTGTCTCATTCTCCACCATAGCTTCAAAATATTTGAACTTTTCTAGTGCTTCATGTTTTTCTCTTAAGAAAGCAACCCATATCATTTTAGAAAAATCATCAATGAGTAACATAAATTACCTTTCACCTTGTAGGCTTCTGATTCTAGAAGGACCACATAGACCAGTATGTATATAATCCAATCCTCCATTAGAGCTATATTGTTTTCTCCAGAAGAAATTTCTTGTTTGCTTTCCCATCTGACATTCCTTGTACATAGTGTTAGTAGGCTTCACTAACTTAGGTAAATATCTGACTTCTTGAGTAGAATTTATCTTAACAATTTTATATAACTTCCTATGCCATAACCAACTTAAATCAATTTGAGCAATCAAACAACTTTGACTACCACTACTTAAATGAAAGATATTAACTTTTGTCTTTGTTCGTGAAACAATTATATTTCCTGAGCTTCCTATTATTCTGCACTTACCATTCTTGAACTATATATTGTAGCCTTTATCTACCATTTTTCCAACACTCAACAAGTTATGCTTTAGGCCTTCTACATAAATAATATCATCAGTATTGTACTTACCACCAAAAGAAATAGTTCCTCTACCATGAATCACACCAGAAGTGTTGTCACTGAGCCTCACTACACCATCATCATACTTTTCCAAGCTTAAATTTTTTCTTTTGTCACCATTCATATGATGTGAACATCCGCTGTCAATTACCCACTCATCTTTCTCTTCAACTTTTGTTGCAAGAGCTTTCTCAAAATTTACATTACTACCAAATTTAGTGGACACTTGACCATTTTCTTTGATAGCAATAAATACCCATTCATCTTCATTTCTAGTTTCTTTATTAGATTCTTAATCAGTTACACCTTCTTCAACATAATAGCATTTCCTTTGAAATCTAGTATTCTCAAGCTTATATTTTAAAACTCTTTCAGGACATCTAGAATCAAAATGACCTATCTTACTACAAGAAAATCATTTAATAGGTAACTTTCCTTTGTACTTACCATGACCTCTTGATTCTCTTTTCACAATCAATGCTTCTAGTTCTTCCAATTCCCTTTCTTCATCTTCATATCTCAATGTTCTCTAGGAAATCTCTCCTGAATCATATCTCTTTTTCCCGGATACAGTTTCCTTGAAAGTAGATTCAGTCTTAGGAGTAGACTCACCGAATTCACTTAATTCTAATGCAGAAATTTTTCCAATCAACATGTCTTTCATAATATTCATCACTCTTCTGAGTTCATCAATAGCATGAGATTTTGTCTTGTAGGAAGGGGGCAAAAATATAAGTATCTTAGCCACAATTTCATCATCATTCATAGCTCCACTGACACATCTAATTTCCATCACCAATTCATTTATCTTAGGCGAGAAGGAAAAGTGTTCTCATCTTCACTCATCTTCAAGCTTTCCCATTTCCTTTTAGACTTTGTAGCTTAGCACTTTTCACTAGTACATCTCCTTCATACAATGTTTCTAGACTTTTCCAAATCTGATATGCAGTCTTCAAACCCATCACATTTGTCATTTATGAATATGTCAAAGCACTCACCAGTGTTTCTACTAAACTAGTATTAATTTCTGCTTGCTTGATCTCATCTTCAAATGAGGGACCATTATGAGGAATATTATATGCAATTTATGTCATCTTCCAGAAAGGTTCACCAATGCACCTCAAATGACATTCAATCTTGAATTTCCATAGAGATTAGTTTGTACCATCAAATCTTGGACTATCCTTTTTAAATGATGCCATCTCGGATCACCTCAAGCCGTTAGGATTATTTCAAAGGAACTATCTCTAATACCAATTTTTGGAAAAACAAGGATAGAAAACTGAGAGGGGGGGAGGGTGAATTAGTTGTTACCAAAATAAAACTTATACAAAATTAACCAATCCTTATATCACAGATCTAATAATTAATAAGGAAAGCATAAGAACAACACATCAAAGACACATGAACACAAATATTTTATACTTGGACACCCTATGATGGGAAAAACCATGGTGGATGTTAGTCAACAAGATTATACCATGTTAGAAGTATAATGAAGAATAAAAAGAGAAGGCACTTGCATTCAGGCACACTGCTCAAAGGGAAGGCTCACTACCTTACATAAACTAATTAGATTAAATCTATTTGATGAATTTGAACTGAGAAAATAGCTTTTGTAAAGCCTAGTTATAGTTTCAGTTAGGCACACTAAAAATCTCTTCAAACTCTTCCACACTCTGCTCTAAATGATATGACCTTTATTCGCACTTGTATATCAATTTTACACTTGACCACAATCTAAATTGGGAAAATAATCTTGTATATATATCGGCTACATGGATTTGCATGCACTAATCAGTCAACCACAAATAAGGAATAAATTACAACTAACAACCTTGATACATGAATAAATTTCAATGCATACCAACACAAGTCGGCCATAACATAGTGACGACCCAAAAAAACATCTCCAAACATGCCAAAAAGTAAAATATTAATCCTCATGGATCTACAACACGCTAACCCCACAATGCTAGCCAAGAACATGAACACTCGAGCACATATCGAAAAAATCTCTGATCACAAACACTCCAATTATTATGGACATACACCAAGGATAGAGCACAATATAGACTCATCCATGAAAATCATAGGAATATGAGAAACACATGAGATTACCATACTTTCATCCACTTTGACCAAGAACACCATCTACAGAGACCAAATAACTGTAGGTATACAGATCATCATAACCTCCACAAAACTTCATATGCACCATTGAAACTTTTATACAACATACTAGAAAGGTTCAACACCAAACCATTTGAAGTGCACCTTCATATCTTCAATACACAAAGATTTCCAAAATTCTGACCTTCTCAGTTCCATTGGCTGCTTGTACTATATTTTTTACAATGTTTTCAATCTCCTTGACATATACAACCTTAAGTAGATTAAAATGCTAATAGTATTGACATCAATGACAATAATATATCAACAACAGAACCACAACATCCAAAAATATATGGATGACTTGGTAAGTGTGGATGGGTCGATGTATTTTGAGGAAGTGGATGTTGAAGCCTCTTGATTGATAGGCACTTGATGCTCAGTAGTAGCTCCCGAGTTGGTGCAATATTGAAAGAGATCAAGATCTTGTAGGATATTAATTTTGATGGCATTGAAAGGGAACTTTAGGCATTTGTGGTATGTGGAATGAATGGCCTTTAGAGTATGAATCCATGGGTGACCAAGTAAGATATTGTAATGTATGTCATGATCCAGGACTTGGCAAGTTGTCTCTATGATAATTGGTCCCACATGAATTGGGAGTGTGATGACACCTTTGAAACCACATTCTAATTCATCATACGCTTTTAATACAATACTCTTGGTAGCATCTACACACGGATCAGAGAAGCCAAGAGCCTTAACCAATTTTAAAGATTAGATGTACAATCCTGCTATGCTATCTACTAGGACTCAATGAACTTTATGCTTATGGATGAAAACCTCAATATGTAGGGCATCATTTTAGATGGCTCGGGTGAGGAGTAGTCAGTATCTAAAAAGGTAATGTGGTGAGGGGAAGTCAAATATCCGACCATAAGTTTGAAATGGTTGACATCAATATTATTTGGGATGGAATACTCTTGCAAGACTTTATCCAAGATGGCCTTATGCGTGAGCGATATGCAAAGCAATTCAAGGATGGATATTTGAGCTTGAATTTTGTTCAATTGCTCGATAATGTTAAACTCTGGATTGGGTTTCAATTATTTAGCTGTTGGACCTGGTATGGTAATCTTGGGTTGATGAGTAGAGGGGCCTGGGATGGTGACCTTGCCTTTGCATGTGGTGATGTTGCATTCTGGGGCCTTTTTAATAGTAATGGTATTGACACATTTATCTTCATCAGAAGCTCAAAGGTTATTAATGATTTTTCCACTAGAATAGTTGAAAGAAACACACACGTAATTGGCTTGATTGTTATTATTATTTATGCCTAACAAGGAGGGTTACCTGAACCATGGTCCTGTAGTGGCTTCTTATGGAGTGTATGGTCTGAATTAGATGCAAATTGTTGACCACCAAGCTCAATGCTGCAGTTTTCAATAAGATCTTGGACAAGGTTTCTAAGTTGGTGACATGAGCAATTTTTATGCCCTTTAACACGGTGGTAGTCATATAATGTATTTTCATCCCACCATGATGGCTTAAACTAACTAGGATCATACGATTTAGGTTCTTCCAAAGTTACGACATCATTTTGGATGAGTTTCTTTAGGTCAACTTTGATGGGTTCACCCAAGGGGGTGTATGTGCATTTTGGGAATCACTTTGTCTAATGAGGTTGCCTTTGGTTCGATTGAGTGAGATTGTTTTGAATGGAATTAGCAGTTGTTGTTGGTGTTGTCACAGGTGCATTTTGAGTTTGAACTCCTGTGATTGTAAGTAATGACCTATTGTGTTGACTGTTTTCACATCAACCGTGCCATCATTGGTGATGTGTTTATTTTTGTCATTGGAAGCACTTAGGTTGGTGTTTGTGGTAGTGTTGATTATTTTTCCACCATACTTAAGTTCGCCTTTGGAAAGTAAGGCATTTTCAAGCTGGACACCTTTTTCAACAAGATCAATAAAGGTGGTGCAACAGTGGAGTTCTAAGCCATATCTTAGCGGGCTGAGGAGATTTTGCATAAACATTGTGACTTTTTCCTTTTTAGGTATCTCCATAGGACATTGGCTTGCTAGAGTTCTCTATCTTTGGAAGAATGGGATAAAGGTATCTCCTGCATCCTCCTGGGTGATTCTAAATAAGGAGGCAATGCCAATATCCATATCGATGTTATAGGCGTATTTTTCAACAAACTTTTTTACCAATTAATCCCATGATTTTATTCCTTTAGGAAATTGTGCGAACCACTCCAGTGCGTGCCCTGAGACTCCTAGAGAAGAGTCTCATTAAATAGGTTTGTTCATAGGAAATTTCCATGCAACTGGTAGTGAATTATCAGATATATTCGATAGGATTTGTCTTGCCTTTGTATTTAGGGAAATTTGGTGCCACATATCCTAGAGGAAATGGTGGCATATACAAGTTTGTGTCAAATGGATATGGACATAGGCCATATGACATTTAAGACTTTTTTCTTGACTATTGGAAAGTTTCCACTTGTGTTTGAAGATCAACAAGTTTGAGTGTGAGTGCCTTCACAATTGGGTTGTTGTTAGCATCACACATGTTGGTGATAGGTATGGATTGATTACCCACCTGTTGTGATAAGGTGTGTTGATTTGGAATTATTTGTTGGTGAGAAAATCGGGTGTTCTGATTTGGCAGTTGTTGGAAATGAATGTTTTGATGAGGGATGTGCTGTTGTGTATGGACTTGAGAAGCATAAGTTGGGATGTGGTATCCAACCATGTTGGATTGAATTTGAGGGCATTGCTGGCCTTGAGCATGTTGGTTCCCAAATGAAGTGGAATATTGGGTGCCTTGAGTGCCTTGCCCAAATAGATAATTATGGCCTGGAGGAATATTGGTATTTTTCCTCAAAGGAATGTTGGTATTAACCTATGAGGAATTTAGGACATTAGTTTGTGTTCCTTGAATGAAAACTCTTCATTTACTCCTCCAAAAAGGGTTTGATGAGTTTTTTTCAATTGCATTAGAGGAACCTAATAAGAGGTTTTCTGATGTACACTAGAGGTAGATGATGCCTCAAAAAGGTTTGATGTGTTGACACCCATTGTTGACCCAATAGTTTGTGAAGAAACTATGGATGTTTGTTGAGGGATGGACTATGATGTGGTGTTGGTTTGGGTTGATGATCCCCTAATAGACATTGTGTTGATCATATTGGATGCATTGGTTGTGGTATGGGTGGTAGTGTGACCAAGGGAGGTAGCATTGATAGTATTGATGAAATTTTGTGTGGTGGCTCCCATGGAGGCATTGGTTGCATCATGTGATTGGCTTTTTTGGTTGGTAGGATTAGGAGATGTTTCTCTTATAGTGTTGAGGTCAAATCATTTTGGTAATCTAGCCCCTTGGTCAAGGAGCATAGCCAGATATCTAGGTGAATCATTTAAAATGAATTCTTCCACAAAGGAAGCGACTTATGGGTTTTGGGCAGGAGCTTGTATGTCTTCTTCAAAGACTTGCCCCTCTTGGTCTCTATGGATAAATTGTTCAAAAGGATTGCATGAAGAGGATGAAATGGACATCTCACTGAACATATCGATGGGAGAATTCCCTATGTTGGTATTTACATTCATGTTGTTAGGGAAAGTATTTGTATTCATGTCATTGGAAAAATTGATTAGGTTGGTGTCTTGACCGAAATAATCCATGAGTCTTCTTTTTCTCTATAATCTAGTTTCAACCATAAAATTTTTTGCTCAACTTTGGGAATGGTGAAGGATGACCTAAATATGCAAATGTTATGACACTATGTTTTTGGGTTTTGTGAAATAAGGAATGCTATGATGAAAAGGAGACTAATGCAAATGTGAAGGATTCTAAGATGCACTCAATGTTGGAAAACTTAAGGAGATGCACACTTAACCATACAAATTGTTGGCAATGTCTCAATTTGGGAATGTCAATGGTCTTGTAAAAAGGACTAAGGAGGATAAAGTGAAATTTCCACACTAGACTAACGAGTGGGAAATAGTTCACAAAAGGTAATGACTAAAGACAATGGTTTGATCAAGTCTAATGATAAAATACTCTTGAATGCAAAGGTTTGACAAAGAATGGTAAGGAATCTTCTCCTAAAATCTACAAAATGAGTACCTAGAATGATGGTAAAGCCTAACAATGCAATTAAGGAAATGCAATGAAAACTATGGCAACCTAAGAATCTAACGTATAATGCAAGGATGATGGAAGTTGATCAATTCCTAGTTGGTTGTGGAAAAAAACAATAGACAAAGATGTCTAGAATCTTGTAAGGACAAGGTGAACCTCAGTTTCTGGATAATGAATGAAATGTTAAGGTATAGGAAAATGCATCACAACAAATGCATTGTAATAGAGAAAATGCATCATTGAATAAGCGAATGTGGATTTTCAACAATCAAATGCGGTTTGAAAGATCACTTGTGGCATTTGATCTATAAAATACGTCATATGATAGGTGATTGTGGAATTTAAGATGGTTAATGCGGATCGACATAGCAGTTGTGGCTCAGAAATAAGAAAATGCAATTCAAAATGGTAGATGCATCGCAAAGTTTTTATTTGTGGAAAAATTATTGGTAGATTTGCAAAAAAATGTGTTTCAATTTTGAAGTGTTATTTCAGATTTGAAGAGGACGTTACCTTGTTCATTTTGTCTGAAAACACCTAGAAAACATATTGTCTTGAAAAATTTGTAAACAAACACATAGAAAACATGTATAATCCCTATGGCTGAAAAGACTGTATTCTTTTGGATCCCACACAGATTTTACTCCAACCGCATATTCTTAGCGGATGAATCTAGAAGCTTGGCCCCATAGGCTCCCCCTTACAGTGCACTCACTTCTCCGGGAAACCAAGCTTGCAACCCCCATGAATCTCCCATGGCAAGTTGATCATATCTACTAAAAACTATGAAGATGTGGGTGCCTTCACAATGACCATTATTGCACCAAAGAATATAAAAGGATTTTGGTCACACTAGAACAAGAGTTTTAATTCAGTCATTTTATTCATGGGGCACCATCCATGCAAAAAAATACCATTGTTGCCCTTCTTGTTGGAATGGTGATCATGATTCTCGAACATTCCTTGAGAATCCACACTTATATACTAGTTGGAAGTTGCTTGGCATCTAGCGAATTACTGGTTGGGTCATTTCCTAGGGTGATTACTTTTTTCCCACTAGGCAATCCCTCTAAGATAAAAAAAGTGAGCAAACATATCTTTAGTTTGATCAATTTTTGTTGAGAAACAAAGAGAGATCACACGTAATATGTTCAACTCGCACTCGCATGATTGTTATTTTTAAACTCATTAGTGTGTGTATTTCTCTAGATCACACAAGGTGCAAAAGAGTTGCATACACACTGTAGAGATCATTATTGAATCACAAAAAAAATGAGGCACATGTTAATTTTAACCATTTGTAGTGTGATCAAGCAAGGGTTAATTTTAACTGTTTGTAGTATGATCAATCAAGAGTTCATTTTAAGTCAATGAAAATGCATGATAGTTATTTTTTTAACCAATGAATGAACATGCATGTTGTGTTATTTTTAGCTCAATGAAAATGTGTGAGTGTTCATTTTAATCCATGAGTGTAATGCATGTTGTTTGTTTGATTGATTAGATTGTAGAAAGAAAACAATAAAAAAGGGTTAGACTCTAGCTAGGTAAATGTTGTTACATATAGATTAGTGATCCAAAAATCTTGAATCTAGAAACATAAATAAATAAGAAATCTGGGAAAAACTAAAAAGACTTCTTTACCAGTCAATTACATCACAACAAATCGAATGTGGCTTAGTATGACAAATGTGTTGCTCTATATGGAAGATGCAGCTCGATAAGTCAAATGCAGCTCGATGTCTATCAAATGCGTCGCTCAGAGAGTCAGATGTGGCATGAAAAGGAACTTGCATAATTTCCAAAGGTAGATGCAGTGCAACAAAGCACTTATGTCATAGAAAATGACAATTGATGTGCTCCGTACACTTGTACCTACAAAAATATGACAAAAGAGCGTACCAAAATCTACAAAAAACATGTTTGAAAAGGTTTTGGGTTCACCAATTTAATTGAGGGTAATTTTTGCTAGCATTTGTTGGTTCCTTTTACTATGTAACCAGGTTTATCTTCTATTCTACCCATAGAATTTCCAATTCTAATCAAGGGAAACTCGAAGGACCTAGACCAAATGACAAAACCTCCTACACTTCGGGCTCTGTAAAACCCAGGATGGTGGTCCCCTTAATGTGTTTATAATCTCTGCACCAAAATTACAAATAATCATTAACAATTAACAAATAATCTCATTTAATAGCTCAATAAAATAGGATAATATTAAATTGAATTGGATTTTCATCAATAGTATCAACTACTTGAATCATGAGATGATTACAACAATAATTCAAAACTTAAGATAGTCATTTAATTTGCAATTGTGTAGAAATATCTAAGCAAAGACAAGAAAACACAAAACTTCACAAAAAAATACGATTTAGACCAGTGCCATATACCGTTGGGGAGTCAGATTCACAAACTTATAAAATTCCATGATAGACTCAAACACATAACATATAAGATCTTCAACAATATTGCCTTACAACATCATCAATCTATATCCTAACCTAGTACTTCTTACCAAATCCCTTTATGAACATATCCATCTATAACTCCATTCAATCATTTTAATGAATTCTTTGAATTAAAGCCAAAATGGAAATCATACACACCACAACAATGAGATGAACCCAATAACCCTTGATTATATTATTCAAAATAATGATATGCTTATACAAAGGAGAGACATGAGCTTGAAATGAATCATTATAACTCAAATGCTAGTACTGTCATGAAACATAAAACCTTCATAAATCCAAAATCCTACTACAGACTGACACAAAACCTAAATTGTATTTACACTGAATCAACAGGCTTTACAACTTGCTATGCAGCTATGCCTAGACTCAACCTCAAAAATATCTAACTTGCTAACCCTTATTTTTGGCCTTGAAATCCTTCTTATAGAGAATGAAGGAGAAAACAAGCATTGGGCTAGAAAATACACATGTCACCGGTCAATTGGACCGCTCTATGAAACTTCAAAAAAATGATTAAATTCACCGAGTCCCGGAGCATGTTATTTTTAATTCCAATCATTAGAGAATAGCCACTGCATTGGCCAAACCTCAAAACTTGCACCAAAAATACCCGCCATGGAGAAAAAACCACAATCAATTATAACCATAACCGTTGAGTTGTTAGCTACTGGTAGTAGACACCATCTTACTCCTTTTCGGTTAAGTATTTGTCCACCCATCTCTGATACTCTTCATCCATTGGCCAATCAAAATTAACCACCTCATTCACCTTAGTATTGTAAGGTGTGTACTTCACTACTACTTGATTGGCCTCTCTTTCAAAAGACTCTAAGAATGTGCTGGTGTTAATTATTTTATCCATACTACTCACCAACAAATCATAGTGAGAATCATCACAAATCAATTAGATTTGTGCAATGATAACTTCATCTGCCCTTTCCTGCCATTGTTGTATTGATTTAATGTTTCCTTCTGCATCAATTATATTTGGAAAAAATGTATCACTCCAATCATTAAAGATCTTTACCAGTTCCCTAGTTCTCCTACTCAAATCATCCTGGGTAGGGCCTGAAAACCCTTCAGTGATTTCACAAAAAATTGAGTAGGCCTCAATGATTGGGGCCTATTCTCTGCAACAAACCTAGAGGCCTTATACATAATATCTAGATCATTGGCCCTAGGGATCCACTTCTCAACCAAAGGAAAAACTATTTCCCGATCCCTATTAATATTTCTTATTTCATCCAAGAATAAAGAATATAAAGAATGTACTGATGGTAATATACCATCAACCTTCTCATTTAAGTGCCTCAAAACTGTGTCAACCACCTCATTATGTCTAGAAACTTCTCCATCCTCACTTACTTTTAAAGCAACCTATAACTCTACAATCTTATTTAACATATATTTATTAGTGCGATCTATAGATTATTCAACCTCTTCTTCAACAGGCCCCGATGTAGGACTGAGAGTAGGTGTCTGGATGGGGGATCTTGGAGTAGAATTAAATGGAGAAGTAGGGGGACTGATCTTGAAATAGAAGGCGATTCCCTAATACTAGGAGCACTGGAGGATTCTCCTACCTACCCATATTTCAACCTATCTACTTCATATTGGAGCTCAACATTCCTTTCCTCCATCCTACTATATTCTCCAATTATGTTGTTGTACTTCTCCATCAAGCTCTTATTTTAAGCCTCTTCCCTTTCATCTATTTCTTGGAAAAATTTGGCCACATTTATAGTTAGGCTTGTAGCTTATGTAGTTGAAGTTTCATAAGCTCTTTTGATTATTAAACCTCCCCTTAGGTTTGGGTTTATATCAGTTACATTTGGCTTTTTGCCTTGGGGTGCTTGTTGGTTCTCAAAAATGCTATTTTAAACCATGAGAGGTTGTCAAGCTCTCACAATGCTTTTGGACAACTAACAAGGTCAATTGATGTGATTGTACCTTCTACTCTTTAGGCTCTGCAAAACCTAGGCGGGTGCACCTATCTGTATGTTGCAGATTTAAGCTGGGTTTTTTGGTTGATCAATCTATCCACAATGGCAAAGGTGGTGGATGGATGAAAATCTCTAAAACTACTCCTACTCCTACTACACAATTGAAAGGTTTTTTGAATAAGTTTGATATGGATTTGTATCTCTGGGTTGTGGTAAATCAGTGCCTTCTATCCACATGGGCAATGGAGTCAAAATGATATGTGTTTCCTCCTATTGGCTTAACTCTAGTTGTTAGGCACTCTGAAAATTCTATGCCTTGCATAAACAGTGCTGGAATGTTTCTCTATCAAGTTCTTCTTTAACTATCCAAAAGAAAAACTCAAAACCACTGTGATTTATCAAGAGAGTTTAATTCTGACTTGCAGACACCAATTTAGTTAAATCACACAAAATGAGAATGCATTTTCATAAACCAGGTATATACTTGATATGCTGATTTAAATGATTAAAAGATCCAAGTTGGAGACAACCCAAATAAAGAATATGAATTTTATTTATCACAACAACTAAACACCAAAAGAATTTTAGCAATTTAACATATTTTCTCCATTGATTCTGCTTCAAGAAAAGTCTGTCATTATTTACATTCTAGTCCCTTCACAGGAAAATTCTAACTTCTACAGTCTACTACTACTTTCTATTTTTTTTCCTTTCTGATTTTTTACAAATATTTATACATTACAGGTCAAGGATCACGACCCTTCATTTTCTGGTTATGGTCGTTTGTATTTCACAGTTGAAAATTAAAATATTTAATTAATTGCCTTGTCGGAAAATTAATCATTTTAAACTATAGTTATGCCTTTGATTTAATTTAATACTTTGGAAGCCTTTGATTTCAATTGCTTCGTGTATTTATCTCTTTTATTGCTCTTGACTTTGACGGGTCCCACTAGTAATTGTCACAGCCACTAGCTCGCCTTACCACACTACCATGGTCTCCTCCATGCCCTTCCGCGGTACTGCGGTGGCCATTCTTCAAACCGCTAGTCATTCTGCTTTTACCATTACCACATTACCACAATTACCATGTGGACTGGTGGCAGTACCGCAGTAACTGCTACCTCTGACTATTGCTGACCACTGGCTCCGTTACCACGTTATCGTGGTAACCATATTGACTGTGCGCGGTATAGCAGTAACTGCTAACCGCTACCTCCAACTGCCTCTGCTAATTGCTACCTTCGATTGCTAATTGTTCACTACACTACCACGGTCACTGGCTTAACTACCAGTGGTACCATGGTAGCCGCTTCATTAATCGTCACCTAGCCATCTATTGATGTTTATTGCAGTCACCGCAGTTCATGTTTATACCATGCGTGGTACTACAGTGTGACCGTTAGTCATTTCCTTATGTTTACTGTGGTCACCACGATCACCGCAGTCTTTGAGATGACTTTTTGTAGTACCATGGTAAAGGTTACATTGACTGCTCTAAACTGCTACCGCTATACTACGGGTATGGATTGAATTGTATGCAGTATATTGGTAAAGAATGAAAAGATGGAAAATTAAAAAGTATTAAGGTAGTGATATGAAGTATAAGATATTTTAGCACTTGGATGGGGGATAAATAGAATTTTTTCATGAAAAGATAGGAAAATAAAATAAAATTCCTTAGGGTATTTATGGACTTTTATGGAAATTTGTGGGAAAACGTTAGGGTTTTAAAAGTAAATTTTCAATTCTAACAGTGGATCCGTCTGGGGATGAATGATTGTGAGATCATTGCAAGGATCCAAAATTCTATGGTAGAGAAAACCAAGCTAAGATATGAAAAATGAAAGCCATGGTAGATGGAGAGAATGAACAGTGAAGGACATGAAAATGGAGCAAATGGAGGGAATGGAAAACCTACACTACTATGCATGGAAGAGAATTTTTAAAGATGCATTGCAAAGAATTGTCCATGCACTGGAAATCCTCAATCCTCTATACCTGCTTTGGTTCAAAAAATCAAACCACAAGGAATGGCCCCAGGCCACCCCAGAAGAAAAAACCCGCACTTTCCTCTGTCATAGACCTTATTCTGTTTAGAGCTCATCAGGTTTCTTTTGAAACTATCCATTCTACTTGCCCTGCAACATGCATTGTTATTTAAAGACTTCAAAAAAGAATTGTATTTAGCTTGATTCATATTCCTTTCACCACTCTGCATTTCATCATTCTCATTATCACATGGAAAATATTTACCACCCTCAGCATACAAAGTGTATCTACTTTCAACAAGAAAATCATAGGCATGCTCACGAGCATGTGTTGCTGAATGATCAAGCAGTTGTGCTGGGACATGCAAATCTGAATATTCCTTATGGCAACCATAAAATTCAATCTCAACAACATCCTTTAAAACAATCAAATCAGGGCCACTCTCCATTTCTTTCTTATTCTTAGTTGGCACTGACACACATTTTTGATTCATACAGTCATCCTTATACATAATTGAGTCAAAAAATGCTAGACATTCATCATCAATGTTGTGTAAACCAATATCCTCTTCTTGTAGGCAAAAATTATTTAAATCACATAACTCCTCGTAGACACAAATGGATTCATGATAAACTTCAATTATTTCTTCATTAATCTAAGAGATGCACGTGGGGTCACATGAATTGTTACTTTCACTATCAAAACAAATGTAGGTTGGAGCCAAAACTTGGGAATCATCTTTATGTGTGTACTTCAGGTATTCCAAAGTTAACAAATCTTAAACTTGCTCATTGTTGAGTGAACCAGTCTCTGCTTCCATATCCTCAACCATGTTTCCAACCTCTTGGTCTTTTATAGGAACTGAATCTATCCTCTTGTTGCAAGTCAAGATCCTCATGCTGGTCCTCATAGTTATTAGTTATAAGTGAATATTCCATATGTTCCTTTTCAAGTGGACTTGCTTCTTCACTGACCTCTTCTTGATCTTTATAAGGATTGCAACAATCATCCTGTTGTAGATCAACATTCACCATTTCATCTTCACTATTTGAGTGTTTGATGGGCCCCTCATAACACATACTGTCACAATTTGTTATACAAGAGATATCTTCTATATCTTCATCCTCTTGGAACTCATAAAAGCTTTCTCTCATGAATTCTGATTTATCATTAATTGTGTCCTCATGGTTTTGACCTGAAAATGAAGGTGCGATCTATTCATCTTTGCTTGCTTTATCACCAATATACTCCTTATGAAGTGTATCTTCAAGAACATCTTCATCATTATAGTCCTCATCCAATATATATGATTGGCCACCCATATCATCATCATCTTCCTCTTCCTCACATAGATTGTCATTATTTTCACTTGCATATGTATTCTCTATTGGTTGCTTTATTTGATCATTCATGATATCATTATTAGATTCATTATTCATGGAATCAGTAAATTTATTTATTACATCTAGGGCATGTTGTTTTGATGATCTTGACCAATAAGTTGATTCAGGCTCCGATGCTACTAGAAATTGTGCAACAAACAGGGGCTTTGTAGGCCTATGATGAGGAGGTAATTGCATACAGATGTCTACCATCCTGATGTATAGAGATACTTTATCCTCTCCTACATATTTCCTTATGTCAAAAAATGTATCTAGGGGGGAAATTCCACATTCTAATTCTGTAATGAAGTCTTGGTTTTGAGTATGTACATCATCATCTTCTTCTTGATCATCATCTTTTTCCCCATACTGGCTCAAGAATATTTCTTTCAAATCCTCCCATGAAGATATACTTTGCATGGGTAAACTTACAAGCCATTCTCTTGCACTATCCCTCAAAGATCTTGAAAAACATTTCATAATGACATCCTTTGGATAAATTTGAAAGTCAATAATGAAATTCTAGAATTGCTCCACATGCTCATAAGCTAATTTATCCCATTCTCCATGAAATCTAGGGAGATGCATTAGTAATTCCATCAGTTCATAGGGATAAGGATTTGGGTAGCCTTGGATATTACTATAGTTAGATGGTTTATCAATAGCCGAGATAAAATTTGGAGGGGCATATGGGTTTTGGTAGACCATTGATCTTATCTAAGGAAATGGAAGATGATTCATTTGAGGTATTGGCTATGGTGTATAAGTGTTCTGCTTTGAATAGCACATATTACATTCATTGTCAAGTTCAAGTCCCTCTTGCATCATTTTTTGTTTCAATTGTAGGTTTTTTTGTTCCTTGTATAACACTTTTTATTCTATTTCTTCTAATTCTTTCTTCGTTCGGTGTCTTCCTTGTTCTTCTACCATCTTGAAAAAATATTACTGCTCCACAATATCCATGCATTATAAATCAAATCAAAATAGAGTCACCACCTACTTTTCAAAAAAGTAGGAAAATGAAATAGATTATGATATTTCTTTGGTTTGCCCCCAGCGGAATCTCCAAACAAAATGTGGAATCTTCGTTGACTCTATAAATGGAAAGGCTAAAAATATTCCTGAGTAATCCCCAGTAGAGTTGCGATTTTGTTGGTTCTCAAAAATGTGGTTTAAACCATGAGAGGTTTCCAAGATCTCACAACACTTTTGGCCAACTAACAAGGTCAATTGATGTGATTGTACCTTCTACGCTTTAGGCTCTGCAAAACCTAGGCGGGTGCAACTATCTGTATGTTGTAGCTTTAAGTTAGGTTTTTTGGTTGATCAATCTATCCACAATGGCAAAGTTGGTGGATAGATGAAAATCTCTACAACTACTCCTACTCCTACTGTACAATTGAAAGGATTTTTGAATAAGTTTGATATGGATTTGTATCTCTGGGTTGTGGTAGATCAGTGCCTTCTATCCACATGGGAAATGGATTCAAAATGATATGTGTTTCCTGCTATTGGCTTAACTCTAGTTGTTAGGCACTCTGAAAATTCTATGGCTTGCATAAAAATTCACTAAGTCTATGCCTTGCATAAACAGTGCTGGAATGTTTCTCTATCAGGTTCTTCTTTAACTATCCAAAAGAAAAACTCAAAACCATTGTGATTTATCAGAAGAGTTTAATTTTGACTTGTACACACCAATTTAGTTAAATCACACAAAATGAGAATGCATTTTGATAAACCAGGTATATACTTGATATGCTGATTTAAATTATTAAAAGATCCAAGTTGGAGACAACCCAAATAAAGAATATGAATTTTATTTATCACAACAACTGAACACCAAAAGAATTTTAGCAATTTTACATATTTTCTCCATTGATTCTGCTTCAAGAAAATTCTGCCATTATTTACATTCCAGTCCCTTCACGGGAAAATTCTAACTTCTACAATCTACTATTGCTTTCTATTTTTTTTTCCTTTCTGATTTTTTACAAATATTTATACATTACAGGTCAAGGGTCACGACCCCTCATTTTCTGGTTATGGTTGTTTGTATTTCACATTCAAAAATTAAAATATTTAATTCATTGCCTTGTCAGAAAATTAATCATTTTAAACAATAGTTATGCCTTTGATTTAATTTAATACTTTGGAAGCCTTTGATTTCAATCACTTCATGTATTTATCTCTTTTATTACTTTTGAGTTTGACGTGTCCCACTTGTGACTGTCACGGCCACCATCTCCCCTTACTACGGTACTACGGTGGTTGTTCTTCAAATCGCTAGTCATTATGCTTTTAGCGTTACCATGGTTACCATGTGAACCAGTGGTGGTACCGCAGTAACTGCTACCTCTGACTATTGCTGACCACTGGCTACATTGTCACTATCACTCATTGACCATTACTGCATTACCATGGTAACCATACTGATTATGCACAGTATAGCAGTAACCGCTAACTGCTACCTCCAATTGATTTCGCTAACTGCTACCTTCAACTGCTAACTATTCACTACACTAGCACGGTCACTGGCTTAACTATCAGCGGTACCGTGGTAGTCACTTCTTTAACCGTCACCTGGCCATCTATTGATGTTTACCACAGTCACCATAGTTCATGTTTATACAATGCGCGGTACTGTGGTGTGACCGTTAGTCATTTCCTTCTATTTACCATGGTCACCATGGTCTTTGAGATGACCTTCTGCAGTACCGTGGTAAAGGTTACATTGACTACTCTAAACCGCTACTGCTATACCACAGGTATGGATTGAATTGTATGCGGTATAGCGGTAAAGAATGAAAAAATGGGAATTTAAAAAGGATTAAGGTAGTGATATGAAGCATAAGATATTTTTAGCACTTGGATGGGGGATAAAATGAAATTTTTCATGAAACGATAGGAAAATTAAATAAAATTCCTTAGGGTATTTATGGACTTTTATGGAAATTTGTGGGAAAATGTTAGGGTTTTAAAAGAAAATTTTCAGTTCTAATAGTGCCAATGCCCATATTGCCAGAGTTCCATACTCCTCACTGAAGGCAGAGTCCTACAACACTGCCTTAACCTCTTCCTCACTATTTTGTATGGGATGCTTGGACTGTAAGATAACATTGAATGCTACTACATCGGCTATGTCTCATTCAAGAAAAATTAAGACACCACCTTGAGTCACAAGTCTCCTTCCCTCCTTAGGAGTGATGTTTTTGAATTCTTTAATTAATTTGGCTTTCACCTATCATCATTCTCCTACTCAGACCTGTTAGGTCTTGATTCTCTCCTTCTCTTGTATTTGTCCTGGTATTCTTCTAGCTTCATTCTCCGCACTAGTTGCAAGAATACAAGAGTCTTTAAAAATGCATCATCATCCAAGAATTCCTTCCACACCTCCATTCTGGCATCTTGTACACATTTCCCTTTTACATCCATATCAGGTAACACAAAATATGTTGATATAGGAGGGGAAGGGCTACCAACCTGCATGTCTTGATCAATTACAAATATCTCATCCATCATAGTCTCTTGTGTTTCCTCAATTCTCTTCCTCTTAGGGCATGGCTCTGATGGTAGCACTACAGGATCACTTCTCGATGGTGAATCGAGATCAACAATCCTTATCCCTCTAGGTGCTTTGATCTTTGGACTTGGTTGTGATGTTGTCTTCATTATTTCTTTTCCTTTCTTATCCCCCTCCTTCTCATCACTACTGTCATTTTGTTTCCTCTTATATAGAGGCTGATCAACTAAGGGCTAATAAGCTGGCCTTGTTTCTTCAGGCCTTGATTCTGGTCTTTGAATTCCAAAATCTAACTCCAAATTGACCTTCTTGGTCATCAAGGTGTCCATGATCTCTTTGAAGTTATCCAACAAGAAAGAAATTCTCTTGTGGAATGGAGTGAAATCCACCAATGGATCATATTTTGAATCCATTTTATGCAAGATGGCCAACAACTTCTCATATGCAATCCATTTTTCTTTATTCAATTCCTACCTATTCAAATCAAATTAATTTCTGATTAGGTCTTCAAGAAAGTTGAATTCAGTGCAAACCTGCCACCTTTAATTCATTTTCTAAACAAGGCAAAGAATCCCTCAGGTTCATGCTACCTCCTAGGGCCACTCCTCAAATGGAAATCATCAAAAGAGCTTCCAAAATGGACCCATCCTCCTTTGGAAAAGACAAAAAAAAAATACTGTAGTCAGGGAACACAGTCCCTTTTCCTCTCCTTGTCAAGTTGTCCTTGTGAATACAACTTAGTTGCCACATGACCTCAGCAAACCCCATTCTTGATGGTACATTAAATGGGAGAAATGTGGGGCTCCCTAGAAACCATATACCCTTAGGATAGTGCTTACGGGGTACAAGATGATGTCACCCCAATTGTGGCGGACCTTCAAATCATGCTTTCTCACCTTTGGTCAAATGAAGTCATGTAAATCTTTAGGAACTCTAAGCACATTTACCACCAAGTGAGCCTTGAGGCTAGAGGCAAAGCAATTATAAATTTGCAAAAAAATTGGCACCTCTCCTATTGTATGATAAGTCTGCACTCCAGACCTGTACTAGTAATCCTTCTCCATTCAATTCTTACCTCAACTCCGTCTTCTCCGAGAAGAAGTCAAAATTATTGTATAGGAACATGTGCATTAATAGGGAGTACCAAAAGAAAGGAGTGCCAACATTCCCCACATGCAACTTCAACAAACCCTCATGCTTCTTTTCTATAAGAAATGATGCAAAATCATACACCACAGAGAAATTGGGATGCTGAATTTGGGCTCCCATGAACATGTATGCAATTGGCATCACGGTATTAGGGATGAACCCTAAAATATGGCACAGTAAATAAAATGTTTCCAAGAAGTGATTGGAAAAATAGCTTAGCCTGAATGGCTCCTGGTCACTTGGGCTAATATGAATCATTGAACTGCCTACCCTAGCTAGATGAGGAGGAAGTAACTTCAATCTGAAGAGAGGCTTTGACCTTGCATATTCCTACTTCATCTCCTCAAAATCAATTGGAACCAAAAATGATCTAGATTCACTCAATTCAAACGTCTCTTGAATCTCATCTACACTTATATTTAGCAGAATCCCACCATCATTATCCCTTATTACCCTTGTACCAGGTTCATACCGTGTTGCTACTACTCTGAGTAGGGCAACATCAGGAAAAACATTTGGCATTTCTAGTTTCCCCATGTTGTATCTCCAACCATTAGAGAAGGGGTGAGGTAAGTTTCGCTTTCCATACCATAGCCTAAAAGTTTCTACACCAGTCATAGGAACCCTAGCATCTGCAATATTATAATTCTTGCACACAAGTCCTTCACCTAGGGTTTTTCCACTCATTAAAAACAAACCCCTCTTTCTATCATTTGTAGATAACGGGAGTTGATCTAGAAAGTCATCATATAAATTCATCTGCAAATAATTAATATGGTTAGAATGCTTCTTTAGTGGTGCCATCTCAAACAACTAGGGCTTCTTTAAAAATCAAATCCTTGAAAAAACTAGGGCTACCCAGAAATGAAATTACAACAAAACCTTGAAATTTCCCACAATTCAAATGGACCAGTAACCCTACGATGATAATCAAGAAACCCCCTTACTAGCACACTATAACCCTTTAGAAAAATCATAGTCAAATTAAACCAAGCAGCACAGAAAATAACTCACAGGATTTCATGCCTTGCAGAGAACCAAACTTTCACTGTGATCGCTCAAAAAAACTTTATCTCTGGCTCTGAACTGATTAAAAAATACTTGAACGCCTTTATGGTGAAAATAAAATTAAAGAAAATACTTTATCTCAATTTTATTGTGCCTCACCAATGGCTCCAATCACATTTGATGCAAATTTAAATTCCAGTCGCCGATCTTTTGTTTTTGTTAGATCATGAAACAACCACCTTCAAAAAGGCTGATGTAATCTCCATGTCAGCATCGAGGGCCCACCATAATATGTAGTGCCAAAGGAGTACACGTGGCACTTGCCCATGATATCCTAATCACTAAACATCCTGCATCTTTGGATCATGTGATGGCGGGCAACTGTTGATTCCCACCATTGCAATCAGTTGAAACCCAATGGTGAGGCCATCATGAGATCGCTTGGAATGGTAAGTATCAACTGTACAATGATCGATGGTCACTAAAAAACATACCCTGCAAAATAAAACAATTATTAAAAGAGGAAAGGGGGCATCGCCTAGGCCAACAACAAATGATGGCTCAAAATTGTTCTTAAAACACGGGGCACAGGCCAACCTAGACTTAGGAAATAATAAATTTAGGAAAAATATTTAATGCTATTTATAAAATGGGGGCCCAGCCAAGATGAGTCAATGGGACATAATTCGTTTTAAAATGCCCCTCAAAAAGTTAATGGCAAAATAGATCCAACCCAAGGTTTTAGATAGAACATTAGGATTCTTTGAAGGAAAAAATAAAACCCTAACCCTAGGTTTCTTCCAAATAGCATGACTGACCAATAATATTGGAAAAATAATAAATGGAACTCAAAGAACAAAATTTGTGGCTCCATCAAGTTTGATAGTAGATTATATGCAAAACATATAAAAACCTACAATAAATAATGGAGTGCAAAGGAATAAATAAAGAAATGAATAAAATGATCTCACACAAGTTCTTGATCCTCCATGGCTGACCTCCGTTACACCTTCTAGCTTGCTACAATATGAAATTGACCCTATATTATGATGAGCAATTTGGATTATGACTAGTCCTAAACAAGTGTTGAAGGATTCAAACGATTGTGCAAGAGAATGTAAAATCCTACATGCAAGACTAATTAACTAAATGACAAATGATAAGAAAATTCAAGAATCAAATGCAAGAATAAGATTCACCAAAGTTTTCAAGATATTAAGAGATGATAAAATGAGGACAAAATTGTCATTTTATAGAAAATGCAATTTTGGATGGATGGATAAGATTAAAGACTGAGAAATGCCCTAGAATCTATGGTCAAGATTCAAAATAACAACACCTTAATTAGGATTAGGGAAACTTTAGGGTGAAATTCAAAATGAGTGGACAAGATTTAATTTAAGAGATTAAATCAAGGAATGAGAATATGTGTGACAATGAGATGGGATTTAGTAAGTAGAAAAATAATGAGTTATAAAATCAAGTTATTTTAGAAATTATTTAATTTGTGGAGGGAAATGCTATTTTAAATTTAATATTTAAATTTAATTCAAAATGGTGAAGTCATGTGACAATAAATAATAATTAGATTATTTACTTGAAGAGAGATAAATTTAAATAAATGTTTTTTATTTAAATTTGGAAATGAATTAAATGAGACAATTAAATAATTAATTTTAAATTATTTAATTGTGGAAGAAGTGGGTTAATAACTAAATAAATCGTGGGGGATTTATTTAATTATGAGAAGACTTTTATATTAGAGACATATTTACATAAAGTTAATTTATTTAAATAATCAAGAGGAAATAGCAGAATAAATAAATTTAATAATTTATTTACTTTAAAGAGGACTTTAGACATTAGTGGCGTATTTAAATAAATGTGTCAAGAAGAATAAGAGAGATGAATTAATTAAATAATTGGTCATTATTTAATTAATAGTTGAATTTGGTCAAAGTGACATAATCGAATTATGTTTAGAGGAGTTGATGAGAAAATTGAGTTCATAGGCCTAGGTCAATTTTATGTGTCTACAAGGTCAAACTTCTTTCTAAAATAAGAAACATTTTGGTTACCAAACTAGGGATAATGCCATTTGACCTGAGACATGCATGCATAAAAGAATTAGCAGAATTTTAGTTATTCAAAGCATACCTCGTTTTGTTGATGATATGGTTTTCTAAACATGATCTCAAAACTCTTGGTATCTATGTTCTTCAGCTTCTCAAGGCTTACCTTTCTTTATGCACCATAATCTTGGTTTTAATTTTTCATGTGAATATAGGTGAGCAATATTGCACAAGATAGTGTGTTATGAAAGCAACTTTATGCATACGGTGGTGCCAAGTACATTTATTTTTCACTACATTTATTAATTTATTTTTGCAATGCATTATTTACCCTAAATAAAGGTGCAATCATGGTGGATTAGGGTTCAAATCATAAACTTTTTGGTTTCTATGTAGGGCCCACCATTAGAGAAGAAAATGGCGTAAGATGCTAACGTGGCATGCTTACATGTCACTTCGATTATTATGAGGCAAAGGCTTTAGAGGAAATTTTTCCTTTGGATACTTAAAAATTCATGATGAAATGAGGCTTGAATCATCCAACACCGGACCTTGAAAATATTACCGAGAGCCAAGAATTTTACCCATTGGGTTCATGAGAACTGAGTGCAAAAGAGAAACCTAAGACTGGGTGCAAGCATGACCAAATTGATTAAAAATGTATATTTGCAACAAAACTTCTAGTCTTTGGTTCCAAAGAAAAAAAATCCACTACCGGGATAACCAACAAAGAGAGGGAAATGCACACATCAGGATAAATTTATCTGGGCGATGACCCATTAGGCAGAACTATTGGTCAGGCGAAAAGAAAAAATTACTGAAGATACATCCTTAGAGCAACAACATCTACTGTTGGGACCCAAGGGTCTAGTAATTTGATGCAACCAAGGAAAATATTTTGCAACCTTCCAAGTCCGACAAAGAAATAATTTAAGTGGGGCTAGGCAAGTTGGATTAAAACCCACCATTTTACTATTTCCTCCAAAAGCAACACACCAAAGAAAGAAAAATTAAATGAAGGGAAAGAAAAGAAACAAAAAAGAGGGGGTCCACATTTTTCAGAAGAGAAAAATAGGGAATTTTGTGAGACCACATAACAATAACCTCATGAATGTGAAAATTCCTTGAAAATCAATATAGAGTATGATGGTTAGTTGACAATGTCTATCAAAAATAAAATGAATATGTACACAACTATCAATGAGGAAATCGGGATGAAGGATCATCAATCTTTAGTTTTCAAAGGGGTGACCAAGGATTTTTGAATAAAAGAAAATAAAGAGGATTTTGATCAAGAAATTTAAGTGTCATTTAACAAGGATAGTCATAGATGCCTTACAAGTATAGTCATATCAAGAGACAAGGACAGACTCACTGTGAGGTTTCAAAGGATCTTTCCTAGAAGATAACTAATATCTTTTGATAGTCATCATAAAGGTAGAATAGCCTCTAGACCATAATGGGCATTGATTATCCTTGTGGAGTTTTGAGTTTAGGAAGCTTCCAAATAGTCAAGGACAACCTAGTTATGTGATAGTCTTGTCAATTATTAGGTAGAAAGGAGGATAGTCAAGGTGACTATTGAAAAGAGGACATGATTGGAGAAGCTACTGAGCTTCTTCATTCACAAAATCCAACATGAAAACTAGTAGATAATGTGGAGACTTTATGAGATAATGCACAATAATTCCATGACAAGGGCCAATGTAGTAATAATATGATAAAAATAGAAAGAAATTATAGTCTTTAAGAAGGTGATGGATAGTAATATGTGATGGAGTTGAAAGAAGTAACATGATGGCAATGATTACAAGGAATCCAAATACAATTCACCAAAGAGAAATCATGAGTGACAATCTAAGATCAAGATACTGTAGTACAATGTGGATAGGAAGGAAGATAGTTTGTTTAAAATTTAAATCCATGGAAGTGAATTGAAGAAAATATAGAAAGGAAATTTGAGTAAGGATCTTATAAATATTGTTTTTGTGAACATTGAATAGAAAATCCGAGGGAGGTTTATGTGCTTAAAACATTATTTCTCAAAATTGCTAAGTATGAAAGGAGGTTGAAGATACACAGTCAAGGGATCTTTTTGAACAGAGGATGGTAGTAGGAGATTCACCTTGGTTGTGGTAAGGACCAAAACTCTATAGTCTTTAAGGACAAAAAATGTGGTAGAAATTATGGAAGGACCCACATAATATGTTTTCTTCAAATGATGGCAGTGTATGAACGGTGCTAAGAGATGTTCCAGTGCTAAGAGATATGTGATTAGTAGGATGAGTAATTGTCTTAATACATAATGTGTTATGAGGCAATATTTCCATGGGAAACATTAAGAATGGTGTAGATAGTCAAGACTAAGTATGATGTAGAGAATCTACTCAAAAAAACAAAATTTCAAGGGTACTTCTGACCCAAACTGAATAGGAGAAGACCACATTAAACAACCACCATGGATTCAATAATCTTTTCATCAAATTTCATCAAATTTCACTTGAAACTTCAAGGATATCAACAAGACAACTGACTACACATCTATATCAGATTTAAGAACATCTTAATGAGCATCAAAATGAATTTACTTAACTCAAAATCTGATTAGAGAAACTAGACCAACCAATTCTTTCAAATTTCACCAATTCACTTCTCAATACAACTCACTCTACAAGGCGAAATGTCAACAAACCACTCTTTCTTGCTACCATCCAGTTATCAGACCTCACAAACACAACATTCGATATGTTTTAGACTGAATTAAACCAATAAAACTCTTACCAAGCATTTAAACATCAGATTTCCTATTCTTTGCAGTCAAACACCATTTCTTACACATTAGAAACTCATTGCCAAATCATCAAAACAACATATTTTGCCTCCCAAACTTTGTTCAAGAATTTATACATTTATATTATCATCCTTTTGACAAGATCGACGCAAAATCACAACATCTTAAATTTGTTTCACTAGATAAATAAACACATGCACCCAAGGATCCATATTCTTGCAGGTCAACCAAACCCTTAAATCAGGTATCATATTTAAACCACAATGTTGCACCACATAATTTGAACATTTTTGAGGACCCATTTTTCTTAATATTAACATAATTCAAGGGAAATAGCACTTGTTTCGAAACAAACATCAGAAAATTAGACTATACACTAAAAATTGTCTCAAATTAGGCCAAATTTACAAAGAGACCACAAAAAATCAACTTCTAGACACCCCACGCCCCTGGGAAGCAATAGAACAGGTCTCAAAACTTACAAATCAAAAACTTTCAGAGGGTAAAAGGCCCATTATTACACTGCAAAATGAAACCCTTGTTTATAGGCTTTAATAATGCAAAGTGAATGAGGGTTTAATGGAAAAAAATGTTGCAAACCTCAAAAATCTCAACCATTGCTCCAAAAACATTTATATATGTATTCATATTCATTCTAAACCTTCTTCCATCCTTGTACAATTCGTTTTCATAGACAAAGAGGGCAAGGGACTGCTATTGTTCCATGATATGTAGGACAGTCATGAGATAAGAAATGAAGTCAATTCTATGGTCCTTGCACAATGCATAGACATAAGTGCACAGTCATAAAGAGGATGTGAATAGTCTTTGTGAAGGATATTCATAGAGCATGATAGTCTAAGAGTGGTAGTCTAGTGTCTAAATTATGATAGGGTTTAAAGAAGGTTACAAACTGAAAATAAAATAGAGTTTGGACTTATCAACATGAAACTCCATATCAAGTTCAAGTAGAAAAAATATAGTTTTGGAGTATATATGACCTAGTTGCCAATATGAGAGGTCTTAGAGGTTACTTCCTTGGCAAGCAACCAAGCATCCAGTTATGGAGGAAAGTCATGTTATTGATATGACATTAACCTTATACAACTATATCTTTAAATAAATTGAATGACCATCGACACATGTAGTTCAAAGGTAATAATGGAAATGTTCAGAGACAACATACAAGAATTCTATTTACAAATTTGTAAGAGGCATCTTACTAGCAACAATTCTTATCTCAAGGATCTAAAGTTATCTCAGTGAAAGAAGTATTATGAGAAAGTGGTTAGCTATGACATCAAAGGATAGTGACACAAGGGAAATAAACTTATGTATCATCAATTTTAAGGACTATAATAAGTGTGCAATGCATGACTGGTAGTGATCTAAGCAATGATAGTGTTATTAAAGGAATAACTAAGTGAGGTTAGAAATCATAAAGAAGCTTTTGAAAATGCACTAAAGGAGGTCATTCAACACTTCAAGGAATCTTTTCCTTTTAAAAATATCATTTAAAAAATGTATTTTATATGCAAGTGGTGGTTTGAAGGCATTGAAGAGTGGTTAGGAAGAATGTAAAGGAGAAGTTTTGAGCAATTAAGAAGCTTGTCCAATAGTTCACAGCTTTTTGTAGACATTTAGGAAAGTGTTTATGAGGATTTTGAATGGATAATTGCGAGTTGGTGGTAGTTGAAAGGATATAGGGAGTTGTTTGTTGATATGGATAGAAATTTGAGAGTATTTAGGAACCTTATAAGGAGAATCTACATTAAAGGAGATCAAAACAAGTAATTGTACCTATATTCTATGCCACCTTCGAGCTTTTGAACAAGTCATTACAAAATACTAGTTTTCAATGCCCAAAGAGAGATTTGACATTTTCAAATAGTTGTGACAAATGACACATGTTAATTGCAATATGTTACTAAGAACTAGTAAAGGCTTGTTTGTAAAAAGGCATGCATTCTTTCATTTCACCCAGTTCTTTCACTTCTTTGGAAAAGTATTGTAAGTTGTAAAATATTCTTTCTAGTAATTTTTGTACATTGTAACTTAGAAAATAATCTTCTTTCTCATTCCTCGAGCCATGTATTATAACCTACAAAGTTTTTCTCTAGCAAAATAGTAAGCATTCTAACTATTTTCAGATCTGTATGCTATTTGTAAGCATTTTTTGATCAATAAAAAAAGCTATGTTTACCTTCTCAAATTTTTTTTATTGTGCAAGCTTCAAATTTTTTGATGTGATATTATGGTGATGCTTCTTCCCCTTTATTTATGTCCTATTTTTATTACCTTTATGTAGAAATTATGTAATTTTGTAGGTCATTACTTGTGTTTAACTAGCTAGGAGTAAATTTTAAGTTGTGAGAATATTTTAGCTCCTTCTAAATATTATCCTAGTTACCAAACCTAGTCATGAAACACTTATGCAAGAGACATGTGAAATTTTGAGTTGTGTATGTCAAATTTTAGGCTATTGATCATATTATATTCATTTAAACAAGTGCGATTCAAAATTCATTTGGTGCATCACCTTAGGATTTTAGGTTTTCATTTTCAAGTCATTCCTATATTTTTCATTTGCAAGAAATATTAGGTAGTTTAGTTTAGCTGATAAGACCAAAGGGAACCAACCCTTGCTGGAGGTTCTTTTATGTCATAGGTGACCCACAAACTTGGAAAAGATCCCATGTTTCACTAGTAGGCTGAGTTTTACAACTCAGTAAGGGTGCACTTCTAGGTTATAATAGTTCCCATAATATGAGGCTTATTTATAGTTCAATCAATTCGACAAAATGCATAAAAAATGTTATGAAATTTAAATTGTGAGGCATAGCCATCTAATGAAATAATTGAAAAAATTTACATCTTTTCCAACAAGAGCAATATAAAATAATTGAAATAAATGTTGCATGAAGTATGTATTTGATCTTTACTATCATTAATATAAAATACGTGTGGTCTGAGAAGTAATTGTACTCTTATGATATTGATTTCCAAACTATATGCTTTACATTGTGTGAATATGTTGAATAATTGTCAATGAATTAGTGTGACAAGCTATGTAATACAACTTCACTCATTGATTGTTGTATATTGAATCATGTAGAATATTTATAAAAAAATATCTATATTTATATTAAACTTTATTATTTTTTATTCTTGGTGAATTCAAAAAATAAAAAATCTAAAAAGAGTGAATCAAATTTCCCTTGCTATATACACAGTTAACTATTCATCTAATGATGTAGAATTTTCCAAAAAATGTATAAAAAATATATATGGTTGTGATCCCACCACCTAATCACATCACCTAGATTGAATACAAGTTGGTGCATGTAAGTGGGAACTCCATTGTGACATGTAGAGTTTTTAGTGTGTTTTTCTATTGATGGTTTGTAAAATTTGTGTTTTTAATGTTCACACCAAAACTATTTGGGGAAGCATAAAGAAATGGCTCACAACCCACTATGAAAATGCAACCTAAATTTATTTTGTACAATTAAAATATTTCTAGAATAATGTATAGACAAACGAGAAATGACATGCCTATGTAATTACATGTTGGGAAACTCAATGTGGGCCCTATAATTAAATTATATGAGGTTATGGATGGGTAACCAATTGGGTTGTTATGTGTAGAGGGTTTTAAATTAGCATGTGGGTTGTAGGTTTGATATCATCGAGTGTTTTTCAGCCTGTAATTTTACATAACATTATGAGTGTAATCAAAACCTTTTGTTATTTACACATCAGCAACCCAATTGGTTTGTCACCACTCACCTCAATTTGGTTAGTCACCCATTGTTTTGAAAATTGTAGTAAATGAAATAAGTATGAATTTAATGATAAAATTTTCTTTTATAGATAGTAAGAATACAATGAAGTTCACCTTAAAAATTTATAACTCTTAGTTAGAGTAAAAATTGCATTTCAATTTCTTCATATGATTGGAACGAAAAAATGCACAAAATCATTACAAGTTGAAAAAAATAATGTGGGTTGCCAATTATGTTCTTTGTGCATGTTCAAACCTAAATGTGGAGAACACAATGATGATTTACAGGTGGGTAATACATAAATATAACCAAATTGAGGTTATGGGCGACCAACCAATTTGGTTTTTATGTGTAGAGAATTTTACAATAGCATGTGAGTTGTATGTTTGACAAAACACATTATTTTCCAATTTTAGTGCATTCTTACTATCTATAGAACAATTTTTTTTAACACAATCATAAAATAGAATAAATTTAGGTGAGGGGTGACTAACCAATTGGTTTGTTACGTATTTAGGGTTTTAAAATAATCCATGGGTTACAAGTTTCATAACACCCACTGTTTTCCAAACTATGATTTTATTCACAATATGAATGTCTTGAAAACTTTTTTATTTAGAGAGTACAAATGTAATGAAAGGAAACTTCAAAATTTATCACAACTATTAGTTATAGTAAAAAATATGCTTCAATTTCTTCATATTGTCGAAAAATAAAATGTATAGTATATTTTTAGGTTGGAAAACACAGTGGGTTGTGAGTATAGGAACTCTTACTTATAGTAGAAATTGCATTTCAATTTCCTCATATGATTTAAAAAAATATGCTTCCTTATAGAAAAAAATGCAATAAATTTTGGAACTATAACTATCTGTAACACTTGCAATTTTTTCACATTTTACAAAGAACCATGGATGCATATTTTAAGAGAAAAGGTGGTTCATACTATGATGAATATTTTTGAGGTGGTCGACACACTTGAGATGATGTGTGAGGAATATTTTTTGATAATTGGTTATGAAATTCCTATAATTATTTCCTTTGAATTTGTGAATCATTTACAAAATTTAATTTTTGTTACGAATATAATGATTTTGATAGTATATCATTCATTTGATTCAGGTTGATAATAAAGGTAATGATCATGCTCATGCAGTAGTCCTCAATGAATGGGGGGAGATTGAAGAGGAGAAGGAGGATGAAGAGGAGGAGGCTGAGGATGAGGAGGAGGCTAAAGATGAGGAGGAGGATGAAGATGAGGAGGAGTTTGAAGATGAGTAGGAGGTCCCTGAAGAAGACAATGTTGTTTATGTCAACAAGGTTGACAATTATGATGAGCCTAGTGAGTATGAGGATGTAGAGAAAAACCCTAATGATAAGCATGGTGTGAATGAGGCACAAGGTGAGGTGAAGGATGGGAAGTTAGTTATAAAAATAAAATTATTGTGCATCATTTGGTTGTGTATTTATGTTGTGCTTTCAATTTATTTTAATATCAAATATGGTAAGGTGTTTTATTTTCTGGATTTGTTGTCGAGGATGTTTCTCATCACATAATAGAATGGTTGGGTAGCAAAAATGTATATCACTGTACATATTGTTCATGTAGCATTGGGGAAGGGAAAATATTTTGTGTTTGAGAATGCTCAATGTGCATGGGGTGTTGGGATACCAACTTCCTCTTTTGATGCCACAAAAATGTGGCCAAAGTGCAATGGGGGGACAATGAAAATGGTCACATCCTTCCCCTAAGAAATTGAAAAAGTATCATCAATAGATGGAGAATTATGTGGAATTCCAAATGAGGGTACAATATAATATGCAAAGAATGTGTTTTATTTAAAGGGTTTTCCTAGTGTATAGTAAATAAGACTTGAACTTCCTCACAAAGTAAAGGAGGTGAAATCTGCAATGTACTCATACAATAGTAAGAAAAGGAAGGAGGAAAGAAGGAAAATAATATTGATCTTATAGGAGAGAAATAAAAAAGGTATTGTGGAAATGAGCTCTTAAACATGAATTTTGGTTGGTTTATTTTTTTTGTTTTGATGCATTTGAGGTGCACGTATCATTAACATACATATCATGATAGGGTGATGGTCAAGAAGTGAATGTTGGCCTTGAGTAGGGTATATTTGATTTGGAACATGAGGAACTTAACATGAAAAAACAAGATGATGTTCTTCCTCACACTGATCCATCTAACATTGAGAAGAAGAGGGAGCATAGACAACCAAAAGTTTAAAGGCTCCTTTAGAGGAAGAAAATGGAAGAAAGGGTAATTTTGAAATTTTCTTTCTAACATATATTTTGATATTTTTAATGAGTTGGTTGCATGCATCTAAATTGGATATGATTTTTATGCTGTAAAATGGTCAGTTCTCCCCTCAGTATTTGTGAAAAGGGACTAACCACCCCCTATGTGATTCATGTCTCTATCGTTTGTATTGAGCATTGATAGATCAATATTTTGACACAACATAAAATGTGGGCCAAAAATTAGTATCAGAGCATTGGGTCATAGGTTAAAATCCCCTTAGGTAACACTAAGGGGGAGATTTTTGTTAAATGGTCAACACTCCCCTCAATATTTATGAAAAGGGACTAATCACCTCCCGTGTGATCCATGCCTATACCATTTGTATTGGGCATTGAAAGATCAATCTTTTGACACAACAAAAAATGTGGGAAAACATTTTACATTCTTCCCATAATTTAAGGCAAGGATGAACAACGAAGTGGTGGTCGTGAGTAGGGCCATGTCCATTTGGGATAGGAAAATATGCCTTGATAGGGTGTAAATGGAGAAAGAGTGCTTGGGGAAGAGATCATATATGTGATATATGATTCAATATCTATTTTAATTTATTGGAAAAGGGTATATTTTTTACATTATGACCTTTTATTGAATGTATTTCACATTTATGTACTAGGATGATGATATTCCTATTTCCTAATTTCTATCAAAGAAGCAAAAAACCACTGACCAAAAAATATTGAGGTGAACAGTACATTCATATGATTTAACCAATCTAAAGTATAATATATCCTCTCCTTCTATACATATATTATTGGAAATGGTAGTTAAAAATTGATATGTTTGTGTTTGAATATTTTTGTATGAAATTGTAAAGTTTGGTTATGATCTTTGTTTTCTCACACCTCTGCCATGTTTTGTAGGATAAAAATGTTATCAAACATCTATGGTTTCAAGAAAAATTAGGCCTTGACCTTATTGGTAGCGTAGTCATAATACAATTGGGAGAGGGTGATAAAGATGGGCATGAGGATCAAAAGAGAATTAGAATTCCATCTATATCAGTAGCAACACAACACATTTACATGCTTGTGCTCTAGTTTCTTAATGATTCCTTAACAATGACATGAATTACGATTGATGTTAATGAAATTTCTAGTAAAGCCAAATTTTGTTGATGAGGAGAGGATAAATGATGATGTTTAACTTTACTCAGGGGGTAAAGTGGTTAGAAAATGAATTCTAAAAGATGTGAGGAGAGGTGTTGTTTTCCATGGCTCTAGTATCCCAAAAGGTTGTGTGAAAGTCCACAATGTTGAGGACATTGCTCTTGATTGTAGTTTGTTGTATCCTAGTACTTTTACAGATGTTCTCATTGATTCTATGAATTCCTTCACAATATGGATCATCTCTGACTTGAGACCTTCTCTTCCATAGGTACATATAAATTATTTTTGTACATATATATCATAGTAAATTTTACTTGTTTTCATCGATACGTTAATTTTTGAATGTACTCATTTGCATTGAAAGATTTTTTATAGGTTGATAGTGTTAAAAATACCAAGGTCAAAGCATAGGCTTCCCAAAAATGTCTTGTTACACGTACAACATTGATGATCTGTGTAAGTGGAATCACCCCACCGTTAGTGTTGAGGACCCAAAGAAGCCTATAATATTTTATCAAAGCATCTCCTCAATTACACAAAATAGGTAGTGTATGAGAGGAAGAGAGAGGTTGAGAATAAACATTGTACATTTTATCTTTGATCATTTAATTGTTGAACAATTATGGTGTAGAATTATATTATTTTCTTATGTTTGAAGTCTATGTTCTTGTAGATTTCATATGAGATTTTTTATTTCCAAGTAAATTTTCATTAGAAACAATTTCAAATACCATCAAATAATGGTAGGAAATGCCACATCAAGTCTTATTATTTATGTCAACTTAGAAACGAATAAAAATTTTACATTTAAATTGTTTGAGCCCAACATTTTTTAATATAACATTCAATGGTGTCCAAAAAATTGATTTCAGACATGCTTCTTTAGAAATTTTATGTGTATGTATATATGTGGGCAACTATTACTCTCATCATAGAAAGCTTGGGTACCTTTTTAGATAAGACTTTCATGTCTCCACCCAACTGATTCTCTTTTTCTACACTTTAGATTTGAGTTTTCCTTTTCCTTATGATCTATTTTTAGTTTTATTTGTTCCATGGAATTCTTAAGTTCATGAATCTTTGACTTAATTCATTCAACTACACTTATAGCATCATCTCCCACTTTATTTTCTTGTACAAATTCATATTCAATACAAAACCTCTTGAGTGTATCCACTTCTACATTGTCATTTGGCCATTGCACATAATGCACACAGTCCTTCCTCAACTTCTCAAGAGTGCAAAGAATCTCCTTAGTCAATACATTATCTATCTCATTCACTTTTTTGTGCTTATTTTTAAGGGTTGTAAGTTTAATAACACATAGTGTTTCTGAAACTACAATTATATAGAGACAATATTATTGTAATGAAAATAATTTTTTATTTAGAGGGTACAAATTTAATGAAAGGAACCTTTAGAATTAATCAAAATTTGTAGGTAGACTAAAAAATTTGTTTGAATTCCCTCATATGATGGTAAAATAAATGCACTGAATAATTACAGGTTGGAAAATAAAATATGGGTTGTTAATTATTTCATTTTTCATGTTCACAATTAAAGGGTGGTGAGAATACATAGGATTTTGAGGTGGGAAATACATAAAACCGACCAAATCAACCTAAGGGGTGACCAATTGATTGGTTTGTTATGTGTAGAGGTTTCTACAATAGTATGTGGGTTGTAGGTTTTATAATAGCATATATTTTTCCTTGAATTATACATAGACAATATGGTTGTAATGAAAACCTTTTCTTATTTACAAAATAGTAATATAATGAAAGGCACCTTCAAAGTGTATAACAAATCTTAGTTAGAGAAGATATGACATTTCAATTTCCTTATATGATGGTAAAATAAATGCACTGAATATTTGTCAGTTGGAAAACACAATGTGAGTTGTCAGTTATTTAATTCTTCATGTTAAAATTTAAAGTGTGGAAAACATGTGGAGGAGTTGCAGGTGGGGGATACATAAAAATAAAAAAAATTGAGATGAGGGGTGACCAACCAATTGGGTTGTTATGTGTAGAGGGTTTTACAACAGTATGTGGGTTGCAAGTTTTATAACACCTAGTGTTTTCCAGCTTATAATTCTACATAGATAGTATGGTTGTAATGAATTTTTTTTCTTATTTACATAGTATAAATGTAATGAAAGGCTCCTTTAGAATGTATCACAAGTCTTAGGTAGAGTAAGTATAGCATTTCAATTTCCTCATACAATAGAAAAATAAATGCATTGAATAATTTCTAGTTGGAAAACATAATGTGGGTTGTTTATTGTTTCATTCTTCATGCTCATTGTTATAGGGTGGAGAGCACGAGGATGAGTTGAAGGTTGGGGATACATAAAACTAACCAGATTGAGCTGAGGGGTGCCCAATCGATTAGTTTTTTATGTGTAGAGGGTTTTATAATAGTATGTGGGTTGTGGGTTTTATAACACCCAATGTTTTCTAATAATTACATAGTAGGAATGTAATTAATGTAACATTCAAAGTGTTTAACAACTCTTAGTTAGAGTAGATATGACATTTCAATTTCCTCATATGATGGTAAAATAAATGCACTAAATAATTGTTGGTTGGATAACACAATGTGGGTTGTCAGTAGATGATTTTATGAAATGCGCATAGATTCCAAACATCTCCCGATTTATTCAATACAATGAAATTTGACATACTTGTCCCTTCTCTCTATTCAAAGTCCATGGTTAAAAATCCTAGCTACCACTCTCTTGTCCTAAAACTCAATATTCCCCTCACTATATAGAGACTCCTTATTCAGAAAGAATAATTGATTATTGAAAATCAATTACTAAAGAAACCTCCAATTCTACATAGAATATGAGAAGTTTTACCTTTCTTATTTTAATTATAATATTTTTCAAATATTAATATTTAAAATGGAATTGTAATCTTCCATTTCCTTTTGAAGGGGGAAAACTTGAGAAACAGAAGTCTTGTGAAGTTGATATTTTATTAATGCTTCTATATTGGAAATTTCTAGCTCCTTTTTCATTCTAGCAACCAATTTAGTCAATGTATGATGCTCATTCTTCCAAGATCTATTTTCAAAAAGAGAAATATCCTAGGATTTCATCTCTAGCTGAGATTTGAAATGTGAACTTCCTTTCCAATAGCAACAATTTTGTAATTTATACTTCAATTCTTGCTAGGTTATTTTGATGAATAACAAGCTGAGACTTTTCCTCAAATAATGTATGAAGCTTCCTTAACAACTCACCTCATCCCATGTGAATTTCATCAATAAGAAGACCTCTTGACAAAAAAATGTCCCCTTAAAGAGTTACATTTAAAATCTCTTTCGTAGCATCTAAATGGATGTAAATAAATGTATTACAAATTAAAAATACCATAGCTACTTCAATTTCATATTCATATACAACAAGAGATAGTGTTGGACTTATGTTTCAAATTCCCAACAATTTGGTTGTTGATTATTGAGTTGTTGACAAAGTGGTATGGGCTTCGATTATTTTTAAAGGGATAATAGTTACTCTTCTTTGTAGATGTCCTATTTAAAGTAGTAGTTTTCCTATTTACTTTGTATCCACTACCACATTACACAAATTCCCTCTTGCAACAACCTCCAATGTATTTATTGTCGAGGAATATTTATATTTTATAAGTTGTACAAAAAAATCTTTGACTTTTGATCTATCAAAATGCTTGACAAGATCACTATAAGTAAATTGAAAATTTCCTAATTCATCCTCGAGGAGCTTGATAAAAACCTTCAACTTCTAAACTTCATCATATTCTTGGAAACAACATTTCTAATTTCTCCACGTGCCCATCTTCATAAGCAACAAATTCAATTGTTGTCTTTGGTTTTTCAACTTCTTCTCTTTTAGATTGCAGCTCTCTCTGAACAATGTTAATCTCCTTTTCTTTTGATGATGAAAAATTCTTGTCTTTTATTTCCTTTTCTTATTAATTAATTTTGGCCTTTAATTTTTTTTCTTCACTTTCAACACTTCCAACTATTTCTTTTGCATCTACAAATTGATCATCAGGGTGTTTTTCCACATCCCCACTAATCTTACATATTAGCACCCCTTATATTCTTTTTCATGATCTTCTAACTTCCTTTTCATATCTTTTACTTTAAGCTTTAGATCAATTGCTCCCTCATTAGCCCTTCGGACAAAAACATCCCTTTCTTAGATAGAGTTTTTAATTCCATGAATACTTTTAGGGTTGATGCAAGAAGTTGGGTACATAAAAAGCTCAAAAAGTGGAAGTGTTTTTGTTGTTTTTCAGAATTTCTCACACTTGGACTGAAAATTTGAGGCACTTACACAATGAATCTTAAAAAAAATCAGTAATATGAAATTTAGAATTATGAATCTAGCTTCCAAATATGTAATTTATTCAAATATCTAGATGACAGAAATTGAATTTTGATAGGGATGTATAAAAACCACTTTCTAAAAGTTAATTTTTTTTACCATGCCATGCACATGTATGGACACCACTTTTTGACCCAAATAAAATTATTTTTCTAATTCCTTTTGGGGAAAGATAACTAACAATATGACGATTGATGAGGATATTTTTTGTAAATTTTTTTAAAATATATTTTTTTATTGAATTTATATTGGCCTTAATTGTTCTTTTTAAAAATCAATGTCTATGGACAACATAATTGGACCTAAACTAGATTTTTTTTGAATAATTTTTAGTTTCATTGTATAGATAATTGTATGAATATTCGATGCCATATATTTTTTTTTACAAGAAAATTTACCAAAAATAAGTTATTAAAAAACACAAAAAGTTTGATATTCAATGTTTATGGACTAGTTTGCATAGAAATTAATTAAAAAATAACAAAATATAATCCAATCTATAAAAATTATATATTTGGAAACTAGACATCATGTTCTCTAATGGGTTTCAATTTTATAGATTGATTCAAAAAAAAAGTCCATTAGCCATTTGCCAAATTTGGACATTTCTCTTGAACTTGCCTTAGTTTTTTAGTTGCAAGTCAAAGGTTAAGGGTCGGGTTGCCAAGCCTTTCTTGAGCCTAAAACCAAGGAAACATTGGGTTTGAGGATTCAAAATTTTAAAAATGCGTATGCATTTTTAAAACCACATACGCCTTAAAAAATGCATACGCATTCTTTATTTTCTTGATTATTTAAAAAATAAATACTTTTTAGAAATGTGTGTGTTTTGCATTCCAAAATGCATACGTGTTTTAAAACATGTACGCGTTTCTAAAAGGTATTTATTTTTTTAAATTAATGACTTGTATGTGTTATAAAATGTGTACGATTATATATCGTGTACGCGTTATAACGTGTATGCATTTTTGAGTGCATACACATTTTTTTAGGCTCGGGTACCCGAAGCACAATGCATACACATTTTTTTAATAACATGTACACGTTTTCTATGATTTTTTTTTCTGGATGAAACTTCTCCTCTTCATGGACCCAACTTCTTTCTTTTACCGTTTATGTAGGTTTGGAGTAACTTTCTGCTCATCTTTTAGAGTTTCTTTCTGATTAGGTAATGTAGATGTTTCTTTAACAAGTTTTCTATAAAACTTGTATGCCTTTTCAGATAAGACTTTCATGTCTCCACCCAAGTGATTCTCTTTTTGTGCACTTAGATTTGATTTTTCCTTTTTCTCATCATCTATTTGTAATTGTATTTATTTCACGAAATTATTAATTTCAACAATGTTTGAATTCATTTTTTCAACTCCACTTATAGAATCATCTCTCACTTTCTCTATCTGCACAAATTCTTGTGTGATACAAAACCTCTCGAGTTTATCCACTTTTTCAGTTCCATTTTCCCATTACACATACTGCAAACACTCCTTCCTCAACTTATCAAGAGAAAGAAGAATATATTCAGTAAAAACATTATATATCCCATTCACTTTGATTTGCTTCTTTTCAAGTGGTTTTAGAGAAGATTAATTTTCCATTTCATAAATTCTAGTACGTACTACTCAAGTTTTGTATTTCCACTTTCCCATTTCACATACTGCACACACTGCTTCCTCAAATTCTCAAGAGCGGGAAGAATCTTTTCAGTCAATAAATTTTCTATCTCATTCACTTTGGTTTGCTTCTTTTCAAGTGTTTTTAATCGAATATTTCTTTTTAATTACATACTTTCTAGTACCTATTTCTCAATTTATGCATTTCCATTTTCCCATTGTACATACTGCACACACACCCTTCCTCAACTTCTCAAGAGAAGGAAGAATCTCTTTAGTCAATATATTATTTGTCTCATTCACTTTGGTCTACTTCTCTTAAAGTGTTTTTAGAGAAGATTCATTTTTTATTACATACTTTCTAATACCTACTACTCGAGTTCTACATTACCATTTTCCCATTCTACATACTTCAAACACACCTTTTCTCAACTTCTCAAGAGTAGGAAGAATCTCTTTAGTCAATACATTATCTGTCCCATTCACTTTGGTCTAATTATTTTTAAGTATTTTGATAGCAGATTCCTTTTTAATTTCATTCATTCTAGTACCCGCTACCTCCTCAAGCTCCAACAAGATCTCAAGAGGATTCATGTTCAAAACTTGAGTAATGCGGCCTTGTATAATGATAAAATATGGGTTGTTGACATTCAGTTGCATAGAATGAGAAAGGTTCTATACACACAAGGGTTGTGCAAAGTGATTGTTGATCTACTACTTATTTCTCCCTCCCACAAAAACTTGGGTAACATAATGTAAGAAACCTTCATACTTTATAACAACCCTTAGTTAGAGAAAAAATCATATATTAATTTCTAGATATGATTGAGGGAAAAATGCTCAAAATATTTGCATGTAGGAAAACACATTGGGTTTTGGGTTATTTTATTCTATATGTTCAAATCTAAGTGGTGGAGAGTAGGGGGAGAAGTTTCAAGTGGGGGATGCATAAAACTACCCGAATTGGGATGAGGGGTGACTAACCAGTTGGGATTTTATGTGTTTAGGGTTTGAAAAATACATGTGGGTTGTAAGGTTTTATAACACCTAGTGTATTCCAGCTTGCAATTTTACAAAATAGTATAAATGTAATTAAAACCTTTTTTTATTTAGACAATAGGAATGTAATGTAAGGAACCTTCAAAATTTATAGTAACTATTACTTAGAGTAAAATTATGTTTCAATTTCCTCATGTGATGGTAAAATAAATGCACATAATAATTACAGGTTGGAAAACATGCAATGCCAGTTGTTAGTTATTTCATTATTTATGTTCAAAGTTAAAGTTTGGAGAGTAGGAGGAGGCGTTTTAGGTAGGGGATACTTAAAACTAACCAAATTGAGTTGAGGGTTGGCAAACCAATTGGGTTTTTATGTATAGAGGGTTTTACAATAGTTTGTGGGTTGCAAGTTTCATAAATCCCAATGTTTTCCAACCTTCAACGATACATAGATAGTATGATTGTAGTGAAGAAATTTTATTATTTAGATAGTATGAATGTAATGAAAGAAACCTAAAAAAATATAACTCTTAAGTAAAAATTTGTTTTTATTTCAATTTCCTCATATCATTAAAATAATGACATACTAGAAAACATAGTGGGTTGTATGAGTTATTTCATTCTTCTTATTCAAATCTCAAGGGTGTAGAGATCATGAAGGATTTCTAGGTTAGGGATACATAAAACTAACTAGATTGAGCTAAGAGGTAACCAATGTTGCAAGTATGGTTGTGTTTGGTGGTGTTGTCATTAATATTTTCATTGATGTCAACACAGTTTAGTTTGTTTGCAGATGGTACTTGTATAGTTGAGATACTATAGAATTAGTTAGAGTACATGGAGCTATATTTATGAAGTTGTAGTTGTGTATTTTCCAAATTCTTTTGAGAAAATTTAAGAAATAATGAAAGCAGTGTTGGGTGTGTATTCTAAGTGTGCTCCAGTATTGTGCTCTACATTTATTTTGTGTTGATCCTATGCTTGTGTGGATCTTTGGTATTTCTAATGATCTTCAATTAATAATATATCCTAATTTTTAGCTTCTAGGTCGATGGAGAATGAAAAATGTGTTCACCTGTGTGAACTGGTTTGATGAAACTATTTGTTGGAAGGCTGGGAAAAATGTTTTGGCTTCGTAGTCATCTGACGTATTGTTTCAAATATTATGGATCTAGGAGATGATTCATACTATTGGTTACTATGTTGTGACAAATTTTCTTGTGATTGGGTGCTCTAGAAGACTTGCTCTAGAGCTCTTGTGTGTATCTAGTTGGTCTAGTTGGACTATTGAAGAATATTTTGTGTTTGAAGATTGTTGCAATTAATGCGGATGAACCTGAAGGTTTCTTAGAGATGGTAAAATGTCTAGTAAAGCATGTTGAGTGATTCACATGTGATTATCTTGCTAGAGATGCACGTACTTAAAATATCATTATTGTTTTCATTAGGTTTGGCTGACCTGGTGTCTACATGTTACATAAATATTTGCATTGAATTAAAGAAGCATGTGATTGATCCAAGATGTTTTTTGGGTCCTAATTAAATGTGTAATTGGTCCTCTCTCATTATTATCCACTGCAGGAATGTTGAGTAGCCGACCTAATTTGAATTTGTAAATTGAAGGATGTTTAGCTGACCTTGGAGAATAATTCTAGGGTGTGAAGATGGTTTAAAAGCAAGACAAGATCTTGCAAATTGTGGAATGCATGAGAACAAGAAAGTGAAGTGTGCGAACAAGTGAAAAAAGTAAAGTGTGTAAGAGCGACTCAAGGCAGCAGTACTTTGATGTGTTAGATTCCTAAAAGCAGTGAGTTGATGGTGTCTACTATCTTTTGATCAAGATGTGAATGTGTGGAACCTTTTGAGGTGGATCTTTATTTATATTTTCTTTTTTTTGTAGGTAGAGAGCATTCTTCTATATAGTGAGCCTCTGTATCGAGACAGTGAGCCCTCTTGCAATGAGCCTTTTTATTCAGTATTGCATTATTACTATATTGTGAGCTAATCATCACCATGGTTTTTCCCTCATTGGATTTTCCATGTAAATTTGGTGTCTCTGGTGTTTACTTTATGTTATTTTTATTTCATGTTTACACTTTATAATAGACTAGATTAAATTGGAATTGAATAAGGTTATAAAGAAATAAATTTGATACAACTGATTCACCCCCCTCCCGCCCTCTCAATTATCATGTGAGCTTGATCGCTTGAGGTGGATCAGATGATGCACAAGTTACAAATCCCTATTTTTGATGGAGTTGATTATAGTGAATGGAATGAGTAGGTGAGAGGTTATATGGTTTCTCTTGGTTTCAAGACCCAGAAAGCTATGGAGACAAAGTATGTTGCACCATCCATTGGTCCTTCCTCTGTAGATGAGATTGTGGGTTATGAAGAGAATGAAAAGGCAAAGCACACTATCTTCAGTGCTCTATCTAGAACAGAAAGGATAAAATCTATTTCTTTAGGCACTTCTCAAGAAGTATGGGAAAAATTGAAAGACATTTATGAAGGAAATGATAGAGTAAAATTTTGAAGTAAGTTAACAGCTAAGAAAAAAATTGAGAACTTGAGAATGGAAGAGGGTGAAGATATTGCAAGCTATTATCAGAGAGTTGAACTTGTAGAAAATGAGATCAAGAATCAAGGTGGTACCATGTTAGATAAAGATATAATTGATATGATTCTGATGACCCTACTAGAGAATTACAATGAAAAAGTCTCTGCTATTGAAGAATCATATGATCCAAAAGTATTTACTAAGGAGCACCTATTTGGTATCTAGACTACATTCAAGATGATAAAATTTGTAGTAAATAAGGAGAAAACTGAAACAAAAATGAAAGGAATGAAGATAGGAGATGAAACGGATGATGATGGTTCAGAAGAGTTGGAAGCAAACTTCACAAGGAAATTAAAGAAAGGTACTATTAAATACAAAGGTATGTTTCCCTTTAAGTGTTTCAGTTGTGGAAATATTTTTCATTATGCCTCAATATGTCCTAATAGAGCTACACACAAGAAAAATAAAAATGATAATAACAATTACAGATATAAGAAGGATAGGAAGTTCAAGAAATTGTATTATGTTAAAGAAGATGCAGGAATTTTTGATGATGAGTTTGATTTTGAGGAGGATAAAGATGAATGTTTATTTCTAGCTCTGGAAAGTAAATTTGTATCTACTAACCATGGAATAAGTGAAAAGGAATCTATTCTGAAGAGAAAGAAGGATTAGATGGATGGTACTCTAGTAACTGCTTTTCATGCTAGACAGGATGAAGACTTTTGGGTGATTGATAGTGGGTGTTCAAATCACATGACTGGAGATAAGAGTAAGTTCACTAAACTTGGAAAGTATGATGGAGGAATAGTTATGTTTGGAGATGACTCTGGTGCTAAGATTTTTGTTAAAGGAAAAAATAGTTTTGATGGAAAACTTAGTACTAATGATGTCTATTATGTTAAGGGTTTAAGGCATAATATTTTAAGTGTTAAAAAGATGTGTAGAAAAGGATTTAAGATTATGTTTCAAGAGAACACCTGTGAGATCAAAAAAGGATCTGAAACTATGGTAGCAATAGGAAGAACTCATGGATACATCTACCGGCTTAAGAGTGTTGATGGTTAGTGTTTTGTTTCACAGATTAATGAAATTTGATTGTGGCACCAAAGGATGGGACATGTAAACTTTGATAGTCTAATCAAGATTAGTTATAAGGAAGTTTTCATAGATCTACCTAGAATAACAAGGCCTTCAAATTCAATTTGCAAAAGTTGTTAGCTAGGAAAATAAACAAGAAGCGGTTTTAAAGGAAAAGAAAAATCATGTACTAAAATTATAGAACTAGTTCATATAGACCTCTGTGGTCCTACAAGAATAGGAAGCCTTAATGGAGACATGTACTTTATGCTCTTGATTGATGATTTCTCTAGGATGACATGGGTTACCTTTCTTAGAGAGAAAGTTGAGGCTCTTCATAGATTCAAGGTATTCAAGGCAAGAGCAGAGAATGAGGTAAACCTGAGAATAAAATTTTTAAGGTCTGATAGAGGTGGAGAATTCACCTCTGGTTAGTTTAATGCATTTTGTGAAGAACATGGCATAAAGAGAAATTATTCTACTCCTAGAACCCCTCACTAGAATGGAGTTGTGGAAAGGAAGAACCAAACTATTCAAGAAGCTGCCAAAACTATGATGAAAGAAGTGAATGTTCTTGATGTGTACTAGAGAGAAGAAATCCACACAGTTGTCTACATTCTTAATAGAGTTCAGATCTGAGGTAGCAACACTAAGACTCCTTATGATTTATGGACTGGTAAGACTCCTACTATTAAATACTTTAAAGTGTTTTGAAGCAAATGTTACATTAAAAGAGATGATGAGAATATTGGGAAGTTTGATGCTAGATTTGATGAAGGAATATTTCTTGGATATTCAAATAAAAACAAGGCATATAAATGCTTTAATAAAAGACCGAGGAAAATAGTTGAAAGCGGTAATGTAAAGGTTGATGAAGCTATGTACAGACCAGTTGAGATAACTAAAGTTTAATCAGATGATCCTATCTATGATCATGTGCAAGAAGAATAAAAGGAAGAGAAAGAACAAAGTGATGAAGAGGATATTAGGGAACCTACACCTAAGACTCCTAGATATGTACAAATAAACCATCCAGAGGAACAAATAATTGGAAACATAAGAGAAGGTGTAAAGACAATAAGAAAAGTGGTTGAGGTAAACTTGTGTTTACTTTCTAAAATAGAACCTAAGACTATGAGTGAATCATGTAATGATGAAATTTGGATTAGAGAAATGAAAGAGGAACTACAGTAGATAGAGAAGAATGATACATGAGAACTAGTCCCTAGACCTGTAAACAAGAATGCAATTGGCTCAAAATGGGTATTCAAGAATAAGATAAATGAAGATGGTGAACTAGCAAGGAATAAAGCAAGACTTGTATGCAAAGGATATTCACGGGTTGAAGGAATATATTTTGAAGACATTTGAACCTATAGGAAGAATTGAAGCCATTCAGATGTTCTGGGCATTTTCAGCTCATAAAGACTTCAAGGTATACTAGATGGATGTCAAGTCTGCATTTCTGAATGGATAATTGGAAGAAGAGGTGTATATGGAGGAACCACAAGGATTTCAGATGTTAGAAAAACCAGACATGGTATACAAGTTAAAAAAGGCTCCCAAAGCCTAGTATGCAAGGTTGGATAGATAATTGACACAACAAGGATTCAGTAAATGATCTACAAAAATCAATATTTACTTCAAAGCTGAGAAAAAAAATATATTGATAGTTGTGGTATATGTTGATGACATTATATTTGGTGGAAATGAAGGTATGTGTAAGAAATTATCAGAATAAATGAAAAAATATTTTGAAATGTCTATGATTTGTGAGTTGAACTTCTTCCTTGGACTTCAAGTAAATCAAACTGATAAGGGAATGTTCATTTCACAATCTAAGTATGTTAAGGAATTCTTGAAGAATTTTGGAATGGATGACTCCAAACCTGTCTATACCCCTATGGTAATTGGATGTAAGCTGAGTAAGGATGATGAATCTTCTAAAGTTGATTAGAGCATCTATAGATCTATGATTGGAAGAATGATGTATCTTACTACTACTAGACTAGATATCATGCATGCGGTATGTTTAGGTGAAAGATTTCAATTAGAAACTAAGGAAGCACATGTTACATCTTTGAAGAGGATAGTTAGATATCTTAAGGGAACTCCAGATTACGGACTATGGCATCCGAAGGATAATGATTTCACATTGAATGCTTGAACTGATGCAAATTGGGTTGGTTGTGTAGATAACTGAAAGAGTACAAGCAGTGGTGCATTATTCCTTGGAGGAAGATTGGTTTCATGGTTGAGTAAGAAACATGATTCAGTTTGTTTATCCTATGTAGAAGTTGAGTACATTGCAACAACATCCTGCTATACATAGGTACTTTGGATGAATCAAACCTTGAAGGACATAGGTGAGACATGTGATGAGCCTACTTCTATATTTTGTGACAATATAAGTGCTATAAAAATTTCAAATAATCTAGTGATGCATTCTAGGATAAAGCACATATCTATCAGATATCACTTATTGAGGGAGAAGGTGTTACAGAATGAAGTTAGACTTGAATATGTAACTACTAGGGAAAAAATTGTAGAAAATTCACTAAGGCCCTTCCAAAGGATACTTTTGAGTATCTCAAGAGGAAGTTATGGGTTAATTCACCTCCTTCCTTGAACTAAGTGCACATGGAGGTGTGTCAGTCCAATGGATTCATAGATTCTCTTGATCTAGACTGATGATTGTGGTCTACTCCTCACGGGGAGTAGAGAGATGCATTTTTGTAGTATGTGATGTGGGTGCACTCCTAAGGGGGAGTGATCAAAGCTTTATATGGAAATATTTTTCATGAAAAATTTCCTTTGCCATTGATGTAAAAGGGGAGAGAAAGACATGTGAAAAATTTCAAAATAGAAAGAGTTTTGTAAGGAGAAGAGAGAAGAATAAAAAGGAGATTATGTATGCTATCTTTGATGGTTTTTCACATCATATGTTTCCATCCATGACAAAGGGGGAGATTGTTGCAAGTATGGATTTTTTTGGTGGTATTTTCATTAATATTGTCATTGATGTATGTTGGATGTTGTGGTTGTGTTGCTGATATGTGGTTCTCATTGATGTCAACACTATTAGCATTGGTGTCTTGAAGGTTGTATATTTCGAGGATATTGAGAGAATTATAATAAATATGTTGAAGGTTATCCGTGAAGCTGTGAATTTTAGTGTGTTGGAAATTTTAGTATGTTTGTATTCAAAAGTTGTGGATTAAAGGGTTTGTTGTTGAGCCTATCTAGTTTATCTACCAGAAGTTTCAGAGGTGTGCATTAGGATTTGAGAAAGTTGTGAGTTTTTGTGTTCCTACAGTTATTTTTTTATTGTGGCTAGTATTTCTGGAAGAATAAAATGTGATTCTGGTAATTTGAGTTGTTTTGTATGCTCCTATGATGTTTTTTGATGTTTCTAGATCATTCTCTATCTTTTTTGCATGCCCGTGTTGATCAGTGTGCTCATGATCAGAGATTTTTCTTTGTGTGTTCGGGTTTCTCATGTTCTTGGAAAATATGGTGGTTGTAATGTGTTGGAGATCCCTGTGGATTGACTTTTTAATGTTTGGAACATTTGAAGATGTTTTTTTAGGTCTTGAATATGTTGTGACTAACTTCAGTTGGTGCACATTGAGATTTGTTCATGTATTGGGCTGACAGTTTGTATTCATCTATTATCTTACTTTTGGTCAACAAAGTTGTTGATGTAGTTCTGTGTAGCAAATATATAAGAGTGATTTTTTTCTTCATTTGAGATGTGTATGTGTGTGTGAAGCATGTAATGCGAAGTGTGCAAGTGTTATGTGCGAATATAGATTAGATCATTCGATTGCATAGTAGAGTGTGAAGAAGATTGAGCGAAGTGTGAAGAATTATTTTTGTGCTTAACTAGAACTATAATCAGGCTTTTGTAGAAGCTAATTCCTCAGTTCAAATTCTTCAGATTGTTTTAATCTAAAATGATTTTGTAAAACAGTGTGTCTTCTTTGAGTAGTGAGCTCTAGGCAGTGTATTTGAATGCATGTGCATTCCCATTATTCATCTCTATACTTTTAATAGGGTATAATATTGTGGATTGACATCCACCATGGTTTTCCCCTTAACAGGGTTTCCACATATAAAATCTTGGTGTTCTTTGTGTTTCTGATGTGGCGATTGTTTATGCTTAATGTTGATTCATCAAATCTAAGAATAAGTTGAATAAAGTTTAATAAGTTTGAATAATCTGTGATAAATTATTCACCCCCCCTCTCAGTTGTCTATCCTTGTTTTGCCAATAATTGGTATCAGAGCACATTCCTCTGAAGAAGTTTAATAGCTTGAAATGATCTGAGATGGCATCATACAAGAAGGATAGTTCTAGATTTGATGGAACAAACTAATCTCTATGGAAGGATAGAATGGAGTGTCATTTTAAGTGCATTGGTGAACCCTTTTGGAAGATTACAAAGAAAAAATATGTTATTCCTTAGAATGGTCCCTTTACTCTTGATGAGATAAAAGAAGTTGAAACTAATACCAGTGCTATAGAAGCATTGTTGAGTGCTATGATAGATTCAAAAATGATAAATGTGATGGGTTTGAAAATAGCACAGGAGATCTGGAAGAAGTTGGAAAAATTATATGAAGGAGATGCACAAGTGAAAGGTGCTAAGCTACAAATTTTGAAAGGCAAGTGGGAAAACCTGAAAATGGACGAAGATGAAAACATTATTTCTTTCATACAAAAAGTAAATGAACTAGTGATGGGTATTAGATGTGCTAGTTGAATATTGGATGAAGAAGAGATTGTGGTTAAAGGGTTCATATCATTGCCTACTTCTTACAAAATGAAAGCTCATGCTATTGAAGATCTCAGGACAGTAACAAATGTGCAAGATATATGTTGATTGCTAAGCTTGTTTCCTTTGAGTTGAGTTAATTTGGTGAATCCATCCATAAGATCGAATCAACATTTAAAGCTACTATATCCATAAGAAACAAAGAGAGATATGATCCAAGAGAAAGTTCTAGAAAGATATTCAAATATGAAGATGAGATGAAATAGATTGAAGATGAAGAGAGAGTAGTAGAAGAAGTGGAGTCACTGATTGTGAAAAGAGAAGCCAAAGGAGAAGGTAAGTACAAATAAAATTTTCCTATTAAATGTTTCTCCTACAATAAGATAGGTCATTTTGCATCAAGGTGTCTTGAAAGAGTTGCTAGGTCTAAACCTGACAAGCCTAGATTCAAAAATAAATGTTATTATGTCGAAGAAGGTGTTAGTGATGAAGAATCTGATAAAGAAAATGGAAATGAGGATGGATGGGTATTCATTGATATCAAGGAAAATGGTCTGGTTTCCACTGAATCTGCTAGTCTTATGAATGTTGAGAAAGATTTTTCGGCCTGAATTGAAGAAAAGGATGAGTGGTTGATTGAAAATGGATGCTCACATCATATGAATGGTGAAAAAAGAAAGTTTTTAAGTTTGGAAAAGTACGACAGTGGTGTTGTAAGATTTGGAGATAACAATGCTGGTGTGATTTGTGGCAGATGCACTATTTATCTTGGCGGTAAACATAATACTAATGATGTCCTTTATGTAGAAGTCTTGAAGCATAATATTTTAACTTTTGGACAGATGGTCAACAAGGGATACAATCATCAGTTTAAACATGGAAAGTGCAGGATACTGGGAAGTTCTGGAAATGAAATTGCTTCAGGTACTAAGACAAGAGGTAATATATTTCACCTAAATGCTACTAGTGAACTTGATGTTTAATTGCTCAAGTTGCTGAAAGTAGGTTATGGCATAGGAGGCTATGTCATGTGAATTTTGATAACATTTTCAAGATAAGCTCCACTCAAGCACTAAGATATATTCCTAAGCTAGTGAAGCCTACTAACACCATATGCAAGGAATGTCAGATGAGAAAGAAGACTAGAGTTTCTTTTCAGAGAAAACAACATCATTCAAATGGAGTACTAGAGCTAGTGCATATTGATCTATGTGGTCCCTCTAGAGTCAAAAGTCTACAAGGAGAAAGGTACTTTATATTGCTTATTGATGATTACTCTAGAATGATATGGGTTTCTTTCTTGAGAGAAAAACATGAAGCATTAGAAAAGTTCAAAAGTTTCAAAGCTATGGCCAAGAATGTGATAGGTTTGAAGATTAAATTCTTAAGTTCAGACAGAGGTGGTGAGTTCAATTCTTGGGAGTTGAATTCTTTCTATGAAGAGCATGGAATCAAAAGACAATTATCTGCTCCCCAAACTCCTCAATAAAATGGAGTTGTAGAGAGAAAGAACAAAACAATTCTATATGTTGCTAGAACTATGATGTTTGAAGGTAATGTACCTCATATCTATTGGAGAGAAGTTGAAAGAGCTATTATGTATGCTATCAACTAGGTAAATTTCAATGATAATTCTGGTAAGACTCATTTTGAGTTGTGGTTTGATCATAAGCCTACTATTAGATATTTCAAAATCTTTGGAAGTAGATTTTATATCAAGAGAGATGAATATATAGGCACATTTGATGCTAGGAGTGATAAAGGAATATTTTTGGGTTATTCTACTAAAAGCAAGGCCTATTGGTGCTATAATAGAAGATTGAGGAAAATGGTTGAAAGTGCAAATGTCAAAGTTGATAAAGACACTGCTAGATCATCCAGATACTATGGATATGATTTAAATGACCAACATGATAGTATTGATAAAGGAAAGAATGTTCAAACACATAATCAACTTCAAATTGTTCTAATGAATCAAGAGAATTAAGAAGGAGAGGCTAGTGGAAGTGCAGAAGAGAGATTAGAAGAACTAGAAGTTCAAGATAATCCTAAAGTTTCGAGGTATGTAAAGATAAATCATTTTGAAGATCATATTATAGGAGATAAGAACAAAGGTGTGCATACTAGAAGAAGAATTGCAGAAAAGTATTATCTAATTTCCAAGACTGAGCCCAACAATGTCACTGAAGCATGTAAAGATGAACATTGGATGGAAGCAATGAAGGTAGAATTGATGTAGATAGAGAAAAATGGTACATGGATTCTTCTTTCCAGACCTCAGGAAAAAAATGTGATTGGAACTAAATAGGTCTTTCAGAATAAGCTTAATGAACAAGGTGGAGTGGTCATAAACAAAGAAAGAATGGTATGTAAAGGGTACTCACAGATGGAAGGTATTTATTTTGTAGAAACCTTTTCCCCTGTTGATAGAATTGAAGCTATAAGATTGTTTCTTCCTTATGCTTCTTTTAAGAACTATAAATTCTATCAAATGGATGTAAATTCAACATTTCTAAATGGTGAGCTAGAAGAAGAAGTATATGTTGAGAAACCAGATGGATTTCAAATAACTGATAAGGAAGATATGGTTATCCGATTGAAGAAATCACTATATGGACTCAAGCAAGCCTCTAGATCCTGGTATGCTAGATTGGATAAATAATTGTTAAATCTTGGATGTAATAAAGGTACTGTTGACAATAATTTGTATTTCAAGATGGATCATGATAAATAGTTGATTATTGAACTCATTTTTGATGACATCATCTTTGGAGCTGATGATGATTTATGTATGAAGTTTTCTGATGAAATGAAAAGTGAATTTGAAATTTCTATGATTGGAGAGATGAAGCTAGTTTTGGTATTGCAAATCAATCAGTTAGATAATGAAATTTTTATATCTCAAACTAAATACGTGAGAGATCTACTAAAGAAGTTCGGCATGGAAGATTCAAATATTTTTGGTACACCCATGGTAACCGAATGCAAGTTAACATAGAATGATGATTCTCTTAAGACAAATCAGACAAGATATAGGTCAATGATCAGTGGATTACTTTATTTAACTTAGACCAGACCTAAAATTATGAATGTTGTATGCATGGTTGCTAGATATCAAGCTGATCCAAAGGAATCCCATGTGATAGCTATAAAGAGAATTTTTAGATACTTAAAATAGACAGTTGATTTTGGCCTTTGGTATCCTAAAGATGATGATCTTACTTTGAGCACCTTTACTGATGTAGATTAGGCAGGTGATGTGGATGAAAAGGAAAGTACTAGTGGTGGCGCCTTCTTCTTGGGGAATAAGTTGGTGTCTTAGTTAAGTAAAAAGAAGAATTCCATTTCCTTATCTACTGCTAAGGCATAATATATTGTTGCTGCAAACAATTGTACTCAAGTAATATGGGTGAAGCAGATGCCAAGAGATATCAAAATTGAGTATGATGAGCCTATTTCTATATTTTGTGACAATTCAAGTGCAATAAATTTTTTTAAGAATTTGGTGCTTCATTCAAAGATAAAATATATATCCATCAAATATCACTTTTTGAGAGACAAGGTGAGTGATAAAGAAGTTAGACTAGAGTATGTGCCTACTAAGGAATAGATTGCAGGCATCATTACTAAGCCATTTCTTAAGGATACTTTTGAGTATATCAGAGGGAAGTTAGGGGTGATTTCCCCTCTTAATCAGAACTAAGATGCAATTATTTGCATCGATTTTGTGCATTTACAAGTCATATGTTGTTTCAGATTGATGTTATGGTGGCTGCTACTCAGGGGGAGTAGTCAAATGATTTAGACATGTGGTTCAAATATTATGTGTACCTTTTCCATTGATGTAAAATGGGGAGAACAATAATGTGAAAAAGTATGTAAAGGGGAGAAGAGATGGAGAGAATAATGAAAACCTAAGGGGGAGTAAGTGCTGATTGAGAGTTGTGTTGATGGTTTTTTTCACATCATGTGTTCCCATCAATGCCAAAGGGGGATATTGTTGGATGTTGTGGTTGTGTTGCCAATATGTGGTTGTCATTGATGTCACCACTATTAGCATTGGTGTCTTGAAGGCTTTATATGTTGACGATATTGAGAAAACTATAATAAATATGTTGAAGGTTTTCCACGAAGTTGTGAAGTTCAACATGTTGGAAAGCTCCATATGTTTGTATTTAAAAGTTGTGGATAAAAGGGTTTTTTGCTGAGCCTATCTAGTTTATCTACCAAAATTTTTAGAGGTGCGCATCATGATTTGAAAAAGTTGGGAGTTTTTGTGTTGCTACAGTTATTCTGTTACTATAGTTGGTGTTTCTAGAAGAAGAAAATGTGATTCTAGTAATTTGAGTTTTTGCATATGCTCCTATGATTTTTGTTGATTTTTCTAGATCATGCACTATCTTTGTTGCATGTCTATGCTGATTGGTGTGCTCGTGATCGAATATTTTGCTTTGTGTCTTCGGGTTTGTCATGTTCTTGGCTGACATGGTGGTTGTAGCATGTTGTGGATCCTTGTGGATTAAATTTTGAATGTTTGGCACATTTGAGGATGTTGTTTTAGGTCTTCATTATGTTGTGACTAAATTTTGTTGGTGCACATTTATATTTGTTCATGAATTGGGCTGACAGTTTGTATTTATCTATTATCTTACTTTTGGTCGACAAATTTGTTGATGCAATTTCGTGCAGCGGATATATAAGAGCAATTATTTTCTTCATTTGAGATGTGTATGTGTGTGTGAAATGTTTAATGTGATGTGTGTTAGTTCTATGTGTGAATAAAGATCAGATCATTCTATTACAGAGCAAAGTGTGAAGAATATTGAGCGAAGTGAAGAAATATTTTTGTGCTTAATCAAAACTATAATCAAGCTTTTGCAGAAGCTAATTTCTTAGTTCAAATTCTTTAGATTTTTAAAATTTGAATGTTTCTATAAGATGGTGTGTCTTCTTTGAGAAATGAGCTCTAGACAGTGTGCCTAAATGCATGTGCATTCCCATTATTCATCTCTATGCTTTTAACAAGGTATAATACTGTGGACTCACATCCACTGTGGTTTTTCCCCTAACAGGGTTTCCACGTATAAAATATTGGTTTTTTTGTGCTTCTGATGTGGTGATTGTTTATGCTTAATTATGTTCATTCATCTGATCTAAGAATAATTTGAATAAATTTTAATAAGTTTGAATAATCTGTGGCAACTAATTCATCCCCCATTCTCAGTTGTCTATCCTTGTTTTGCCAACAATTTCAACATAGTTCAGTTTGTTTGTAGATGATACTTGTATAGTTGAGATACTGTAGAAATTCTTAGAGTACACGGAGCTATATTTATGAAGTTGTAATTGTGTATTTCCCAAATTCTTTTGAGAAAATTTAAGAAATAATGAAAGAAGTGTTGGGTGTGTGTTCTAAGTGCACGCTATGATATTGTGCTCTGTATTTCTTTTGTGTTGATCCCATGCATGTGTAGATCTGTGGTATTGTTCATGATCTTCAATGGATAATATATCCTAATTTTTAGCTTCTGGGTTGATGGAAAATGAAAGATGTGTTCACCCATGTGTGAACTACTTTGACAAAACTATTTCATGTTTGAAGGTTGGGAAAATATTTTTGGCTCCACAATCCTCTAATGTTTTGTTTCAGATCTTGTGGATCCAGAAGATGATTCATACTATTGGTTACTATGTTGTGACAAAAATTCTTGTGATTGGGTGCTCTGGAAGACTTTCTCCAGAGCTCTTGTGTGTTGTTGATTGGTCTGGTTGGACTGTTGAAGAATATTTTGTGTTTAAAGATTTTTGCACTTGTTGTGGATGAACTTGAAGGTTTCTTAGAGATGGTAAAATATCTGGTGAAGTGTGTTGATTCATCCATGTCTGAGTATCTTACTAGATATGCATGTTCTTCAAAGATCATTGGTGTTTTCATTAGGTTTGGCTGACCTGGTGTCTACATGTTACATAAAGATTTGCATCAAACTAAGGAAGCATGTGATTGATCCAAGATGTTGTTTGGGTCCTAATTAAATGTGTAATTAGTCCTCTCTCATTCTTATCCACTACAAGAATGTTGAGTAGCAAACCTAATTTGAATTTGTAAATTGAAGGATGTTTAACCGACCTTGGAGAATGCTTCTAGGGTGTGAAGAAGGTATAAAAGAAAGATAAGATATTGCAAATTATGGAATGCTTGAGAACAAGAAATTTAAGTGTGTGAACAAGTGCAAAAAGTAGAGTGTGTAAGAGAAAATCAAGGCTTGCAATACTTTGATGTGTTAGATTCCTGAAAGCAGTGAGCTGGCAGTCTCTACTATCTTCTAATCAAGCTGCGAATGTGTGGAACCTTTTGTGGTGGATCTTTATTTATCTTTTATTTTTTTGGAGGTAGTGAGCCTTATTCTGGATAGTGAGTCATATATTGTAGGCATTGAGCCTCTGTATCCGGGTAGTGAGCCTTTGTATTTGGTATTACATTATTACTATATTGTGAGCTAATCTTCACCGGGGTTTTTCCCTCATTGAGCTTTCCACATAAATTTGGTGTCTTTGGTGTTTACTTTTTGTTATTTTCATTTCATTTTTACAATTTATAATAGTCTGGAATAAAGTGGAATTGATTAAGGTTAGAAGTAAATAAACTTGATACAACAGATTCACCCCCCCTCTCAGTTGTCTTGTGCAAAGGATTTTGCAACAGTATGTGGGTTTCAAGTTTTATAACACCCTATGTTTTCCTTCCAATTATACATAGAAATTATGGTTGTAATGAAAATCTTTTCTTATTTACAAAGTAGGAATGCAATGAAATAAATCTTGAAAATTTACCACAACTATCACTTACAATAAGAATTGCATTTTGCTTTACTTGTATCATTAAAATATAGGTAGGTTGGAAAACATAGTGGGTTGAGACTTATTTTATTCTGCTTGTTCAAAGCTCAAGGGTGGAGAATTTCAGGAGGATTTACAAGTAGGGGATACAAAAAACTAACTAGATTGAGTTGAGGGGTTACTGACCATTTGGGTGGTTACATCTAGATGGTTTTACAATAGTTTGTGGGTTGTCAGTTATTTCATTCTACATGTTCAAAGGTAAAGGATGGAGAGGATGGGGAGGAGTTGTAGCTGGGGGATACATAAAACTAATGAAATTCACCTAAGGTGTGACTAACCAATGTTTAATATTTAGATTAGCTACTCTCTCATTAGCCTTTAGGACAACAACATCACTTTCTTGGATATATTTTTCAATGTCTTGAATACTTTTATGTAGCTTTGAAACAACTTTTTTCCCTCCTTTGAGAATTTCTTTATGATTAGAAAATGCAAATGTTTCTTTTAATAAGTTATTTACAAAACTTGTCTATATTTTTAGATAAGACTTTCATGTCTCCACCCAATTGATTCTCTTTTTTCTGCACTTAGATTTGATTTTTCCTTTTTGTTATTATCTATTTCCAATTGTATTTGTTTCATGGAATTCTTAAGTTCAAGAATGTTTGACTTCATTTGTTCAACTCTACTTATAGCATCATCTCTCACTTTATTTTCTTTCACAAATTCATATGCAATACAAAACATTTCAAGTTTATCCACTTCTACATTTCCATTTTCTCATTGCACATACTACACACGCTCCTTCCTCAACTTCTAAAGACCATAGAGAATCTCCTCAGTCAATAAATTATCTATCTCATTCACTTTGGTCTACTTATTTTCAAGTGTTTTAGAGTATATTTCTTTTCCATTACATACTTTCTAGTACCTACTGCTCGATTTCTACATTGCCATTTTCCCATTGCACATACTGCACATGCACCTTCCTCGACTTCTCAAAAGCAGGAAGAATCTATTCAATCAATACATTATTTTTCTCATTCACTTTGGTTTTCTTCTTTCCAAGTGTTTTTAGAGTATATTCCTTTTTCATTTCATACATTATAGTATAGGCTACTATGTTCAATTTTGCATTTCCATTTTACCATTGCACATACTGCACATCCTCCTTCCTCAACTTGTTAGGAGAAAGATTCTTCAATCAATAAATTATATGTCTCATTCACTTTGATATACTTCTTTTCAAGTTTTTTAGCTTAGATTTCTTTTTCATTAAATAATTTCTAGTACCCACTACCTCCTCAAGAATTAAAAAAATCTCAAGAGGATTCATATTCATAACTTAAGTGATGTGGCCTTGGATAATGAGAAAATGTGGGTTGTTGACATTCAGTTGCACATAATAAGAAAGGTTATGTACATGTGAGGGTTGTGCATAGTGGATATTGACCTTCTACTTACTTCTCCCTCCCACAACAACCTTCCTAACATAATTTAAGGAACCTTCAAAATTTATAACAAATCTTAGTCAAAGTAAAAATTGTATATGAAATTCTTCATTTGATTAAGGAAAATATGCTCAAAATAATTGTAGCTAGGAAAGCATAGTGGGTTATTTATTTTTATATCTTCAAAACTAAGTGGTGGAGACAAAAGGAGTTATAGGTTGGGGATGCATCAAAATAGCCAAATTGAGCTGACAGGTGACTAAACAATTGGGTTGAAGTGTGTAGAGGGTTTTATAACAATAGGTGGGTTACAAGTTTTATAACACCTAATGTTTTCCAACCTCCAATTATACATAGACAATATGGTTGTAATAAAAACCTTTTTCTTATTGACAATGTGATTTCCAACTTGCATTGGCTTAGAGTTGACATAAAAGTGTGTTGGCCATGTTTTTGACCTATCCAATTTTAAACTTCCAATGGACCCCAAGATATTTTAACCTTCCAGATCTCAAAAATAATTAATTTTAAAACTCAATGCTAGCTGGCACAAAATCCATTGGACGAGTTGATTCTAAACTTATTTTTTCTCATGTGACCAGTTTTCATGCCAAAACTCACCATTTGAAATATTTTAAATTTTTAAGTTATTGGCTGGCTATTTGCAAATAATGTCAAATCTTGGATTTCCTACATCTAGAGAAAAAATAGTTTATGGGTTTTGTTCTACATTGATCATGCATCATTCTGTCCAAATTTTGTGGAAAAAGGAGTTTTCAATTGAAAGTTGTGGGATTTTCCATTTTCAGCTCGAAATAAAATTATAGAGTTTCAAAGTTTAAAGAATTGATATTTTTTGTGTTAGAATATGATGAGGTTATCACAAACATTAAAAATTTTGTCATCCTCTGAATAAGGAAGAAAAATAAGTGAGAATCAAAGTTTCACAACCTCCAAAATCCCTTTGTAAATGCATGGACAAAAATAAAAGTGAATGGTTGAAAGTTAGTGAATTTTAGTATGATTCTAAGAGAGGCTTTGGAGCTTGAAAGAGGTTTTATAATTCTCTATTTTACCAATAAGTGAATATGGAAGTCTCATAAGGTTTTGTGACTATTATCAACAATTTCTCTGATTGTAAGAACCTTTTAAAATGTTGACAGGATAAAAAGAAAGCATGAAGGGAAATTTGGAGCTATTGGTATTCTTAGCTAGTTTCTAAACTAATGGTGGATGCTGATGGGACTTATGGAACTCTCTCATAACACCGAAACTAGCCAAATACCATTCGAGGAAGAAATATTTCTAACATTGGGAACATTTGTTTAAGAAGATGCATTGATGAAGGATGCACATCTCCATAAGGAAGTATCTATTTTTTATAGAAATTTTTGGACAATGATGCCCATTTGAGTAAGTCATTTAGCAATCAGAGTTTCTAATGAAGGGATTTCTCCTCATATTTGATCATTGCTTGGTAGTGTGTTGATAAGAACAAAATGTTCGAATATTTGTTATAATTTGTAGTAGCTGACATACTCCCCTACCCAACGTAATCTTTCTACAGTTGTATTTGACTTCCAGTGACAACGTAAACCTATAAACCTATAGTTGACCTACCAATAATAAATGTGGTAGGTAAGTTTGAATTTTGAATTGTAGCACTCATTTTTTAGCAAGGAAACAAGCAAGACAAAAAGAATGCAACCATTGGTGTTTGAAGAGATGTCAATTTTCTTTACTGGAGTGTTAAATCTACAACAACAAAAGAATATTAAGAAGAAGAAGGGAATGTTCAATAGAAAGTAAGGTGACAATAGCAAAACAAAAGGGAATCTTATCAGATGTCACACAGTGATAGCATAAATTATAGAATAGGTGTAAATGTAGCACCATTAGTATTGGACATCTATCCAAATAGTTTATAGTTTATTTTGCATTATTGAATAAAGCATGTACTTTTTGTTTTTGTAATATTTTGAAATCAACAAGCAATATATGCAAATGTAATTTTTTCGTGTCAAATTTTTTTGATGTCTCTATTCATTTTATTTTTATTTTATCTCTTCTATCCATACTATCATAGTAGTGATTTTGTGTGGTTGCATCCCTTCATACCAACAAGTTGTATCATAGCCCTATTTTTTTGGGCAGTTAGTTTGTCTATTATGGGTAAAGCCCTAGGTTATCTAGGCATTACGTCTTCTCAAATCTAAGAAAAAATGGTAGGAGGTGAGAGCAAAGGTTGGTAGAAACCACCAAATTTTTATGGGAAGAACTATGACATTTGGGCTAAGAAAATGAGAACTATATTGGTTGCAAATGACTTATGGGAGCTAGTCACAAATGGATTCAATGATATCACATACCCAATAGCCTATGCAACCCTCTCAAATCCTCAAAAGAATCATTTGAAAGAAGTAAGAATGAAATATGCAAAAGCCCTTAGTTTGATTGAGGCAACCTTGAGTGAGGCTACTTTCCCACGTATTGCAACAAGAAATTACACAAAGCAAGCTTGGGAAATTCTACAAAATAAATATAAAGGGAATGAAAAATTAAGGTTAGTTAAGCTACAAATTCTAAGAACAAACTTCGAGACTTTTCAAATGAAAGATGGTGAGTTTATTTCAGACTTCCACACTAAGGTGTCAACCTTGATAAATCAACTGAGAATTAATGGGGAAATAATGGAAGAGCAAAGGATTATTGAGAAAGTCCTAAAAATTCTACCCTTTAGATTTGATCCTATAGTTATTTCCATTAAAGAGGCAAAGGATTTGTCCAAGATGACTTTAGATGAGTTAATGGGTTCACTACAAACCCATGAGTAGCGGTTGAACAGATTTGCTCCTTCCCTAGAGAAAGCATTTAAAACTCTAACCAATGCAAGAGGTCGGGGAAGAGGAAGAAACATCAAAGGTAGAAGTCAAAGAGGTCGATGCATAAGTAATTCTAGAAGAGGAGGTTCTGACAACACAAAGAGTCGAGCAACTCATAGTCAGCAAACTAGAACCAAAATAAGAACAAAAGTTCAAATCAGAGGCATGAAAAAAGTAGTGTGTAGTGTTATTACTATCACAAATATGATAGTCTATTCGTTTTTGCTTGTTAAAAGTTTTTTATTTTGCTTTGAATTATTATGTTAAAAAGTTTTAAAAAAAGGGAATTTAATGAATTTAACTGTTTAAAGTTGATTGTTAGATTAATCTTATTTTTATGTTAGAAGTAGTGAATTAATTAATTGATTTATTTATTTTAATTGGTAAATAGTATAATCTTAAGATTATATTATTTATTAATTAATTATATTATATTAATTAAGTTAAATTTGAAAGGGGAAATATTTTGTAATTATTAAATGCTTCTAATTTTAAATTTTTGGAGGATTTTATGCAAACTAGTTGTTAAAGATAATCACGGAATTTAGGTTTTTGTAGAAAAATTCTCTTGTAGGTTGAAATCTTATCGGGAAAATTCTTGTGAAATTAATTGTATGAATTTTATTGTTCTTCCCTTTAAGATTCATTTTCTGGGTAGTTGTAAAAAAAAACTTCTATGTTTGATTTTGAAATTTTACCTGTAGAGAAAAGTTCTCTGTAATTTGGCTTTCTTCTAGTAGAATGCATTTTGGGAAATTATTTCCCCAATTAAAATAGTTTTTTTGAAATTTCGTATATATAAATTACATATACATATATTTCCATTGTTTACTTTGGTAAAGCTTCTGACATTCCCTTCAAACGTCGTACGATGAGTTTTTATTTCATCAAAGGTTTGTATTTATATTGTTGTTTGTTTTAATATATTTTGGTGGGGGGTATTACTCCCCCACCATTCTCCATTCTTGGAGGGAGCGCTACTGATGGCAACACCCTCCACAAATGAGTGGAGGGAGAGCTCCCATAGGCAGCACTACCCCCAAATACTTTGGATCGGCCGGCTCTACAATGTACAGTCTGGCGCCCTTATAACCTGTCTATATTTATAAATATCCATCTGCCTTAAGTTAATTCAAATTTTTGACTTGGTATGTTATATAATATTTATATATATATATATATATATTCAATATTTATTTATTTGGTTTTGGATAATAATGTTTTTTTTTAATATATTTTGAAATATATTTAATGTAAATATATAATTATGTAGATATTCAATGTATATATATTTAAATATATAATTAATGATTTTTATTTAAACATGGGTTCATGCATATATATGCACAAGTAGAATAACCGGTAGATAATAAATTATTTTTGTGGAATTATTATATTTTTAAAAGTAATCAAGGAATTGACCCACTGATAATTTAGAATTTCCCTTCTTTAGTTGTGAAGAGGCCTTAAGTTTATTTTGTTAAATTTATTTACTTGGGCAATTATTTTTACTGTGAATTCATTGTAGAGGGGAAATTGGATTAAATATATCTAAAAGTAGTTTATTTCCTATATGATTTCCTTTGCGTGTTATTTCCTTTTTTTACTTATTTGGGAAATTGGTTTAGAAATGTTTGTCTTTTAGTCATAATATTGATTTGGGGGTTGTGAATTATTGTTGTGTCAACCCAATTTTTTACCCTTGGATAGTGCATTTCCTTTATCAGTGATTACCTAGTTTCCATGAACGGGGAAGTGTTGCCCTAATGTTTTGAGTGGGGTTGGTATATTGTAGTAGCATGAGTTTTCCTTGGGTAGTGGAATTGTTCCATGAAGTTTTCTTAGGGGAGTGTCTTTCAACGATAACCGACACACAAAGCGGTGTCAGGGTAACTTATTGTGAGTTAGTTAATCCAGTGATAATGTAATTAATTTTTTAGGGGATTGTGTAGTATTAAACACTTAATAAGATTCATCTGCCTTGTTCATGGACCCTTGTGCTAGTATAGACTTGGTATGAGACGAGAAGGCCTAGAATGGCATGATCGATATCTTGTCTTCATGAAAGATAGTCGATTCCTCTATGGATTGCATGTGGGGCCAAGAGTCATGAGAGGCTACCAAGATATCCCAAGATGGGGGTCGGGGCCTAGGAAGACTTATTGGGATATCCCATGCAACATTGTGATGACACTCCTCCTAGGTCAACTATTTGTTAGTTGTGTGATATAAACGATTGTGTAACATTGGAAGCAATGTGACCTTTGTGATTGTATGGTTTTGTATTTAGTTATTTAGTGTGTGTCAGCCTATGTCTAGAGGTAGTAGGTTTGGTATTGGATCCTTATTACTATCTCCTATCATGAGGGGTGTTCCTTCGGTTACCACTTGGTTGGGAGGAATGTGCACCCTACACTGTTGGGTCCCCTTTATCTTCAGATCATGATGGCAAGATTTCTAGTTGGGGAGCTCATGGATTCCAACTTGTTACTTCATGCTTTATAATTGTTATAGATGACCCTTGTATTTTATTACCCCTTAGTTGTATTTGAGGAGGTTTCATGTATTTATAACACATTTGTATGAATTACCTCATTCTCAGAATGAGTGATGTAAAATTTATTTGATGAATTAATCTTATATTGGAATCTTGAAGTATATCTAATCTTTATGATGTAATTTCATGTTTGGAATGTATGAAAATTTATTTCTTAAGTAGTTAATAATGCTATGGATGTATTTATGTTTTATGTATGGGAATCAAGTGTAACCTTAGTCTTGTAGCCTTAGAGGATGTTGGCGATAGATAGTGAACTTTCATGTTATATTATGTTTTTAAATAAATAAAAAATTGTGTTTTTTTGTAGATTATTGTAAGTTCATCTAGGGTTATGTGGCAGGGCATTACACATGGTATCAAAGCCCAGGTTTAAACACTGGGTTCTTTGGAATAATGATGAACCCATTAAGCTTTTTGTTGCGTAGGTTTTAAGTGTGTACCTTGTCTAACACCTTGGTGTGCCTATATAGGATCATGCCTCCTAGATGTGGAGGAAGTAGATGGCGAGGTCATGGTCATGTAGGTGGTCATGGAGGGAGTCAGCATGATTCCCCTCCTCATGTTCCACATGAGTCAGATCGTGAGGAGCATCAGGCATCACATAATTTTGTAGGGGGCAGAGATCAGCAACAAGATCCTCCATGGATCGAGGGTGCACAGTTGCGCAAGATATTAGAGAAGGCATTGGCTCACCTTGGGCTGAGATAGGTTGGTGATTATTGTAATCTTGGAGAGAGGGAAGTTGTGGTTCAGTTTGAGGTAGTAGTAGCTACACATATGAGGGACTTACTCAAAGCACCTCCACCAACATTTGATGCTCTAGCAATTTCCTTTTAGGTAGAGACATATCTTATTGACCTTAATCGATGCTTCACGATGCACCCATAGGGTAGAAATACCAAATATTGGTGCATTATTATGCAATTGAGCGGATTCACGTGCACCTAGTGGAGGTTAGAGGAGCATAAGCTCTAGATTGACATTAATTTTGTGTCATGGGACATGTTCCTAGAGAGGTTCAGAGCCCATTTTCTTTCAGATCACTAGCATCAACACCGAGGTGATGAGTTTAATGCCTTGCATTAGTTGGTGATGTTAGTAGAGCAATATGAGCCTCAGTTTTATGAGCTCAAACAGTTCACTAACATTGGAGATGATGAGTGCATTCTCATCCATAATTTTTTATGGGGCTTAAACGCATGAATTAGCAGAGGTGTGTAGGATGGCAGTGGAGAAGGCGAGGCTAGTCGAGGAGAATTTATCCATCGCACTGGGAGGCCATAGATTAGTTTAGATCGGTAGTGGATCAGTTGTAGGGCCTAGTGCTCATGGGGGTAAGGCTTAGGGAGCTGCACCACCCAGGACACAGTAGGTACCTTCTTAGAGTGGACAGTAGCAATAGGTCACATAGGGTAAATGTAAGCGTTTCCAGTAGAGACAGGGGGATAGGAATTTGAAGTGTATTAAATGATACAACTCTGAGCAGCCAGCACATACCACACAATCCACCTTTAGGGGTAATGCATAGTAGTTTAGCGTACCACTTGGAGGCATGGGCTTTGGTAGGGGATCTAGTTGTTTCTCTTGTGGCTAGTAGGGTCATATTGCTAGAATGTGTCCTGACAAGGGCACATCAAGGTATACATAGAGACCAACGACGTTTGAGCTGATAGTTGGGGATGTAGTAAGAGGGCATCAATTTTTGGTAGTTGTTCGTAACCACCAGGCAGACCACCAGGGCGTCGTTGTCAATACATATGGTATGTTTTTGGGTAACCAAGTTCCCATATTTTTTGATTCTGAAGCATCAGAATCCTTTATTTCTTCTTCCATCATGACACAATGTAGACTGGGGGCAGTAAAGTAGGTTGATAGGTGGTGGGTCAAGTTAGCCTAGGGTGCGAAAGTCACAGCACACTCCCTTGTATAAGATTGTAGATTGGAGATTCAACCTCTCCATACTACATTAGACCTCTTTGTTATACCATTGGGATCTTATAACATTGTCATAGGGATGGATTGGCTTGAGGTGCATAAAGCAGTCATTAATTGTTGATGTATGTTGATTTGATTGATTGATGCATCTAGTAGAGAGGTAGAGATAGTGGGGGTATAGAGGCCTATTTCTTTGAGGATGATCTCAACTATGCAGCTGAGAAGGTACATGCGACAAGGGTGCCAGTAATTTGTTGTTATAGTGGATGATTTGGACTTAGGAGATGGAGAGGAGAAAGTCTCTCTCAATAGTCACCTTATTCTTTAGGAGTATTTTGATGTTTTCCCATATGAGATTCCAAGAATGCCACCTCAACATGACATAGACTTTAAGATCGACTTTGTACCTAGATTTGAGCCCATTTTACGAGGTCCATACTACATGACCACTCGGGAGATGAAAGAAATTTTCTTGCAACTTGAGGAGTTGTTAGCAAAGGGATTCATTCACCCTAGTGTTTCTCCATGGAGAGCACCAGTGATCTTTATGAAGAAGAAGGATGGTTCACTCTGGTTGTGCATTTAATACCAATAGTTGAACAAAGTAACTAACAAGAACTGGTATCCCCTACCCAGGATTGATGACTTGTTTGATCAAATCAAGGGTGCTATGATATTTTCAAAAATTGATCTTAAGTTAGGATATCATCAACTTCACATCTTCAATTCAGACATCCATAAGATGACGTTTCATACACGATATGGTCACTATGAGTTCATGGTGGTATCATTCGGGTTAACAAACATGCCCTTTGTGTTCATGAGTGTGACGAATGAGGTCTTCCACACATATCTAGATAGATTCTTCCTTGTGTTCCTAGATGATATATTGATATACTCCAGGACAGTGGAGGAACATGAGGATAATTTGAGGCAAGTATTGCAGTGCTTCCATGATAATCAGTTGTATGCCAACCTATCAAAATGTGAATTCTTTAAGACTGAGGTTAAGTACCTTGGTCATGTGATCTTAGGAGAAGGTATTTTAATGGATCCTGCAAAGATCCAAGCGATCTTATATTGGTTTGTGCCCATGAATGTGGCTGAGACATGTAGCTTTATGGGGCTAGCAAGTTACTACAGGTGATTTGTACAAGTTTTATCAAGGATAGGGCATCCTATCACCTCTCTTCAGGGGAAAGGGGAGAGGTTTGTGTGGTGAGAATAGTGTAGGATAGTGTTTCAAACTCTTAAGGAGAAATCGACCATTGCACTAATACTTGTGATACCTTATCCTAGTGGGGATTTTGTAGTCTGCACAGATGCATTCTTGGAGGAATTAGGAGCAGTGTCGATGCAAGAGGATCGAGTCATAGCATATGAGTCACAAAAGCTCAAGGATCATGAGAGGAACTAAACTACACATGATCTTGAGTTGGTAGAAGGTGTTCATGCATTGATGAGATGAAGGAATTTTCTTCTAGGGCATAGGTTTGAGTTGCACAGTGATCATAGGAGTCTTCAATATATCTTCATGTAGCCTAACCTTAATGCTAGGTAGAGGCGTTGGATGGAGTTTCTCTGTGAATATGACTTTGAAGTGAAGTATATCCATGGAAAGGAGAATGTTTTAGTTGATGCACTTAGTAGATAGAGACATGAGTTGTTTGAGTTGACACTTGTTGTAGACTTGAGGAGTCGTATTATTTCTGCACTTCCTTCAGACAGTTGGTACCAGGAGGTTAGGACAAAGATAGAGGTAGGCAGACCTCTTTAGGGTAGGTACTTGGGATACTCTCTTGATTCATATGGGTTATTGAGGCATATGGCATGCATATATGTCCCATCATTAGGTGATATTTTCACCTTATTCATCACTGAGGCACATTGGGCACCTTATTTAGCCCACCCAGGGGTGAAGAAGATGCATGCAGATCTATGACAGTTGTATTTCTAAGCATAAATGAAGCATGATATCACTAATTATGTGTCGAGATGTCTAGAGTTTCAATGGGTGAAGGTTGAACACCAACATCCAATAGGGATTTTGTAGCCGCACTTAGTGTTAGAGTGGAAGTGGGACATCATCTCATTGGATTTCATTATTCTTTTACCCAACTCTTTGAGATGACATGATGCTATTATGGTGACAGTTGATAGGTTGATGAAGGTAGCACACTTCTTGCCTATATGCTCATCCTATAATGCATCATCCATAGCTAGAGTGTTCATGGAGGATATAGTGAGGTTGCACAACATTCCTCATTAGATTATTTATGACAGGGATCCAGTGTTTACCTCAGCTCTTTTGACATCATTACAACATGCTATGGGGACATAGTTGAACTTTAGTTTATCCTATCACCTAAAGATAGATGGATAGACCCAGAGGGTCAATCAGATCCTCGAGGACATGTTGCATATGTATGTGATGGAACAACAAACATGATGGGAGGATTATCTCTATTTGGTAGAGTTTGTGTACAACAATAGATTTTTGAGTTCTATCAATATGCCTCCTTTTCAAGCATTGTATGGGTGACCATGTCGCACTCCCTTGAGTTGCAATCAAATAAAGGATAGAGTAATTTTGGGTCCTATGATGTTATAGGATATGGAGCAGTAGGTTGTAGCTCAGGATAGGTAGAAGAAGTATGCGAATGTGCATAGGGTGAATCGACAGTTTCTTGTGGGGGACAAAGTCTTTTTGTGAGTGTGCCCATGAAAGAGTCCAATTCATTATGGAAAGGGATCTAAGTTTGCACCTCGCTTTGTCAAACCCTTTGAGATACTCGAGAAGATTGGTCCAATTGCTTATTGGCTTGCTTTGCCACCTAGTCTCTCATGTATTCACAACATGTTTCATGTTTTAGTTCTTCAAACTTATCATATATAAATTTCTCATATCCTTGATTGGAATGCTTCACAAGTAGAGGATGGGTATCTAGATTTGGAGCTCATGACTGGGATAGAGCATAGAACACTCGCCCTCCAAGGGTGAGATATTGATCAGGTGAGGATCCAGTCAGATCCTAGGGATGGTACTTCATCTACCTGGGAGGATACAACTAGGATGAGGGATTTATATCCCTAGTTGTTTTCAGGCTTCCAGGAATAAGCCCGACCCTAGGGGGGAGGATGTAATACCCCTTCATTTTTCTCTTTGTTTCAGACAGTGTCCTACTTTGCTTTTCTTTGTTTTCTAGTTGCACTTATACTTTGATATACTCTATGATGTTTTTTTATTATTTGATCGCTATTTATAGAGCGGTGTGGATTATATGTTGTGATGTGATGTTACTCCATTTAGATGTTATCATTTGACATGCCTTTGATTAGTATAATGATTATTTGGAATAACATGGTTATTACAAATGAGTAGATTATATATGTTAGAATTGGTAGTTTCGTGATAGTGTATGGTGAAGTGGACAGAATTGCATCACTCGCTTGTGAGCGCCCTACAATTCCACAATTTCCTCTTCACGGTGTGTTCTATTATGATGTTTATATAAATTTTCTATTTATGTCTCGTTTACAGGTTTGTAGCTACAAGACATCGACTCCACTTGGCTTCACAAGTTTGAGTGTTTCCACCCAACGGTTAAGGTGATTGGAAGATAGTAGCTAGGATTCTTGTGTCAAGCCTTTACCCTAGTCTCACTATGTCATTGAGTCTAGTCAATTTTTCTTGTTAAAATTTTGTTTATTTTTCTTTGAATTATTATGTTGAATTTTTTTTTAAAAAGGGAATTTAATGAATTTAATTGTTTAAAGTTGATTATTAGATTAATCTTATTTTGAGGTTAGAAGTGGTGAGTTAATTAATTAATAAATTTATTTTAATTGGTAAATATTATAATATTAGGATTATATTATTTATTAATTAATTAAGTTAAATTTGAAAGGGGAAATATTTTGTAGTTATTAAATGTTTTTAATTTTAAATTTCTAGAGGTTTTTATGCAAATTGGTTGTTAAATATATTTTGTGAGTTTTAACATGTGTTGGAAGAATTAATGAGTTTGTTGGAAATTTATTCACAGAGAGAAGATTTTGGCTTTAATAGAAGAAATGAGAAGCTTCTTCACGACAGAAGCATGGGGATATTTTGTGTGTTGTGAAATAGATTAAAATGAGTCTTATTGTGATTTTGGATGTGTTTTGGAATGTTTTTGGAAGAATTGATGTAGAAAGAAGTTTTGTATTCTTGAGTTTTTAGAAAAATCATCTCAGGAATTGTTGTTGTGTTTGGGAAATTGTATTATTCTGAAGGAAGCTATTGTCTATTTGGGAAAATTACTTGGATTTTTGGAGGAGCCGCTGCTTCAAATTTACAAATTCAGAGGCATTGGACTACAGGTTCATTCTTTAACTTTTTTGTTTAGTTCATATTGAAAAGCTTCTAGTTTAGATCTTCTCTACAAAATATTATCTGTGCAAAGTTTTAAGTTTGAGTTTTGTTTTAAAAATTGCTATTGCCATATATTAAATCCTCTATAGAATAAATTTCCCTGTAGATTGAAATTCTCTCTAGAAACCATAGCAAAATTGTAAATTGGTATTATTGTAAAGTTAGATGAACCTAGAAGGAAACTCTTAAGGATCTGGAAAGAAAATTTTAATCGGGAAGCAATTTAATTTTGTATAGAAAAATTCTCCTATAGGTTGAAATATTCTCAGGAAAATTATTGTGAAATTAATTTTATGAATTTTATTGTTCTTCTCTTTAAGATCTGATTTCTGGGTAGTTGTAAAAAGAAACCTCTATGTTTGATTTGGAAATTTCACCTATAGAAAAAAGTTCTGTATAATTTGGCTTTCTTCCTGTAGAATGCATTTTGGCAAATTATTTTCCCAATTAAAACTATTGTTTTGAAATTCCCTATATATAAATTATATATACATATATGTGCATATATGTGCATATATATATATATATATATATATGCATACACATATACATATATAAAAATATATATATTGCCTTTGTTTATTTTGGCAAAGCTTCTGACATTCCCTTCAAATGTCATACAATGAGTTTTTATTTCATGAGAGGTTTGTCTCTATGTTGTTGTTTGTTTTAATATATATATTGGTGGGGGGGTTTAATCCCCCACCGTTCCCCCATTCTTGGAGGGAGCGTTGTCGATGGCAGTGCTGCCCACAAAGACTTTGGGCCGGTCAAATGTATAGTGTATAGTCTGGCACCCTTATAACCCCTTTTTTTTTTATTAATAGCCATCTGCCTTAAGTTAATTTAGATTTTTGACCTAGTATGTTATATAATATTTTGATATATATATATATTCAATATTTATTTTTTTGGTTCTGGATAGTAATTTTTTTTTTTTAATATATTTTAAAATATATTTAATATATATATATATTTCAGGTATATACATAATTATATATATCAATATATAATTATGTATATATTCAATGTATATATATATATATATAAATATATAATTAATGATTTTTATTGAAACATTGGTGCATGCATATATATGCACAAGTAGAAGAACTGGTAGATATATTCTTTCTGTGGAATTATTATTCTTTTAAAAGTAATCGAGGAAATTAACCCACTAATAATTTATAATTTCCCTTCTCTAGTTGTGAAGAGGCCTTAAGTTTATTTTGTTTAATGTATTTACTTGGGCAATTATTTTTGCTATGAACTCACTGTACATTGGAAATTGAATTTAATATATCCAAAAGTAGTTTATTTCATGTATGATTGCATTTGCGTGTTATTTCCTTTGTTTATTTATTTGGGAAATTGGTTTAGAAATTTTTGTCTTTCAATCATAATATGGATTTGGGAGTTGTGAATTATTGTGGTGTCAACCCAGTTTGTTACCCTTGGATAGTGTGTTTCCTTTATCAATGATCACCCAGTTTCCACAAATGAGGAATTTTTGCCCTAATGTTTTGAGTGGGGTTGGTATATTGTAGTAGCACTAGTTTTCCTTGAGTAGTAGAATTGTTCCATGAGGTTTTCTTAGGGGAGTGGCTTTCAATGAGAGTCGACACACAAAGTGGTGCCAGGATAACTTGTTGTGAGTTAGTTAATCTAGTGATAATGTAATTAATTTGTTAGGGGATTGGGTAGTATTAAACACTTAATGAGATTAATGTGCATTTCTCATGGACCCTTATGCTAGTATAGACTTGGGATGAGATGAGAAGGCCTGGGATGGCATGATCGATATCTTGTCTTCACGAAAGATAGTCGATTCCACTATGGATTGCATTTGGGGCCAGGAGTTGTGAGAGGCTACCAGGATATTCCAAGATGGGGGTCGGGGCCTAGGAAGACTTACAAGATATCCCATGCAACATTGTGATGACACTCCTCCTAGGTCAACTATTTTTTATTTTTGTGATATAAATGATTGTGTAACATTGGAAGCAATGTGACCTTTGTGATTGCATGGTTGTTGTATTTAGTTAGTAAATGTTTGTTAGCATGTGTCTAGAGATAGTAGTTTTTTTCTTGGATCCTTGTTACTATCTCCTAGCATTGGGGGTGGGCCTTTGGGTACCACTTGGTTGGGAGGAATGTGCACTCTACACCATTGGGTCCCCTTTATCTTTAGATCATGATGGCAAGATTTCCAGTTGGAGAGCTTGTGGATTGTAGATTGTTACTTCATGCTTTGTAATTTTTTTAGATGAATCTTGTATTTTATTACCCCTCAGTTGTATTCAAAGATGTTTCATGTATTTATAACAAATTTGTATGAACTACCTCATTTTAGGAATGAGTGATGTAAACTTTATTTGATGAATTAATGTTATATTGGAATCGTGATGTATATCTTATCTTTATGATGTAATTTCATGTTTGGAATGTATGAAAATTTATTTCTTAAGTAGTTAATCATGCTATGGATGTATTTATGTTTTATGTATGGGATTCAAGCATAACCTTAGTCTCATAGCCTTAGAGGATGTTGGTGATAGATAGTGAAATTTCATGTTATATTATGCTTTTGAATAAATAAATAAAATTGTGCATTTTCATAGTTTATTGCAACTTCCTCCAAGGTTACGTGGTGGGGCATTACAAATTTCTAATGTATGTATGATATGCAAATGATTATGCAGCTACATGAGAATGATATGTTTTTGTCAATGTCAAATGTACTCAATCCATTAATGAGAGAGATAACATCATTTTGAAAAAATTTCCATCCTCGGAGAAATCTATAATGCAGATGTGATCTATCTTAACCATGCAAATCTAAATATGTAATGTTGTCATCATGTCAGTCGATTTTTCTTGCTTTTAACATCATTGAGCTTTTGAAATGTTCAAAGTGAGCACAAAAAATGATGGCATAATTAGACCATGATGACCTAAGTTCTACTTCCATGATTTTTGATATTACAGGTTAACACAAGCATCTAAGTATAATTGAACCAAGATGACCTGAGCATTTCTTGCATAAAAAAACAAGAGCTAATTGTTTTATTATGAAAATTTAGAATGTCATCAATGATACTTTGTAGAGCACGTCTCATGAAAATTTACATAGTAGTAATGATCAACTCACAGACAACAGACAAAAAAAAAGCATACTCCTTAGCTTCTCTAGTCCATGACATCCTTGAGTTGCTCCAGAGAAATGATAACAAAAATCAATATACAATAGTTGAACATTCATGCTAAATTGATAAAACCATGATTCAGAAGAGTATCATCCATTTAGATTTAGTATTTAATTGATTGTGTTGTTGATTTTGATGGTTCATATTTAAAATTTATGATTGATGTTCATTGTTGATTTGTCAGTGTGATTGTTGTGTTTGTCATGTTGTCCTACTGTTGTTTGTCTATTGGTTTAAACTCAAAGTTTATTGCCCCTAATGAGTTCAGGATTTTTCCCCCATACCAGGGTGAGACATGACTAAAATGCCAAGATATGTACACGAGGTTTTTTTTGTATGATGACAGGCATAATGATGGTGAAAGCGAACGATTGACACATGCTCAAATAGATGGAAAATATAATCTATCAAAAATAGCGCATGTTGCCAGGTTTTCACCATTTATTTTTATTGCACTTTTTCAGATTTTATGATTTTCTTATTTATTTAATTTTTCACTTTTTCTTATTTTTTTGTATTTCTTTTAATTTTTTTGTTTTTTTTTGTTCTTTCTATCACCAAGACGTTTATTTGCTAGGTTTTCATCAGGGTGATCATTTTTTCAAGACTTTTTCTCTTCTTTTTTTGTATTTTTTCAGGAGTTTTACCACGCACTGGATGAGCTAGGTATAGAATATTTTGAGATGGACACTCTTGATAGGTTCCTCAAGTATTTCCCCTTCGAGCGTAGACATTTGATAGGCTCCACATCCATAGACTGATACAATGAAAAAGGGACCTAGCCAGCTAGGTTTGAATTTTCCTTTCTTTTCTCGATCCTGTGTGGATGACCGTGTTGGATGTAAGGACCCAATTGAAATGAAGAGTACGAGTGGTAAGTATGAAAGATGATAGATGTGATAGATAAAAGAGGCTATGATAGGATACCTAATGTAGACTCTATGTGGTCCATCAAGCTTCAGATGACAAGGACCTTGGGCAACCGGTGAGTTATAGTATGTGAAGGGTTCATCATCAAAGACACATTGAAAGACATCACTAGTGGAGGCATAATGATATGAAAGATATGTGAAAATGCATGGGTGGAATGGAATATGTGGTATGAGTGAGAGTGACATGGATGGAGACCTTAGATCAAAAAGTTCTTTCTTTTTTTTTCTTCTTTGATAGATGTCCCCAATGATTTTTGAGGGAGAGGCATGTGTGGAGATCGACTTTTGCTTGCTTTCACCTTTAAATTTTATTTTTGATTTGTCTATTAACTTTTTATTTTGGCTAGGGGAATTTTCTTGATCTTTTTTTAAAATTTTGATTCTTCCAATAGCTTTTTATTTTGGCTAAGGGACTTTTCTTGATCTTCCTTTGATTTTGATTTATCCAATATCTTTTTTTATTTTTGCTAAGGGACTTTGTTTTATCTTCTTTTTATTTTGACTCTGGATCTCCATTTGAAAAAAGGCACTTTTACCTTTTATTCTTGAGTTACTTCCTTTATATTTTCTTTAAGTGATACTTTTTGATCCATGTCTATAAGGTGGATGGACGTGGGCGAGATGGATGAAATGGGTGAAGTGAGAGAAATATTTAGTGGACAAATGGGAGTGGTGATGCCATCAACGGAGTCTTTGAGACTATCCTTTTTGATATGTTAACATAAAAGGAGGCTTGCACATCCTTAGTGACCTAGCAAGATGGCTTAGTAGAGGTAACAATAGGAGATTCATATCCTAGCCCAGAGTAGGTGGGATGGAAGGATGATGGTTGGATATCTTCAGCGGGGTCATGGTCAAAGAGTGGATTATCATAGATATCTTGGTCAAATAGGGGGTTATCAGGGGTATGAAAAGATTGAGTAGAAGCTGATATAGAAAAGGCATGTGTATCATCAGGATCCGAAAAGGTTTCAATCCAAGCATGGTCATCTTTCTTCATTCCTTTTCTAGCTATTTTGACATCATTGTTGGAAGTTTGATCCTTCTTGATGACAGTAGTAGTGTCTTTTACTAGAACCTTATCCAAATGATATTCTCCACATCCTAGATCATGGATTTGGACCTTGGGGTTTGATAGTGCAGTAATTAGAGTGGATGTCTTTAAGGATTCAGGATCAACATACATTTGAGAAGTATGTGCTTCATGATTTCTAGGGATTGATATTTCATCTTTAGGGCTTAGATTATGACCATACATGAAAGGATTAGGATCTCCTTGTATTGTGATTTCAACTCCATTATGTGGGAATTTAATAGATTGATGGTATGTAGAGGATACTTCTTACATTTCATGTATCCACGGTCTTCCAAGGAGGATATTATAGGTCAAGGGGACATTAAGGACTTGGAAAACCACATCCTTCACCACAGGGCCAACTCTAATTGGTAGCATAACTAATCCTTTAGATGAATTTTCCTCTGCATCATATGCCTTCATGGTAATATTTTTACTAGAATATATTACATTTTTTCAATATCCCAATGCTCAGACAAACTTTAAAGTGCATATATTTAGACCAACTCCTTTATCTATTAGAATGTGTTTGACGATGTTTATGGATCAAAAAATTAATATGGAGTGGTGTGTTGTGTGGATGAGTAAGTGATACATCATCATGTTTAGAAAATAATAGATAATGAGGTGCAGTCAAATGTCCCACCATGGCCTAGAATTTACAAACTTTCAAATTGGTTGGTACTAGTAGGTTGTCTTGTTTATCCTTGGTTTGAATGGCATTACTTTGATTATCAATTGTAGAAATGTTAATAATGGTGGCATCATAGATAGAGTTCACATTTTTCCCATTGGTGTTTGTTGACAGGGATTCCCCTTTTTTGTAGTTAGGTTGAGAGTTTTTAATTATCCATGATCAGCATTTGTTTGAGGTTCCTCTATTAATATTTCTTTTCTATCTATCAAATCTTGCACCAAATGTTTTAGCTGCATGAAATCATTCATTTTGTTCCCTTTTTCGATGAAAATCACAGTGCATCATTCCACCATGCTTATTTAACTCTGTTTCCCAATATTGTGCCTCTCGTAATTTTTTAAGCTTGGATGCAAGAAGTTCTTTCAATGCTGATTTGAGTGACTATCCCAAAGGTGTGAATCTTCTTTTATTTGATGGTGTTCGATATGGTGGTGGTTTAGATTTTGTATTGTTCTGATTGTTTTTTTGACTGAAATTTTGATTTGTGTTTTGATTGTAGTTTGGATTGTTTTTAGAGGTAGCAGTTGTCGAGTTAAAGGTTGGTTTTTCATTTTGTGTTTCAGCTGCACCATCATTACCAACATTCTTATTTCTTTGCTAGAATTTAGGTTTCTCATTGTTGTTATAATGATTGGAAGAGTTTGCTGAGTTATTTCCTTCATTATAGATTTTTATTACCCCTCTTTTAACCAAGGATTCTTCAATTTTGAGTTCACTTTCAATCATCTTCTCAAATCTGGGCTAGTATTGCAATTTGATTCTATAGCTCATATCATCATTTAGATTGTCAATGAATATTTCCATCTTTCCTTTTTAGGTATAGGACGATGATATCTAGCAAATATTCTTCTCCATCTTTGTAAATATATGAGAAATGACTCACCCTTTTTCTATTTTCCATTGCAAAGTTCTTTCATGGATTTCTCATTGTAGGAATATTTTGTGATGAATTTATTGACCAGCTCTTCAAAGGATCTGATACCTGGTGGAAGTTGTGAAAACCATTGCATGCATTGGCCACCTAAAATTCATGAAAAAAATCTCATCAAATAGGTCTCTTCATGTGCAAACTCAAGACTCATGGTGCGAAATTCCCTTACGTGATCTATAGGATCAGTTTTTCCATTATATTTATCATATTTTAGGAATTCATAATGTTTGGGAGAAGGAATCATGTTCATTGTTCTATTAAAAGGATATGGGCAGATGTCTTGTAGCAGATATATTTTGGTGGTTCCTCCTTGTATGTCTTGGATTTGTTGTTGGAGATTTTCCATTTGATGAGTTAAAGAAGCCATTGGATATTTATTTCATGGATCAGTTTCTATTCTTATAGGATCTCCTTTTAGTTTGTTTACATCAAAGTCATGGGAAAATTTCATAGCTTGGTTGGCTAACATTAGAAAATATTTGTCTCCCTCTTTTTCCATAATATTTTCAATAAACTTGTCAAATTTGGGATCTTGTTGAGTTTTTTGAATGTCTTCCTCAGTGATTTCATCATTTTTAGGTTGGTGGAATCTATGGAAAGGATTTTCTTCAGCTTCAACCATGCTAGTTTGAGTTTCAATTTCCTTTTCTTTAATTTTTTTCTTTTGAGACCTTGTTAAAATGGGTATACAAGTGTTAAAGTTTTACTAAACTTTGATCTTTGTTGGAGAGGTGCCCAGAATATACCCAAGTCAAATAGAATGAAAAATTATATTGATGAGACTAAGGTGAGATCTAATTATACAACATTGTTTTGTGATGGAGGATGATGAAACTCAGCTAAAGAATCAGAGGTGTGTTTGATGATTAAAAACTTTAAGGTGTTAGATCCTAGTTTAGTTAAAGGATTTCACTTGTGAAAGACTAATTTCTTCAAGTTTAAAACACTATTGTGAAAGAGGAATGGTTCTGCTTTGACAAAAATCCATGAATGTGGTTTTAACTTTTAAATAGATGGTAAAATTCACTCTCTATTTGTAAATTAACTGGATGCACTAAAAAATGGTACAAATGTGCTAAAAGATGGAATGGATATGCTAAAATAGAGCCTGGATGCCCTAGACTATCCCCTAGATGCACCAAAAAATAGACTCAATATGCTGAAAAATAGATCAAATGCGTTAGAGAATGCACTAAATGCACTGAAAGATGGGCTAGATGTGCCAGAGAATGCACTAAATGCACTGGAAAATGGATCAAATGTGCTAAAACAAGCCATTGATGTGCTACATTGCCCCTATATGTGATTCAACTTGGTACTCTGTAGGTAAATGTGTTGAAGGAAAGACAAATGTGCTAGAAAATGCCCTAAATGCGCTAAAAGAAGAACCAAATGTGCTAGAAAAGGACTCATATGCATCAAAATATAGGCTATATGCACTGAAATAGGGAATGTATGTGTTAAACTAGAAATTTTCACTATTTTTTAAAAATTATATGGTTAACTCTGCTTTGAATCAGTGAATTTGAATGTTTTAAGGGGATAATATTCTAAACAATGATTTTTGTCTAGTCTTTTTCTTTTGAATCATGTGAATTAAGTGCTCTTAAAAGGATTATTTCTTGAATAATGATTTCAAACTCAAGAAGTTGTAAAATAGTTGTTTCAAGCCTAGGAACTAAACATTAAGTGTATGTTCAAGAATTTGGTTTGATTCCTTTGATTTACATAGGTATCAAACAAGAGGAAACATATCAGATAGTCATAATGTCAAGGGCCATTAATAATATCACAACCCACATCTTAGAACTATGTCATCTCACACAACCATGTAGCCCCCTATAGGGCACCCATGTTTTTTCCTTTCCTGGGTCTTAACCAAAGTCAAATTCTCCACTTTTGGCTAGTAATCCCTGATAGTTATATGGTGAGTATCTTGGGGGGTAGATTCTTCCCTCCCCTTGCAATATGAATATTAAAAATGTTTGAAGACTAACTCGGCTGGCTTCTACACTTAAATTTCTTAGTAAGGGTTTCATTCGGTATAGAAAAAATGATAAGATCCCTCAAGAGACCTCCCAACCTTTAGAACAAAGGCTTTGGGGATGGTTATGAATGCACACTACCATTGAAATTAAGTTTCCCCAAATTCATGTTCGATTATAGTGGTTGGAAAACTTGGCTTTAGTTGTTCCCACTCAGGTCATTCCCATAGGGTGAGTACTTTTTCCCACTATGGCAAGCCTTCTAAAGGTGCTAATCCAAGAAAATAAAGAGTGATTTTGGCATTCTAGTCACCTAGTGAATGGGATAGCATAGGCCTATCATTTTACAAGCATATAGTACATGGTGTTCATTAATCCTCTTAATTAAATTAGATGCCTAATTTAATCAAAGGAAAAAAATAACTCCAGCCCATGCAAACACTATTAGTAGTCCCAGATAATTTTTTATGACAACATTTAAATGTACTTGCAAAATATAAAAAATCAATCAGTTGTTGGAAACAAGCTACATTGAGAGGGAGGGTGAATCAGTGTTGTGCAAAAATTAACTTTATTAACCTTTATCCTTAGATTATTAACAACATTCAACCATAATCATAAACATTAAGAAAATAAACACAACACCATAACACAAGGATTTTTACGTGGAAACCCTATTAGGGGAAAAACCACGGTGGATGGCCAATCCACAATTTAATCTAAGTATACTCAAATGAAGTTTACAATACGGCGAATGCACTTGCATTCAGGAGCACTACCTAGAGCTCAGTTCTCAAAGGGAAGGCTCACTAACTTACAAAGAGAATAAAATTAAAACCATATGAGAGTTTGAACTAAGAAAAATAGAATCTTAATATACCTTATTATAGTTCCGGTTAGGCACAATATTCAATCTTTTGTCCTACAGATTGATTCTACACTTTTTCTCTATTATGCTCACACTCGCAACACAGATTATTTATGCACAAGTGAAACTGTGCATTATTGATCTTCTGCTCTACTTTAATTCACAATTCGCATCAACACACACTTGATATACCTTTCAAAATGATACGGATGATCTTGTATATATCCGCAACTTAGAATTCAATTACACTATGTCGGCTCCAATATAAGAAAGGTATATTTATATCTGTCAACTTAAATCATGAATAGTATGCAATGTGTATCCACAATGGCTGGCCACAACTTGGATAGAACCCAATCAAATATGTACAAACACAAAATTACTTAACTAATTATTTCTCATACATCCATGACATGATACATTCATGAAGTTGGCTCTAGTATTGATAAAACATAGAATTAGCCAATCGGATCTTCTAACTCACATAAGGATCGATATGAGCCACTATTCTTCAATAGTAACTGAGATAATATACCAAAAATAAAATTCCTAAGATGCGCAACACAAAACAATAACAACAATTCTTCATATAGATCAATGAACACTGAACTATCGGATGCCCTGTTCTTCCTTGTCAATCTTCAATCTATCTGTCGGTATGATCGAATGATGTGCATATCTGATCATCGATTAGGGTTACCATCAATGACAAAACCAAAATATACTAGTAGTGTCTCTTTCCAAAAATCTCCCCCTTTGGCATTGATGGCAACACTTAGTGAAAAATTACTAAGTGTCGGATCAGTACCAAGATAAACTGCACTACCATCCCCAAAATTGCAAAAATACAATTCTCCCCTTGAGATGATTATGCATTTTTCACTCCATTGTTCTCCCCCTTTAACATCAATGGAAAAGGCAGGGCTCGACATACCAAAAATGGATCAAACGAAACTGTTATACAAAAATGCTTCTTTGACTTACATAAACTAGAAAATGTCTACAAAATCTTTCTTCAGTTGGATCATATTTGTGTCCCAAACTCTTTTGAGACTCTCTGAGATTGTTATGTGAAAATAAATCATGTAGGATTAGGTCTCTATAGATTCTAAGTTGGTTGGATCACCAACTACCATAGTGTCTTCTCCTTCCTTTAGAGCGATTGACATTGTCTCAATTTATGGACCAATTATGCCTCTAAGTTCACATTCTCTTGCAACAATTTTTTAATTCTCATGCTTCAAGATTTTTATTTTGACAAGAAAATACATCACTTCACCTTCTATCTTTCCAACACCACTAGGTAGAGGATCAAATGCTTCAGAAATAGTACTTAACTATTTTTCCAAATCCTTAACCTTTTTCTCATTAGCTTCAGTAAATTATGTGAAAGACAAACATGATTTGTAAATATTTCCACCTTTTGACAGAGAATTTTGTTCATTCTTCACACATGTGGCTAAATTTTTTTTATCTTTAACAATAATTTCTTTCAATCCACTAAACTTGTTGACATCAAATTCTTTTTGCACTTTCACCATAGCTGATTTCTCAAGTGACTCAAAGTGAGTACTTATAGAGTTGATAAGCTTATTTAATTCACTGGAGGAGGAACCAGTCAGATCTTTCGCATGAGTGGGCATTATCTTTTTTCAAGACTCCAAATGCAAGATTAAGAAGTTCACTATCCTCAATGTGGGACTTCAATAGTTCTTGTCTGGCTTTCACTTGAGAAATGAAGCTACCGTCATTTTCTGAATTGGACTCAAGGTAGATAGGTCAATATGACCTTCAATCAATTTCAGATCAATTTCTTCTTTTTTTTCTATAAATAATTTCTTCACTGCCTCTATAGTGTCTCTTGCTTCTACTAGAATTTTCTTTTCATCAGCTTTCTTCTCTTCAATCATTTATTCCCTAGTTGCATGTTTTGGTTTAACTCTAGGGATCTCCACTTTCTTAACAGATACATTTTCAGGTTTCTCAACTTCTATAGGAATTTCTGCTTTGTCCACTACAAGAGGAGTCTGTGAATCCTTAGTTGTATCAAAATTTTCTTCTTTTGCTTCCTTTTCCAAACCAAATGGTGCATCTTCAACATGTGTTTCCTCAGAAACAACATCAATTCTATCATCTAATAGTATCTCCCTCAGGATTTTCTCAATTTATTTTTTAACTTCATCAGTTAGACTGATCATTAGCATATTCACCCTTGTTTTCCTTTTAAATTTCCTTTTGCCTTTATTCAAAAGTGCCTGCATGTCATCCATAGACATTACCAGACACAATTCTGCAAGGATCATTTCTCTCATCTACTCTTCTTCTGTTCTAGCATTGAGTCTCCTCATTTGTAGAATGTCATTTAGAATTTTGGGAGAATTAGGCATTATTTCAATAAAAAAATTATTGAAAATATTCATATGTTTAATTGTTGCTTCCTTAAGAATTATTTTATCAGATTCACCAAAAGACTCATACCATTTATGGAGTGTCTTATTATTTCCATCCTTAACCAAATCCTTTTCAATTTCCTCTACTAACATACCTAGATTGTTAGTTTTTTCCTTCTTATTTGCTTGGTCATCTCCACCGAAGGGTTTTCTTTTTGTAATTGTTGTTGCCTTAGTGCCTTGATGTTTGATTTCTCTAACTTCTTCATCAGAGTCTGTCAATTCATCCTCAGAAACTACCACATAGACTCTTTTGCTCTTATCTTTCTTCCTCTTACCTTTTTCACTGGATCCGTTAGATTCAATTTTCATAGGGATTAATTTTGTTGTAGGGGTTGAATGGGATGTAGAGCTTCTAGTTGACCTATCTCGAGTAGATGGTGCTACCGGACCAACTAATTGATTTTTTGGTACCTCCTTAGCTACTTATTTTACTGCTTCTTCTTCTTCCCTTTTCTTTCTAGCTTCTTTTAATTTCTCTATGGATATGCCCAAAATTTATATTGGTTGATTTTATTGTAACAAGGTTGATCTTCTAGTCCACCTATGGAATTTCCAATTCCAATCAAGGGTAGCTCATAGGACCTATACCAACTAATGAGGATTTTAAAGACCTCCTACACTTTGGGCTCTACAAGACCTTGGAGGGTGATCCCTTAATGCGTTTACAACCTCTACACCATTATTATAAAAAGCATTAACAACAACATATAATCTCATTTAATAGCTCTACAAAATAGGATAATACTAAATAGAATTGGTTGTTCATCAATAACATCAATTGTTTCGAGCATGAGATAACCACAAAAACACTTCTCAGTAAAAGATATTCATTGGTTTTCAATTTGTAGCAAGGTCTAGATGAACACAAACAAAATATTGAATCTCATAAACAAGTACAACTTAGATCAATGCCCTATATCCATTGGATTCGTCAAATTCATAAGCATCTAAGGGTTCATGACAAATTTAACACATAACACATAAGATACTCGATAACATTACCTTACAATCTCATCATTATGTATTCTAACTCAATAATACTTATCAAATCCATGTACAAAACATATTAACTCACAATCCCATTTAAGAACTTTAATTAACTCCTTGAATTAAAGCTAAAATAAGAATTGTACACACCACAATAGTGAGATGGAACAAAATAACCCATAATAATTTTATTGAAAATTCATACATGCTTGTACATTGGAGAGACATGAGCTCAAATCAATCATTCAAATTCAAATGCCAGTACTGTCACAAAACATTAAATCTCCATGAGTTCAAAACCTACAACAAAATGACTCAAAATCTAAATTGCATTCTCTCTAAAAATTATCGTAATTTACAATTTTTTCTTTAACTTCACCTAGACTCGACCAAAATTCTCTAACTTGCTAGCCTATACTTGTGGCCTTGAAATCCTTCTTATAGAAAAAAAAGGAGAAAACAAGCATTGAGACATAAAGTACACATGTCACTAGCCACTTGGACTGTCTTGTGATATTTCAAAAATTTGTTACAACAACAATCTCCCTCGAAGAATCTTCCTATTCATCTTTCCCACTGAGAATAGTTGATGAAGCAACAAAAATTCAAGAATTTCGTGCTCAAATTGTCATCAAAAACAAAACTAGAATCTGTTGTAACTACAATAGTTGGTTTGTTAACCGTTAGTAACCCACTCCATTTCATTCCTCCTCGATTAAATATACATTTACCCATTGTTGGTACTCTTCATTAGTTGGACAATTAAAACTTATTACCTCATTTGCGTTGACACTATATGGTGTATACTTAACTGCCACCTGATTTGGTTCTCTTTCAAAAGACTCAAGGAATGAGCTAGTGCTAATAATTTTATCCATGCAACTCACCAATAAATGAAAATCTGAGTCATCACAAGTTAATGTAATTTGAGCATTAATGACCTCATTTGCCCGATCCTGCCATTGTTGGAGTGACCTGATATTTCCCTGCTCATCAATTATGTCAAGTAACAATGTGTCACTCCAATCATCAAAATTATTCACTAACTCTTTGATCTTCCTACTCAAATCATCTGGTAAGGCCTTAAAACCTTGCAATGAGTTAACTAACACTTGAGTAGGCCTTAATGATTGAGGCCTATTATTTACATCAAACCTTGAGGCCTTATACATTATATCTAAACCATTGGCCCTAGGGATCCATTTTTCAATTAGAGGTATTGCTACCTCCTTATCCCTATCAATGCTCTTTATTGCACCTAATAATAAAGAATATTAAGAATACATAGATGACAGTCTATCATCAACCTTCTCATTTAAATGCCTCAATACAGCATTAACAATCTCCCTTTGCTTTGAAAATACTCCCTCCTCACTTTCCTTCAAAGATGCCTATAACTCTATAATTTTGTGCATCAACTACTTCTTTATTGGGTCAACAGAGCACTCTAAATCTTCCTTAATTGGTTCCAAACTAGGACTAAGGGAAGGAGTTTGACTGGGATACCCTAGTGTATAAATAATGGGGGAAGCAAGAGGAATTGGCCCTAATGTGGAAGGCAATGTTTTAATCCCTGGAGCACTTGATGTCTCACCAATTTGCCTATATTTCAACCTGTCTACTTGTGTCTGTAGCTCAATATTCCTTTTCTACTCATTATATTCTCCAATTATAAAATTTTATTTTTCCATAAGGATTCTTTTCTCAGCCTCCTCTCTCTCAGCAATCTTCTGGGCCATTTTGGCCAAATTTATAGTCAAAATTGTGGCCTCTGTGGTTGAGGTCTTTGAAGCTCTCTACATTATTTGGAACCTCTTGCCCTACCTAGATGAGGTGGGAGCATCTTAACTCTGAAAAAGTGATTTCATCTTCCCATACTCCTATTTTATTCCCTCAAGATCAACAGGAACCAAGAATTCACTGGGCTCACTCAGATCAAAAACCTCTCAGAACTCCTCTTTGTTAATTCTTAATAAAACCTTTCCATAATTATCTCTAACCACCCATGTGACAGGGTCATATTGTGCAGCCACTACTTTGAGCAAGTCCACATCAGGGAACACATTAAAACCTACCACCTTCCCCATATCATAACGCCAACCATTTGAAAAAGGATGGGACAAATTCCTCTGTCCAAACCATAGTATGAACATCTCCAAACTCATAAGGGGAACCCTAGCATCGGCTATGTTGAAACAACTATATACTAATACCTCCCCTAGGGTTTTTTCTCACATTAAGACCAACCCCTTATTCCTATCATTCATTGACAAGGGAAATTGATCTAGGAAATCGTCATATAGGTTTCTATTTAGATAGTCAATCTGGTGAGAATGAATTTTTGATGGCACCATCCTGAGTAAACTGGGGCTTCCTTGCTTTTCAAACTTGAAACAAAACTAGGGCTTTACGAAACTATGAAATTAAATAACAAAAGCTTGTAATTTCCCACAATTCAGTTAACCTATAACCCTAAAAAAATTATCAACAATCCTTGCGACAAGAACACACAACAAATTTCCTTGAATTTAGATTACAAATTAACCAGGAGACACAGAATTGAACTTGTGGATTTGTGCATGCAAAAACCCTAACCATTCACTGCAACAACTCATAATTTGTCCTCGGCTTTGAGACTACTCCACAAAAAGTTTGAAAGCTTTTTGATACAATAGAATAGAGAAATGGTTATTTTATTTCAATCAATTCATGCCAGAGAATGTCTCATCTGCCATTAAAGCTCACTCGCGCGTTGCAGTAAAGGCTCCAATCATATTTCATGCAGATTCAAATACTATCTGTCAATCTTTCATTTTGGTTAGATCATCAAATGGTTGTGTTCAAAACATTCTGACATGTCCTCCATTGTGGCAACAATGTCCCACCATACTCTATGTTTCCAAGGAAATCCATGTGGTACTCACCTGTGATATCGTGATCAGTAAAGACCTTGCAACTCCTGATCACGCGATGGTGGGAAACTATTAATCTCAACCATCGACAATCTTGCTCATTCAACATAGTTTCCAGTTCTATCATTAATCATCAAGCACCTTTCCCACCAAGACTAAAACATCTCCATTCATTTGAATCATGTGCATCTTATACAAATTTTAGTAACCCACTACATAATGTATTAAAATTGGATTAATGTATTAAAGTATTCCTATCAATCCTTCGGCTTCACCAAATGAGAAATGTGGCACTCACCCATGATATTGCAATCAACCAAAGCTATCTGGTGGGGTCACCATGGGATAGCAGGGAATGACTGAGATCGAATGATGATTGATCAACGGTCACGCAAATTTTTCCCTCTGCAAAATATAAAACATTTATTAAAAGCACGAGGGGACATCACTAGGTTGATGACAACCATTGACATAATTTTTTTTAAAAGGGGAATACGAGGCCATCCTAGACTTAGGAAATAATAAAATATAGCGAAAGGAATAAAATGATGGATTAAAAGGGGCCCAACCTAGATGAAACGATAGGACTCAAGTTGTTTTAAAACCCTCCACAAAAAATAATGGCCGAATAGATCCCACCCAAGGCATAAGACAAAACACTAAGGTTTTACATGAAAACAAAAGTAAAACCCTAATCATAGGCTTTTCCCAAACATCATGGATGACCAGAAACATAAGAAAGATAAAAAAATGGAACTTATAGAGCAGAAATTTGAAGGTCCATCACTTTCTGCAAGAACTTCTACCTCTTTTCTAACTCTTTTGGTTACCATAGGTTTCTTGAGCTTGTTGTGCACTTGTATGTCCTTTTCAGCATAGGTGCCAAACCTCTCTTATGTCGGATCCAAAGGTTTACTTATTAATTATTGTGCATACATATCCAAAATGTTCTCTTCAACTTCATACCCCATAGGCATGATCCAGATTGTCTTGGGATTAACAACTTCCATCATACATTGATCAATATCTACCATGAAGAAAGTTGTATCCTTATATTTCTCTACAATGGAAGTGGGAATCCTCTCTCTAGCTTGCATCATAGTCTAAATTTTTTTAAAGTATCCCTAGATAGTGGCATTCTTTTTTTTAGAGTCTGCATATTTGTGAAAGAGATCTTTGATCTGAGCAGCTACTGGTATGTCATTTTGCTAGTGAATCTTTCTGAATCCTAGAAGCTCACCCATGAAATAAAAGAATAAGCATACAACCAAGTTACCATAATTGAAATATTTTTTCTTATCTTTCTTAATATTCACAATATTTTCCATTAGTTGACTCTCAACAGTTCACAAGATCATAGTCTATATTTTCTATCACCATCTGATAGGTGGCATAAATTGTTGTACCAGACACAGAGTTGTCTCGCCTAGAATGATAAATATTCTACCCAATAACCATAGATGAAAATTTGGCATCTACATCAAAAATTTCATCAATTTTCATTTCCCTTCTGTCATACCTAGAGCCTGTAGCATTAGTGAACATTTTTTTTTTCATAGATTTCAGAATTGGTAATCCACCAGAAGAATTTAGACCTGTTACAACACTGATAGCTTCCTTTGTGATTTTGAATGGTATATTTAAGCACATGAATTCATCATGAACATGACTCAAAATATAACGAACCCATTCTGACTCTTCAAACATGGGAAATTTGACAATCTATGTAAATTTGTTTACTTCTAGGATTTTATGTTCTAGCTTCACACAAAAATATTCACCTATGATGTGATTATTATATGAATGTAACAATTGTGAGATTTCTAGTTCTTCAATATTCACACGAATATAAACCCTAATATCCTCTATGAGTAACACTCCATATAGAACAGATGATGATGCTCCTAATGGATCGATCTCAATAGACTTGTAAGGATACCATTTGAATTTGGGATGAGGTCTTTCCTTGACTTCAACTACTAGAGGAGTATTCTTTTTGACCAAATCTCAAATTCATAGAGTTTTCTGATAAATACCTTTTTTCGGTGGATCAAAATTTGATTGTTGAATCACTTCCACATTTGAATTTCACCTTAATTCGCTAAATTTTTCCTTAGAGCTCTCCAAAATACAAAGTGACAAATGAAGAAAAGAAATGGCTTTTTATCACTTGCGTACCTAACCCTTTTTGTTGTAATAAATGATTTTACCCTAATTCATCTAGTTACTCTGTTTCTATGTGATGTGATGGATAAATCTTTTGTGGACCTCTAATATTGCATACCACTCTCTCTAATGAGTTCAACAACATTTTTAAAGCATCTATGCACCTTCTGTACATATCCACATCCAGTGTCAATTACTGGTTAGGGGTTTAAATTATTTTCTTGACAACTCCCCCTAGGCTAAAGGCCTGAAACTAATCCTCAAAGGAATTACAAAAAGCAGGTTATGGTTCTGGCACATTTTCTTCAATAGAGGGATCTTTCTTCTCCCATTTATTTTGCATATACTACCTGACCACATCTATAGTGATTTTTCCTTTTCCCTTGATATCCTTCTACATGTTTTTTCTTTGATTTACCAGACCTTTTCTATTCCAATAGAATGTAGCAATGTGACCAATTTGTTTGCAGTTATAACACACAATGTTTCTCTATCTAGACCAATTGTTCCACTTATTTCCTCTTGATCTGCACTGGTTAGCAATATGGCCAGGTCTATTTCATGTATAACATCTGATATTTCTATGAAATTGATTCATCACATTTTTGCATTCATTTGATTTATGACCAACCTTATGAAAATTAAAGAACTGACCTGAGAATGATGGACCACTTGATTTCATTTTACTTATACATTAAGTAGCCATGTGTCCAAATTTATTGCAACTAAAATAGTATCCTTTAAATATCTGAGCATTAGGTTTCCTTATCGGATACCTTCCAAATTTGTTCATTTGATTTCCTTTCCTGAATCTCCTTTGTCCATATTTTGAACTTTTTCCTTCTTAATATCCAAGACCTCGCTTGTCACCATTTTTCCTCTGATTTCTAATTAGTTCATCAAGCTTGGCTGAGCTAACTTTGAGCTTTTATTTTTATTCATTAGCAGTAGGAAGTTCATTTCTGAGATAATCCATCTGATTTTCAAGTGCCTCTTCATTGGTTTTAGATTGTTCCAGTTCATCATCCAATCGGCTGCATACTTGAGATTCTTCTTTCAGGGAATGTGCTAGGTTTTCTTCATTCTTCCTTTTGTCTTCAATCTCCTTGGTCATCTTCATCATGATAGATTCCATTTCATGATTTAGAACTATATTATCTCTTATAAGATTTTCACATTCTTCTGTCTTTTCCTTCAGGACTTGACTTATTTGTTCATCTTCAATTCTCTTATTGTCACTTTGCTTAATCTGATCATAGAGTTCATTTCTCTTCTCTCTAGACTTATTGATTTTTTCTTTCAAAGACTCAATGAATTTCTCAGAATCCATGAGGTTTGCTTGCAATTTTTGGACTTTAGCCTTTGACTAATCAAGATAATCCAAGGCCACTGAAATTTGTTGTTGAAGACTACTTGAATCCATTGAAACACCTTCCAAGATATCCACAAGTGGTTAGACTTATTCAAAGGAACTTTCTATGATACCAATTGTTGGAAAAAAGCTACACTGAGAAGGGGGGGTGAATCAGTGTTGTGCAAAAATTAACTTTATTAACCTTTATCCTTCGATCATTAACAATATTCAACCATAATTCATAAATATAAAGAAAATGAACACAACACCATAACACAAGGATTTTTAAGTGGAACTCTTGTTAGGGGAAAAACCACGGTGGATGGCCAAGCCACAATTTAATTTGAGTATACTCAAATGAAGTTTACAATATGGGGAATGCACTTGCATTTAGGCACACTATCAGATTAAAAAGAGAATCAGATTAAAACCATCTAATAGTTTGAACTGAGAAAAATAGGATCTACATATGCTTGATTATAGTTCAGGTTAGGCAAAATATTTTAATCTTCTATCCTACTATGGACATCAAAATCTGCAAATGGTTAGCACAACTCCAATATCCTCATAGAATAATACAACATTCTTCAAAATAAATGACAAAACTAATCCAAGCATGCAAAGAATACATGAAGCATATCTATTATATGGTGGATTGGTGTTATCCTTTGTGTAGAAGATAACCCTTTCCCAATCCTTGATAAGCTTAATGAGATGATAGACAATGAGATGCTAAGTGAACTCAAGTTTCCTATAGTGATAGTGTTCAAATTTTTGATGATCAATGAGAGAAAATGCATTGCATTTATAGGAGAAGTTGAGAGAGGAGAAGCTAAGATTGAGAGATGTGGGACTAAATCCCATCCAATAGGATAGAGCCACTTGTCACAATGAGATTGGACTATGATTGTGCAAGTGTTGGATAATGTGCCCATTTCAAATTTGAAAATGGTAATAAATGAGTATGGTTGAAAGTTTTTGGGGGGAATTGTGTTTGGCCAAAAGATTCAAACATGAGAGTTAATGAGGGCATATTCCTTGGGAATATGCCCTTGTGAGGGAAATAGGTGTTTTAATAAATCAATTAAAATGATTTATTGTGCAAGTGGATGGGACATGCGTTAGTCTTAGTATTAATTAGGGATTTAACTAATTAAGCTAGTGCTTAGTTGATTTTGACACTTTGATTTAAATTTGTGGGTTAACATAAATCAAAGTGAGAGGATATTAGATATTTAATTAAATACATCTAATTTAATTAAATCAAGGCTTTAGGAGGTTTAATTAATTAAGAGGGAAGAATGATCAAATATGATGTTTAATCAATAATGTTAATTTCGTATGTCTACATTTTTCCCCTCTTTGAGGCAATGTACTCATTGCATTGTTTCAAAGAAATATGTTGCTGTCATCGAAATTAAAAAAAAAACTGGTTTTTTTTCAAATGCCCCAGGAAAAAGAAGTTCGTCAGTACATTTTCCCCTCGAGAGACCGAGTGAAAAGATTGAGGTGGATCTCACGACAAAGAGATTCAAAATGAATGTATGGATGGTTAGACTATATGATCTATATGATAATGATGACGTAAATGAGATGTTTGGAAGATGCTTAGAATAACATATTTATATTATCCTAAACAACTTAAATGATTATAAAATGTATGTGAGATGGATGTGATGGATGATATTGTGCTATGATGATATGACGTTATTATGCAGGATGCAGGATTGATGCCTTGTTAGCATGAAATAGGATAGAAGAATTATGGATGCATTGTTAGAATGAAAGAGAAATAGAAGAATGAGAGGGATCAACCCCTAAATCAAAGAAGATACAGAATTCCAACAAGTCCACTAGTTTTCAAGAATTTATTGGATATGATGATGAATGATGATGTATGGCTTATCCAAGGATGGGAGAGATAAAGAAAATACCCTTCTTTATGTTTGATAACACACATAGGTGTGATGCATCAAGGTATTAAGAACCAGAATGGTGTGGCGCCTAGTGTGATGGAATTTGACTCGTCAAACAGATAGGAGTACTCTTGTTCACACTTGACAAACATAACCTTATTCAGAATGTAGTTCAGATATTCTGAACATCTCGGGCCAAAACATAAAAATGAAAACCTTCTTATGTGGTCAACAAGACACCTAAAACATCCTCCCTACAAATGAAACAAAGTACGCATGATGAAGTTATTTTACAAGAATATCCAACAAGCACAATAGATAAAAAGATAATGATCATTGCCCCATTTCTTTCTCTCTAAACCTATTTTGTTTAGGCATCATTGAGAGGTCCTTGGAATGAGCACAAAATAAGATAAGTCAATAAAAGACTAAATAAAGAAAACCAAACAAGTTAATTTTCTTCATACCGCTAGCCAAGACTAACTATTGTGGGGTACCCAATGCTTATATCCATCATGGGAAAGCTTCATCCTAGAACATGTTGCGATCAAGGTTTTGATGGGACTGATTTGGGTGATATGCTATTGATATTCTGAGTTGACCAACTTGTTGACTCACTGATCTAGACTTTCAAGACTTTGATGATTAGAGTGTTCACTTTTGAACCTGCTAGACTTGCTTCTGATTGACTTACCAAAGGGTGAAGGTCGTGACTGATTTTATTGTGAGTGATGACAATCACGGGTGAAAGAAAGATGAAATGGATGCACCCTTTTGGATTTTTCAAATATTTTGAGGCTGTTTTTGGTATTTTGAGATGTTTTATAAATGTTTTTCGTATTTTCACATTTGTCAATGTTTTTGGTATTTTCAAGATTTATGATGAAGAGACTAACTTAAAGACCTATCCTAGGGGTCTCGGGAGATGATCCATAGATTAGAATTTCCTATGTTATACATGTAGAGACCGTGTAGCTTGATTGATGACAAACTTGACTCAATGATCAGATAGAAAGGCAAAGGGATTGCCATTACGATAGATGCCTGAGGACTGACCTTAACTATAAAATAGATGGGCAAACGGAATGCAAATGCGATGGATGCCTAAAGACTGACCCAACTATCTTTGGGGATGATCAAAGATCAACCTTGCCTACGTTTAAGCTCAAAGATGATGTAGTTCGGATGCATGACTCTATTTTCATGATGTTTTCTGACTTTTTGAGATGTTTTGGATTTTTGATCTGTTGAATGTTTTTGAATTTTGATTTTCTGATTTGTTTTATTATTTGATGAATTTTTTGAATGTTTTTGGATTTTCACATGATTTTGACGATTTGGATTTTTGGTGAATATTTTGAATGTTTTTTGGTTTTTTTTTTAATGATTTTTCCAAATGTTTTTGATTTTGTGGTGATTTTTTGAATGTTTTTTGGATTTTTGCATCTTGGGGGCCAATCGAGGATGGCCTAAACAAAATATGTTTTCCAAGGAATATGCCTTCCTTTTAGCACCATTTTGTGGACATCAAAATCTGCAAATGGTTAGCACAACTCCAATATCCTTATAGAATAATACAACATTCTTCAAAATAAATGACAAAACTAATCCAAGCATACAAAGAAGACATGAAGTATATCTATTCTATGGTGGATTGGTTCTATCCTTTGTGTAGAAGATAGCCCTTTCCCAATCCTTGACAAACTCAATGAGATGATAGACAATGAGATGCTAGGTGAACTCAAGTTGCCTATAGTAATAGTGCTCAAATTATAGATGATCAAATGAGAGAAAATGCATTGCATTTATAGGAGAAGTTGAGAGAGGAGAAGCTAAGATTGAGAGATGTGGGACTAAATCCCATCCAATAGGAGAGAGCCACTTGTCACAATGGGATTGGCTCATGATTGTGCAAGTGTTGGCTAATGTGCCCATTTCAAATTTAAAAATGACAATAAATGAGTATGGTTGAAGGTTTTTGGGGGGACTTGTGTTTGGCCAAAAAAGTCAAACATGAGAGTTAATGAGGGTATATTCCTTGGGAATATGCCCTTGTGAGGGAAATAGGTGTTTTAATAAATCAATTAAAATGATTTATTGTGCAAGTGGATGGGACATGGGTTAGTCTTAGCATTAATTAGGGATTTAACTTATTAAGCTAGTGCTTAGTTGATTTTGACACTTTGATTTAAATTTGTGGGTTAAGATAAATCAAAGTGAGGATATTAGATATTTAATTAAATATATTTGATTTAATTAAATCAAGGCTTTAGGAGGTTTAATTAATTAATTTGATTTAATTAATTAAGAGGAAAGAATGATCAAATATGATGTTTAATCAATAATGTTAATTTTGTATGTCTACACCTATAGACTGATTTTACACTTTCGCTATGTTCTTCTCACACTCGCAACATAGATTCTTTATGCACAAGTGAAACTATGCATTATCGCTCTTCTTCTTTGCTTAATTCACAATTTGCATCAACACACACTTCATACACCTTTCAAAATGATATGGATGATCTTATATATATCCACAACTTAGAATTTAATTACAGTATGTTGGCTCCAATAGAAACAAGGGAAATTTACATCTGCCAGCTCAAATCATGAATAATATGTAATGCGTATCCACAAGGGTCGACCACAACTTGGCTAGGACCCCAAAAATGATTTACAAAACACAAAAATACTTAACTAATTATTTTTCATACTTTTGCAACATGATACATTCATGAAGTCAGCTCTAGTACTGATAAGATCAAGAAATAGCCAACTGGATCTTATAAATTGCACAAGGTTTGATATGAACCACTACGCTTCAATAGTAACAAAGATAATATACCAAAAAAAAATTCATACAAATTGATGAACACTGAACTATCAGAAGCCCTGTTCTTCCTTATCAATCTTCAATCTGTCTGTCGGTATGATCGAATGATGATGCATGTATTTGATCATCGATTAGGGTTTCCATCAATGACAACACCAAAAGATACTAGGACTGTCTCTTGCCAACATTTACATCCAAAATTTTGAGTTTCTGCAACAAAAACTGATGCAGGAGCATCGTTGGTCTTTTGCAATCTTGCATCAACCAAAACTATTTTCGGTCCATTTTGTTCTTGTTATTGTTCAAGTTGGGAGATTTGGTCTTTCTTCATATTTTATCACCAGATCTTGCATACCTATGGTTTCATCATGGACATTCTCAATTACCTTATTCCAATTTTTTAGCTCGATTGGATCTTTTTCTGGAAATTTATCACTTGCGGATTGAATGATAGTTTTTGGAACTAGCCCCAAAATAATTTAAAAACCTAATGGCTAATTGGATTGATAACAGATCTTTTTCATGACTTGCAGATGCTCACACTATGTTAAGATTTGTTCTATGGAGTGTTCCCTATCTTACACTTAAGTCCACACTTCATAATGCTCTTCTACCATGGAATAATTTCAGATCTGAGGCCGACCTATTCTTGCACATGATACATTTTTCTTCATCAAAGATTGTAATGATCTTTGGCCAACGTAGATGTTTCTAGACTTGCGGAAATTATATAAAGCTTGTAATGAATCATTATATTGAAAAAAACCAACAAGGAAGTAGAATAAAATGTATATAGATTTTGATCTATAGATTTTTTGCTTGCATGTATGAGCTCTATATTTTGAGCATATTGTAATCAGGCTTGTGAGCTGAATCTGTACGCCTGGATGTGGCCGACTATATGTAAATTAATTTCATGATAGTAAGAATGTTCTAATTTTCATTTGCCTCCAGATTTTGTGTTACTCTAGCTACACAACCCAGATTGTTCTCTTTGAGGACCCTCCTACTGTGTCTACCATCAAAAAATAGATGTGCTAAAACAAATACCATATGCACTAAAAGATCACTCAGATGTGCTAAAATAACTACTGAATGCACTAGAAAAAACTACTAAATGCACTACAAGAACTACTAAATGCGCTAAAAGAACCCCTGAATGAGTTGAAAGATGATCCTGATGTGATGAAAGATGAGTTGTATGCACTGCAACAAGGACTGGATGCACTGAAAGATGTTTCATATGCATTGGAAGAAACCACGGGTGCGCTACATAGAAATTCACATCCATATATGTAAACAAATTTTTTAGAAAACTTTAATAAAAATGAGGCTCTACCCCATGGTGGGTGCCAATTTATGTGTGAGTTTAAAATATGTGAATGAGTAATAACACCACACAATCAATGAAACATTATATTATATAATTCAGATACCAATCTAATTGAATTGAAACAAACAAACTCTCTAAATTCATCCCATTGTTCTCTATCTCCAAGGATTCATTAAATCATAATGGCTCTAAGATGTTTTGTGCACTATGACTATTTAGAATGACAACCTGAAGAATGAGATGCTGGAAAATGCAAGAAATCTATTCCTACATGATCGATAAACTGTATGATAGTGATGACATAATAATGATGTTGTGATAAGGATATGATGTTAAATGTTGTGATGCAACTACTATATGAAAACTACTACGATAACTAAAATTTAGCTAATGGAAAAGACACGATTCTAAACTAAATGTTCACAAATGCTAAATGCTCAAATTATCTAATGAAAATTCTATAGAGTATACTTGCTTAAGATTGGGATCCTTTTGTTGTAGAATGAGGTTGTATTTATAGATTTTCCAAGGCATAAACTGATGCGGCAGCAACCAACACTCTAGATTTAATTTAGAAATATTGATAGTCAAAAGTGGAGAAGTTAGAGAGAATCAAGGAGAGTGTTCCCTTTAGTAGAACCATCTGCCAAGTGAAGAGGAGAATAAATGGAGTAGAAGAGCCAAGTGTCCCAAAGTTATTTCAGAATTTTTTGAGGATAAAGCCCAAATTTAATATTTGAAATATTCAATTTGTTGAGACACATGATGAGGTGGAAGGTAGAAAAAGATGTAGACATGTGACTAAATTCAAATTTAGCATTTAAATTTAATGAGAGGAAAGATAATTAAATAAAGAAAACTATTCAAAAAAAATTATTTAAATAAGATTAGAAGAATGTGATTCAAGATAGAATAATTAAAGAAAGTTTACTATATAAATAAATTTAAAATTTATTTATAAGTAGATGAATTAAAAGGGTTTATTAAATAAATAAATTGTGTTTATTTAATTAATTATCCAAGCCAATTTTTAGGTGTCTAAATTAGTCATTCCTTTGGAGTTCGTCAAAGGGGGTCCTCACAAGTCCATAATATTAACCGATCACACTTTTAGGATAATATTGCACACACCTAAATGGTTCCATCCTTCAAAATCTCCAATCACCCGATCTTCCGATAGGAAAGAGGGGTCTACTCCAAAGAACACATTTGATGACAACAACAATTGTACCATTTTCTGAGGTGAAAATGATAAATTCCCCCCCCTTTTCAAAATATCGAGGCACTATGGTTAGCCACCAAAAATAAATGAATTTAATGCTCCATGAACCTATATACTCACCAAATTTTATCTCATTTATTTGTGTCATACAACTCGGAGTTGTTGAAGAACTTCAATAAATGGAAAACCGCAGATATATGAGAAATTGACATTTGGAAGAGGGAGATTCAAATAAAGAGATGTGAAGTAGAGCATAATAAGCAAGGATAAGTATAAGGAAATGTGATAATGCAGTATATATCACTACCTCGCATAAGGAGATACAAGGGAGTGTGGTAAGGTGGTAAATAACAAAGGATTAAAGTGTACACCGCCATACCACTAGGAGGGCATCTGGATATCTATCATGGAGAGGAAATCTTTTCTAGATCAATGACCACATGATTTCTATGTTTATTAAAGGAACCATACATCTAAAATTTCATAAGCCTTGTTATTTCTTTGGTTATGCAAATAAATTAGTTGTTAGTAAATGTAGTTCTGAAAGGTCATCTCTTTTTGTAAAAGGCCTGAAGCTTGTTGCTTCCTATATAAATAGGAAACCAAGGCCAATTTTGGAAGGATCATAATCATATCATATTCCATTTCATACCATTATAGTAGGCATTAGTAAGAAGATAGATTTCACATTTATACCTGTAAGTGTGAATAAGTAAACACTTCTTAATAAAACAATATATCAAAGATTCAGAAATTAATCTAGCTTAAAGCAAGACTCTTTTGAAAGCGTCTCATTGTTTCCTATCTCCCAAGATTTATTAAATCACAGAGGGCTCTCATATTTGGTAAGCACTTGTGAATGTTAAAATGCCAATCTAGAGAATGGAGTGATGCTAAATGCAATGATGTAATGATTAATGTGATTTTTAGATGATATTGATGCTATTGTAATCTATATTGACATGAAATCTAATGAAAGAAAGCTACATAAAAACTAAGATGCAGCCATGATTATGATTCTACTAATGCTATTATGCTTTGATGTTTGATTTCTATGATTGCTATTTCTTGCAGAGTAAGATTGCACAAAGATGAGATATTTTGGATCCATTTACTATTGAAGAAGGTTGTATTTATATATTTCTCAACAGTAGCTTTGCACAGGGGCAAAAAACAAAGGCCCGGATTCAATCTGGAGAATTGAATGGTGAGAGATGGAGGAAATTGAGAATATTTTGGGAGTTGTCCCTACCCATGAAAACACCAGGCAAGAAGATAGGAAGGATTGATGGAAGAGGATTGAGAGATGGATTTCCAATTTGTCTCCAAATCTTCCTGTGAAGATTGAATCAATTAATTTTGACATAATTTTGGCATAAATTAGACATATGATATCTAATTTGGTTTTGAGGAAATAGAGGAATTTTATTTATGCCTTTATTTAAATATTTGTATTTATTTAAATTAGCAATAGAGGGATAAATAATTTAATAAAACAAACTATGGAATTTGTTTATTAAATTAAAATTAGAAGAATATGATAATTAATCAATAAAGTGCTTAACCTTTATTTAATTTATTTAGATTGATGTGATAGAAATAAAAAAAAGGAATTGACAATTAAATCAAACAAAGTATTTATTTTTGTTTATTTAATTAAGATGAAATAATAGAAGAATTAGAAGAATTTAAATAAGAATTTAAACGTAAACTATGTAAATAAATATTTTTATTTATTTAACAGTAGAGGAATTTAGGATAATTAATCAAATAAATCATATTTAATTAATCGGATTCTCTAGACCAGTTTTAGGTGTATACATTTTTCCCCTCTTTGAAGTCATGTGTTTACACATTGCTTCAAAGAAAAAAATTCTACTTCTGCCAGTATCGACAAAAAAAATTTAGTATGCATTAGCCATGCTCCAGACATTGATTTTCAAGTGATTCATGATAATATGCCCCCTCGGGAGATAAATTTATGATTTTTTTATTTTTATTTTTTTTCTTCAGTTTTTTATGATTTTTGCAATGATTCTATGATGATTTGATGAAGATTCAATGATGAAATAATTTATCTCCCGATATTGATGAAGAAAGTTTGGCCCATGGATGAATTAATAAAAATAGTAAAAATCCCATCAAAAATCCCTTTTGAAAAACTTATATAAGGTCAAAATGTCCTTTTCACTCTCATTTGTGTTTTTTGACTTTTCAAATCTTTGTGAGAGAGACATATCTGAGCCACTTGGAGTAGGATGCCAATTCCATACCACACCCACCGGTTCGAGTCTGTATGATGTCACTAGCACCCGACCGCTTACAGACCTCTGGTACGTACCCATAATCCTCCTTGTAATTTGTGCATTTCATTTTTTGTGTCTTTATTTGCTTTCTTAGTTTTTTTTGTAGTTTTAGTGCCTCAAGTTCGCGCTTTAGCGCTTTGCACTCCAGTGTAGTGCTCTTAGGATCTATTTTAGCACTTTTAGGAAATAGTGCTTTTGTTAAATTTTTTAGTGCTTTCGTAGGATAATTTAGCGCTTTGAAAAATTAGCACGTTGATAGGGTAGATTAGTGCTTTGATGGTTGATAATAGTGCTTAGAAGGTTTTAACACTTTGAGATTACATTTCAATGCTTTGATCTTCCGAAATAGCGCCCTGAGTAAAGTGGCACTTTCACAGACTGTTATAGCACATATGTATGATTAAATAGTGCTTTGGGTACTTTAGTGCCTTGGTTGCTTGTTTTAGCGCATCCAAGTACTAAAATGGTGCTTTTGATTTTTTAGCACTTTGGATGCCTGTTTTAGTGCATCCAAGTGATGAAATGGTGCTTTTGATTTTTTAGCGCTTTGGATGCCTATTTTAGCACATCCAAGTTAGATTTGCAAATTTTGACACATTTAAACTTGATTTTGTCGATTTCGATCATGTCCATTCTCTGGTTTGGTATGATTTGATAGTCCAAATACCCTGATGATTGATTCTGATGATAGATAAGACTTCTTCTCATGATAGGTGAGAAATAATCTCATTTGTGATGATCCACATGATAGGTGAGGTTAGATGATGTTTGTTCATGAATAAAAATTCATACCAAAAGTTGATTGGATTGGATAGTAGAATGACTTGTGAGTTTTTACATAGTGCACTGATTTCTAAAACTTTTATGATGATAGGATCCTCTGGATAACCTCCAGATGTGAGAGCGATTTCCCTAGACTTTTGATTTGATTCTGCAGTTGACACCAGATGAGATTCATATTATCTCTTGATGTGGTCTTTCCTCTCTCCTTGACATGCCCTAGACTAGGATTAATCGGGGTCTCCTCACAACATTAGCCAAGTGGTGGCATAGTGACCATAATACCTTCCACCTACCTACTGGCAAGATGACAGTCACTCCAGAGGACGTGTGGTGGATATTATAGATACCGTTCATTGGGGAGATTGTAGCATATGATTCACATGAGGCTAGTGGGAGAGATGCTCTCCATAGAGTTTTTCAAGATCATCATATTGTAGGATTCTGGGTTCGGTGGTGTACGATGGCCAATGATTATGCTACTTTATCAACAATGCTTGTTGGATTCATTGGAGGTTTTCTTTGTCCTGATCGTAGGTCAAAGGGATTCTTTGTTAGTTGGGGCCGCATTCTTGAGAGCATGGTTGTGCATGGGACTAGATACGCATGGGGGATGTGCATCCTAGCACATCCTTATCATGATTTAAATTCAATAGTCTATTTGAGGGGATGTAGCCTATCAGCGGGAGTCATTTTGCTACAAGTTTGGGCATGGGAGCATATTGCTATCATGCGACCACTGCCAGTATGAGATAAACCTGTTGGTAGGCCTTATTTTTTTGATATATAGGTCAACTTACCTAGTCTAGGATGGGTAAGTTGGAGCACTGGAGGCCCGTATTGAATGACTTAGAGGCTGTCACATGGCGCCCATATCTGGATTGCAAGAAGTGGGAGAAGGATGATGCAGTGCTCAGTTATCTATGTGATTCTACGTATTTGATTGGCATGACCCACTTTGTACTAGAGATATTTTTACTGCAATGGGTCTATAGACAATAAGGTATTTTTCAGTGCATGCCTTAGGGGGTTTCACATTATGCTCAATAGCAAAGCAATACTATAGATTAGGGGTTGTGCATGTCATATGATACCTTAGTGCAGGATACCATGCTCTACAACCGTCAGCTTGGGTAATGCATTGAGATATTGTAGAGGCACCAATGACTATAGAGTATGTCCAGTTTTTGGCATTACATCCATGTCCTCAAATTACCATTTCAGATGATCAAGCGCCATTACCTATCAAGGAGGATGTTGCAAATGATCGAAACATAGCGGTTGAGGGTGAGGACAATAGTGGAGATGACACTGAGCCGAGTAGTAGTGAGGAGAGCAGTAGTGATGATGGTGATGGAGGTTATGGTGGTGTTAGAGGGGTTGGGGCAAGCAGTGTAGGTCCATCTTCGAGTAGGCCTTGTAAGAGGTGAGTAGTGGAGATACCTTCCTTAGATCAGCAGTGATAGATTGCCAGTCCATAGGTGTAGATACAAACTTTGCAGGGTTAGCTATTTTAGGCATAGGGTTTACTTGTGTAGACACAAACACAGTTACAAAACTAGGCACAGGCTCATGCACAGGCTTTAGCACAAGTTTAGGGACAGTTGGTAGCTGTACAGACATAAGTTAGTACTTTGATGACAGAGAGAGATAGTGATAGATAGATTGTCGAGCAGGCACAGGGGACTGTCAAGACCCTACATCGGATAGCCAATGGTACCACTATTAGCAATTATATGAGAGAGGTTCTTCATGTCGTCCGAGAGGAAAAGTTCTGTAGGGGTTGTTATCATGATACAGTTCCTACTAATTGCAAAGTGAGCTATGCCCCTTACAAATTTGGTAGGACACATACCCGGATAGTTAGCGAGGGTGTGATGCAGCCTCCACAGAGAGATCTGAGAGATCCAAGAGATCCTGGGGCTTCTGGTGGGGGAGGTATTGGTCCTATGATGCTTGCACCATCTGGAAGTAGCAAATCCTAGATGCTCTCATATGATTTTGTGACATACTTTTGAGATAGGATGTATACTATGATTCAACTAGTTTTGATGATGTATCTCTTCTATTTCAGACTTCATTGTATACTTGAAATTGATGTTTTATATTATTTATATGATATGCAGTTGATTTCTATCGGTCTATGATGTTTCTATTTATGATTCTATGATGGATGTATTTATTTTTAATGTTCTATATTCCATGTGATGATTCTAATTATGATTTTATGATGAATGCATGTATGTTGATGATATGCTTATGATGTCTGATGTTCAAATTAATGAATGATACATGGATATATGTTATCGATGTGTGGATGCATGATTTATTTTCTTTGTATATGATGCTGAATGTGGATGTAATGATGTGATGCTAACAAGGCGTATGTTCTTATATTGATATGAATGTGAAAATAGATGATGTATTATGAATCGATGGAAATGCAAGAATATGATATAATAAAATGATGAATGGATGTATGATGTATTTGATGTATTGCCAGAATAATTGGTGGATGGATGAAAAATACAATGATATGATTTAGTTTTTAAATTTTCTCTTACAAATTTTATATGATATGGATATAACATGATTTGATTTAAAATGTATGAATGATGATTATAAAATACCTTCTAATGTAAAAAAAATGTTTATGCAACTACATGGTTATGATGATGTTTTCGTTTTATGTCAAGTATACTCGGTCTTATTAATAGAAAAGATAATCATTGATTTGAATCCTTTCTATAACAAAACACTCTGCAGATGTAGAAATGAATGCAATCTAATTTTATTATGCAAAACTATATGCAAACTATTGACATTTTAATAGTACTTTTGTGCTTGGTACCATCATAGAGCATTTTAAAATTTTGAAAGTGAGTACAAGCGTTAATGGTATATTTTAGACCAATGACGACCTGAGTACTACTTTTATAATTTTTTGATATTGCAGGTGAACACAAGAATCGAGGTATAATTAAACCGAGATGACTTGAGAATTTATTGTGTAAACAAACAAGAATCAATCATTTTCTTATGTGAATTGGAATGTCATCAGTTATACTTTTTAGAGCACATCTCACGACAATTTACACAATAATAATGACTAATTCACAGACAACAGATAAAGAAAATACCATTCTTCTTCCTAGATTTCTCTAGTTCAATACATCATCAAGTTGCTCCAAATAAATGATAACAATAATAAAAAAAAATAACATATCCAACTTTTATTTAAATTTTTTCAATCATTATTCAAATTAGATCATCCATCCTGATTTTGTGATGTTTTTGTGATTTTCTGAGATTTGAAAACAAACCTAGCCTACAGACCTATCCTAGGGGCCTCGGGGGCTGATCAAAGATTATCATTTCCTACGTTACACACACAAAGACCACGTAGTTCGACTGAAACTCACTGATTTTTTTTTTTTTTGTATTTCTGATTTTTGATTTTTTAGATTTTGCAGCTTCCTTTTTTTTTTTTTTGGATTTTTTAGGATATTTAAGATGAAATGAGATGCTATGAATGATTGAAGGAACAAGATTCCCCACAAAATGGGTAATGCAACCATGGATAAATGATATATCAAAATGAAATATTCACTGCAAAACATGTCACACAAGCAACATATCTCTTGTCAAAAGATGATAATGGTTGATTGATTAAGATGTGAGGAATGATTGATTCCATAAGACATGATGATGATAAGTACTTAGGATCACTAATTTCCCCTAAGTATGATAAGATTGATGATTGTTGATAATTTATTGACAAAATATATCAGGATTGGATAATGTTTTACAACTAGGCTCAAATATGACTTGCATGATAAGATTCAAGGTTGCAAAGGGACATGGTGACATGAGTTTTTATAAGCTAGGAGATTTGGAATGGAAGAAATCAAGGATAAAAATAATGAAAGGTATGATCAAGATCAACTAGATAAGATATAGACACAAGGCCCAAGTATTTTTCCCCTATTCCTCATAAAGACCAAGGAAACGAATAAAGGATGTATTTAGTAAGAATGATGGAATATGGATAAGATGAAAGATATGGTATTGAAGATATGGATAAAGTGTATAGGATAAGATATATGATTTTCAAGAATATCCTTAACCTTGTCAAGATCAAAGGTGGAAATGTAAGGAATGTGCATAGAAAGGATAATGACCATGAATGATAAGATGCACGAAACTTGTCCCTAAGTGTAGAGTGCAAGATGAATATGGAATATAGGATATGGATGATAGGGAAATGGAGGAAGGACTTAAGAATCATGTTTCACAACCAAATATGTCTCTAATAAACCATGGAAAATGGACAATAGACTCTTAAATGTTGGCAGATTAATGATATAATGGAAGAATCTAAGGACTTATCCAAAGGTTTTTAATAAAGGAGAATGATGGGGGATGAATGTTGGATAATGGATAGGAGGTTGGAAGGAATTTTTATGGATAGATGGAAAGGATGACAAGATCAACATTGACACACACCTTGAAGGGTGGTGAAGTGTAGGAAGAATGGATTTGGAAGGTGATAGGTTATTAGATGGAAAATTGGAGGAAGCTTTTGGATTAGCAAATTTGGATGCCAATTTAGATTTTATTGCTTCTATGAGACTTTTAGGAATCCACATGACTTTTGAATTTAATTTTTTATTTGTGGGCCTTTGTGGCCTTTGACATTTTTCTTTTTGACTTATGGACCTTTGTGGTCTTTGAAAATTTCCTTTTTGATTTATGGACCTTTGTGGCCTTTTGAGATTTTTTCTTTGATGTGACTTTGTGGCCTTTTAGATTTTTGTTTTTATTTTGGATCAATTTTACTTTTATTTTTGCATGTCTCTAGGAGGATACATGTGTATTTTGATATAGAAGATTTTGATATTTGGCACCCAAATTTATTCCAAGAGCAATGGGAGGGGTGGATTGAGATGAATGATATGGAGGTATTATGGACGAGTTAATGTGGGTAGAATTTTGAAAGGGCATCAAGGATGTGTGCCTTTGTTATTCTTGAAAAATAGGATATGGACCTAGGATAGAGGGAAGGTTTGATGGACTAGGATGAAGACCTAGGATAGATGGTATGTTTGGTGGATTAGGATGAGGACCTAAGATAGATGGTAGGTTCTATGAACTAGGAAACTTAGGTGTATAACCCAGGCCATGGTGATATGGATTTCTTTGACTAAAAGGGGGTTCTAGGATACTTTGCTCATGAAGGCATAATCCTTTTCCTTTTTAATTCATACTTTGACACATTTGTTTACCAATGGGATATGTATTGTTTGTGAAACAAGATGTGATTCCATTTTGGGGAGGATATTATATGGATGAGAGGATAGGTGTTGGAAGTAAACATGAATGGATAAAGGTGGAGGATCCCAATTTATAGGTGTGGGGTTCATGGATAGCTTGAATAGGTGTGATAGGCTCTTGACATGGGGATGATGAGGTGTTTTGATCTTGACTGGGAAAAGGATCATGAGGTGTAGGAGAGGAAGTAGCTTGCCCTTTATTAAGTATGGAATCATTATGAAGTGGTATGAAAGGCATATCTTAATCATGAGAAGAATAAAAATATTCATGGGATGAAAGGGTGTCCTTGAATGGAATCATATCTTGACCCTGATGAGGAAGGGAATGATGAGAATTTGTAGAAAGCATGTCTTGATCATCAGTTGGTAAGACATCATTAGATAGATTAGAAAAACTATCATGCTCTTGTGATGCAATAGAATCATGAGATGGTATGGATTGATTAGATGATTTGGAATAAGAACCTAGAAGGATACTTGTCTCTTGAGATGGAAGGGAATTATTTTGGATGAAAAGTGAAAGGAGGGGATCGTCATAAGATTCTCGAGAAATGGGATCATGATCAAAGATTGGAAATTTTTTTGGAATGTTGATATCATTGGATGGAGTGGAAAGAATATTTTTATCTTTATGTGTAAGGGAGTCTATGCTAGCATTCTTTGGATTGAGAGATTGGGATGAATCATTGGATGTTGAAGACATGATAGAAGAGGATGATTGGATGGAATTGTTAATTTGAGTGAAAGAATCTTGAGGTTTATTTTGGCTTATGGTGGATGGAGATAAATGCATGACATGATAGGATTTCTCAATATCATTTGTGTTTGAGGACAGAGATTTGGTCTTATTGAACTTGGATGATGTATTTTTTGGTGGAGAGGGTGTCATGTCGAGGATTTTGTCAGAGGAATATGAACAAATGTTTGGTAGAAAATATTTCTCTGTGGTTGTTTCCCTTTGCATATCTTAGATTTATTGTTGAAGGTTTTTAATTTTATGATCTAAAGCATTCAATTGACCCTCATCTATTTCAACCATGGTGGTTTGAGTTTCAATTTCTTGTACTTTGTATTTTTAGTCTTCGTGACCTTGTTAAAATGGACATACAAACATTATTGTTTTCAATAAACTTTTGATCTTAGTTTGGTATAGTGTCAAGGATATTAACTCAGGTCAAGTAGAATGATAGATTCTATTGATTAGACTAAGTTAACAAGTTTGATTATATGGTTTCATTTCTTTGATTTAGGATGACTGATCCTGAAACTTAACTTACTAATCAAATGTGTTTGATTGAGACACTTTTGGATGGTAGATCTTGGTTTTATTTCAACAAATTCAATTGTAAATTCTAGTTTATGCAAGTTTAAGACTCTATTTTGATTTAGGAAAGTTTATGTTCTGATATTGGTTTCCAATAGATTTATGTTTTCTTGTTTTCTTTGTGATTTTCAAGATGATCTTATCTAAATTAATGTTTTAAAAACAGAAAAAGCATTTGTAAAACAGTTGTTTCTTTAAGACCTAGAGTCTAAACAACAAGTGTACATTTTAAGAATCAAACATGATCCTTCTTGATTTCCACTGGTTTTTGATAAAGAATACACTTCAAGAAGACTCACTCTTAAGGTCAAAAAGGTCATCGTTATACTCAACAACCCACATTCAAAAATTACATCGACTCACATAGTCGTGTCACCCCCTAAAGGGCACCCGTATTTTTGTCTGTTCCAGGTGCACACTCAAAGTTAGATTTCTTGATCCCTTGAGCAAATGGTCCTTGTCAATTATATGGAAAGTGTCTTGGGGGTAGATTCTTCCCTCCCCTTGCATTGTGAGTATTACAATGTTTGGTTAGTGACTTAGTTGGATTCTACACTATGGTTTGTAGATAGGGTTTCCGTTCGAAGCGACAAATGATAAACTCCCTCAAGAAACCTCCCAATCTTTAGAACAAAGATTTTGGGGATGGTTATCTTGCACACTTTTGTCGAGTTGGAATTTCATCAACAACTCACTTTTGATAATAATGGGTTGGAATCCTTGGCATTAGGCATTCCCACTTAGGTCGTTCCCGTAGGGTGAGTACTTTTTCCCACTATGGCAGGCCTTCTAAATGATTTAATAAAGCGTGAATTGTACAAAATAAAAGGATGATTCTGACATTTTGATCACCTAGTTAAGGGGAGAGCATAATCCTATTCACTACACAAGCAAAATAAGAAATGTTTGATTTGAAAACCCAAAGAAACAATTTGCTATTCTAGCTGAAGATTTTGCTTCACAAAATTCATGATATTAATTTTAACTGATATAGAAAAATGTGTGATGTCTATCCTAGGATTGATAAATTTTAAACCAAATGGCTACTCTAGGATTGATAAATTTTAAACCAAGTGACTATCCTAGGATTGGTTCATTTTAATCCAAATCCAAAAACCAGTGAGTTTATAATGTTCTTTTTAGCCAAATTTGACAAAGCTTGTGTAGATGGTTAATTTTAAGCCCAAAGTAACGCTAGTTGGTCCTAAAGCATGAATGAAAAACAACATATGATGGGTTATTTTCTCATGAGTGTTTGAAAACACTATCACAATGGATATCAATTTTTTTTTTTAATTCAATTCTCCATATTCCTCTTAAAACCTGCAATAAATGCTCAAAATGTTAGATGAGATCAAGAAATAAGAAGATATAAGGGTTAGATGAATGATTAAGCATAAAAACCCTAAAACATAGACCAACTTACAATGTGATTTGATTTTAAATGTAAAATGAAGTTTTTTACTCTATAAAAAGTGAGAAATACCTACACCATTGCATAGCTTATGATATTCTGCCCCATTTCAAAAAAAAAGTTTCAAAAAAGACCTTCGTATGACCAAGATATGGCCATTTTAATATTGATTGTCAAAGCACTAAAATAGACTATAGAAGTGCTATTTTGTAGAAGCATTATTTTCCACAAGTGCTAAAACAGACCTCAGAAGCACTAAAACAGAGTCTATAAGTGCTAATTTGGATACAAAAGCACTAAAACAGAGTCTATAAGTGCTATTTTGGATACAAAAGCGCTAAAACAAACCGTAGAAGTGCTAAAATAGACCATAGAAGCGCTAAAACAGAGTGTGTAAGCGCTACTTTGGATACAAAAGTGCTAAAATAGACCTCAGAAGCGCTATAGTTTTCATTAGAAGTGCCAAAAAATCTCTCGATCACGCTAAAATGAACATGCCAGAATCCTGTATGACACTTTTCCAAAAAAATCAAGAAAATATGGGGTTATGCCCCACAGTGGGTGCCAAATTGTAAGTGTGAATAAGTAAACACTTATTAATGAAATATTATATCAAAGATTCAACACTTAATCTAGTTTAAAGAAAGACTCTTCTGAAAGCATCTCATTGTTTCCTATCTCCAAATATTTCTTAAATCACAGAGGGCTCTTAGATTTGGTAAGCACTTGTGACTGTTAAAATACCAATCTAAAGAATGGAGTGATGCTAAATGCAATTATGTAATGATTATATATGATTTTTAGATGATATTGATGCTACTGTAATCTATAATGACATGAAATCTGATGAAAGAAAGCTATAGTAAAACTAAGATGCAACCATGATTATGATTCTACTGATGCTTTGATGTTTGATTGCTATGATTTCTATTTCCTGCATAGTAATATTGCACAAAGATGAGATATTTTGGATCCATTTACTATTGAACAAGGTTGTATTTATAGATTTCTTGGCAACAACTTTACACAGGGGAAGCAAACAAAGGCTTGGATTCAATTTGGAAAATTGAATGGTGAGAGATGGAGGAGATTGAGAAGATTTTGGCAATTGTCCCTACCCATGAAAACACCAGGCAAGAAGATAGGAAGGATTGAGAGATTGATTTCCAATTTGTCTCCAAATCTTCCTATGAAGATTGAATCAATTAATTTTTACATAATTTTGACATAAATTAGACATATGATATCTAATTTGGTTTTGAGGAAATAGAGGAATTTTATTTATGCCTTTATTTAAATATTTTTATTTATTTAAATTAGCAAAAGAGGGATAAATAATTTAATAAAACAAACTATGGAATTTATTTATTAAATTAAAATAGGAAGAATATGATAATTAATCAATAAAGTGTTTAACCTTTATTTAATTTATTTAGATTGATTTGATATAAATAAAATAGAGGAATTGATAATTAAATCAAATAAAGTATTTATTTTTGTTTATTGAATTAAGATGAAATAATAGAAGAATTAGAAGAATTTAAATAAGAATTTAAATGTGAACTATATAAATAAATATTTTTATTTATTTAATAGTAGAGGAATCCAGGATAATTAATCAAATAGATCATATTTAATTAATCAGATTCCCTAGACCAATTTTAGGTGTATACAATACCCTTCCATATCATATCAAACATTTCTACTATAAATATATATATTTTGAAGCAATATAATGGAGAAGTTTGCTCATAATCGGTGATTTGTTTTGGTGTTCAATTGTTGTGTTGATTTTCATGATTATCTATTACTGTGTTGTCTCCAAAGTGGTTTCTTCAAGTTATTTAAATTTACAAAATTTATGAGGACACATTTGTTTTTTTTGTGTGGTTGTTTTGATTGGGCTTTTATGAGAGAGAATTAAATTCTTTTCAGTTAATTCATTTTAAGTGGTTCCCTCAAGGATTACAATCCTTTAAAGTAATTAATCTGATTGGTTTCCCTTAAACTAAGAATTAAATATCCTTTCATAGCATCATAGTAATTTGGGGGAATAACACTAGGATCATTAAAGAAGAGTATTGTAACAAAAAACCCTGCATGTTTTCACAAGGTGTAAACATTTAAAAGTGACCAAAAATTAGAGTTAAGTTGAATATTAGGTTTACCTATCATACACATCTATCTCCATTCCCATCATCTATCCATCGACTCCATTCACCCAATAGATTAGGTACTGGTCAGTTTTAAAACATCATATATTAGTTCAATTCACACTCTTGATTATTCAAAAACTTTTAGTAGGTTTTAGTAATCAAAACTTGCATCTACTTCACCCCCATGTGCCATTTTGAGTAGATTGCCTTAGTACTAAGAGACTGGCACCCTCTTAAGGTTCATAACCTACATTTTTGAGACCTAACACCTTCAAAATTTCAAATATTTCCATGGTTAAATTCATCGATCTGTAACTTACTTAATTTCTGCAATTCATCATTGCACTGATCAAATACCACCATTGCCTTTGACTCCATTGTTTCAGCTTTGTTCTCCATACTTTTTCTTGCCAAAAACCCTAACTCCTTATCACTCAGCTACACTTTACTCCTAAGCTTGTTAAATTCACAATGTGAAAAATAATGACCACTCGACTTCCTTATTTGACTTGTCACTTTTAGGGTTTCATCATAAAAAGTAATTTATCACTTATGACATCAAAAGAAAAAGCATGCTTCTAAAGTGATATACAAAGTGTATCAAGCAATTGGTCCTAATTCCAAGCACACTTTCGTATCCACTCATTATTGCTCATCTTCCCAAGTTTGGACACTCAAAGGTTCCAAACTGTCAACCAATCCATCTTTTATTCCTAAACACACACCATCCCTGCCTCCACACATAATATCCAATTCTCGCATTGACCATGTACTAGAAACGACCCTTCACCATAAGGATTCAGAAGGCACTCTATCGCGATGTGCACACAAAGACAGAGTTAAGTCCATTATCAGCAAAGCAGAACAAATTTCTCAAAATTTTCTTTCAAGTGCATGTATCTTTGCAAAACAACTTCTTAAATCAGGATACCAATGGCATGTTATGACAAAAGCATCCACATTAGTACCACCAGGTGGTCCAGCATCAACTTAAAATCTCTCAAAAAATACAAAAACAATCAAAAAAATGTCCTGAAAAAATGGTCACCTTGATGAAAACCTGGCAAACAGGCATCTTGGTGACAACAAAAAACTCAAAAAATCCAAAAAATATAAAAATCCAAAAAAACAAAAAATCAAAAAAAGGATTGAAAAATAGTAAAGAGAAAAATCGTCCTCTAGCGAAAACCATTTCGGTGGTGCTTTGGACAAGTACCATGATGAAAACCTGGCAAATAGGCATCATGTGTAGAATTGAGCATCTACGTGCACCATTTCGGGAGAAAGCATCTTATCGCATTCATAATAAATCCATCATTTGATCCACATCATCTATTCATCCATGAACCATTTATCCAATCCATTTTCATCTATTTGCATCCATACTCCAAGGTATCTTAATCTTGATGAAAATTTGATGCAGACTTTACACTTGCTTATGGTAAACATCTTGACATGGGTCATTTTCATTTGTCCCATCCTATCCAATACTATTCAAACACCTTATCTTATCAAAAGATAATCCTTGGCATCCTTTGCATTCTCACCATATCCATCCATTCAAACACCTATCCAAGCATCTATCTATGGCCTTTCAAACATTGCTAGACATTGAGGGCAGATATTTAGATCTTGCTTCAGGAATAAATCTTGATCTATATCCTCCAACTTATGTGGCGATCCAAACACTGGAAAACATGAAAGAAAATTGGCTAAAGCATTTGTGAGCATCAATCCAAATCACTAGCCCATGGCATATTTTGATAGCAAGAAGATGTTCCTTATCAATTTTTATCTTTCATCGAACATCAATCCAACAATTCATATCAGTCACATCTAATGTGTACTTCAATGTCACATCAAATCATCAAAGTTATTTTGTTCCAAATCAAGCTTCATCATTGATCAATCAAATCCAATCAACTATCACCTTGTTTGACTTAACACAATTAGTCAAACTATCATCTTGTTCATGAATTTACTCTAGGATAACGCAACTTCCTTGGGTTTACAATTCCTTTATCATCTTGTTTGGCTTAACACACTTAGCCAAATTATCAAATCCATAATCACCTTGTTTGACTTAACACACTTAGTCAAACTATCCACTTTTGTACAAGTTTACTCTGGGATAACACAACTTCCTAGAGTTTACAAATACATCATCACTTTGGTTTGACTTAACACACTTAGTCAAACTATCAATCCATCAATCCGATTGATCAACATTAAGCTTGGTTTTCAATAAAATCTCAAAACAGAGCACTGATATCATCATCACATATCATATCCGAATTGTCAAAATCATGCAAAAATTTCAAGAACATTCAAAAAATCCATCAAAAATTCAAAACATCCAAATCATTCAAAAATCCAAAAACATGGTGAAATATCAGAAAATCTTGAAAAAATTCATCATTGAGTCTTGTCAATCTTTCACCTTGTCGAACTACATTGTCTCTGAGCTTGAACGTAGGCAAGGTTGATCTTTGATCATCCCCTAAGACAGTTAGGTCAGTCCTTAGGCATTCATTGCATTGGCAATCCGTTTTCCCATCTAGTCTGCATCTTAAGTCAGTCCTTTAAGCAATAAAATGGCAATCTGTTTGTCCATCTTATCATCATCCATTCTATCAGCAGTCGAACTACATGGTCTCTGCGTGTATAACATAGGCAAGGCTAATCTATAGATTAGCTCCCGAGACCCCTAGGATAGGTCTTTAAGTTAGTCTATTCGTCGTAAGTCTTGGAAATACCAAAAACATTGAAAAATGTGAAAATACCAAAAGTAGCCTCAAAACATTTTTCAAAACAACAAAAACATCCAAATATTTAAAAAAAACCCAAATTGGTTCATCCATTTCATCTCGCTTTCACCCGTGATTTGATATCACTCATAATAAAGTCAATCGTCACTTTCACCCTTTGGTGAGTCAGTCAGAAGCAAGTCTAGCAGGTTCCAAAGTGAACACTGTAATTGTCAAAGTCTTAAGCCTAGATTAGTTAGCCAACAAGTTGGTCAACTTGGACTATCAATAGCTTCTCACCCAAATTAGTCCCATCAAAACCCTTATCACTACATGTCCTAGGATGAAGCTTTCCTACGATGGACATAAGCATCAGGTACCCCTCACAATAGTTTAGTCTTGGCTAGCGGTACGAAGAACATCAACTTGTTTGTTTACTTTATTTTGTTCTTTTTGACTTATCCTAGTTTGTGCTCATTCCAGGGACCTCTCGATGATGCCTAAACAAAACACGTTTAGAGAGAAAGGAATGGGGCAACGATCATTATCTTTTTATCTGCTACGCTTGTTGGATATTCTTGTAAAATAAATTCGTCAGGCATACTTTGTTTGTTTGTAGGAAAGATGTTTTAAGTGTCTTGTTGACCACATAAGCAGGCTTGCCTTCTTATGTTTTGGCTCGAGATGTCTATAATATCTGAACTGCATTCTGAATAAGGTTATGTTTGTCAAAGTATGAACAAGAGTACTCCTATCTGTTTGACGAGTCAAGTTCCATCGCACTAGGTACCACGCCATCCTGGTCATTTATACCTTGATGCATTGTACCTTTGTGTGTTATCAAACATAAAGTAATTAGCCCTTTGAAAATCCCAACTCCTAGCAAGCAATACATCATCAATCATCACCTTGTGTGGATCCTCCTTCCACTCTCCTTCTTCTATCTTTACTAACATTTCTATCAGTGTGTTGCATCAAAAAATACATGAGGCTACCCATGGTCAATGACTATCTATTCATCATCAAATTTTTCTACATCAAAGAATTATATTTTGTCCTCTGATCAAAAGAACCACTCCTCTCACATTTTATCATGATCTCGATCAAAAAATCATACATTTCCATTCGATCTCTCGAGGGGGCAATATACCAGTGTAATTATTCTCACTGGGGCAACAATGTGGCATCTGAAAAATAGAGAAATTTTGAACTTTGATCACAACAGTTTATTCTTTGAATCAATGCAACAAGTACATTGCTTCAAAGAGGGGAAAAATGTAGACATGAAAAATGTACAATGTGAGTTGGACACACTTATTAGCACATTTCCTCTTAAATCATATTCTCGACATTTCATCACATTCTATCTCTTAAATTAATAAATCACTATTTATTGAATCAAGTCTTCTTCTTCCAATGATTAAATTAATCAATTTAATTTAATTAACCTTACATCCTTGTTTAATTAAATAAATCATTTTATTTGATTAAAATCTCTAAAGTCCTTTTATTAAATTAAATAAATTAAACCTTATTTGATTTAATCTAACATATTCCTTCTTGATTAAATAAATCAAATCATTTATTTAATAAATCATTTCTTCTCACTTCTGAACTTAAATTTAATTCATAAATCTAAGTCTAAATGGTCACATCATCTAATTCTTCTTTAAGTTAATCAAATCTTAATTAACTTAATCCTTCTCCTTAAAATCCTCTAGAGAATGCAAGTGGCACAATAAATCAAATACTTTGATTTATTAATTCATCTATTTTCCCTCACAAAGCTTCAAAAGGAAATATTCCCTTGTTTGAATTCAAAAATTTCAAGTGGACTTGTACATCCAACAAGGCATTCACTCCTCTTACATGTCCTTGTGCATTGAGCCAAGTGGTATTTATTACATTCCTTTTTCCCCCTCACATGTCAGTTCTCAAATTTGAAATTTCACCTAATTGCATTAATTGGCACTTTGGCCAAGATGTGCACAACCTTCAGCCATTCACATCTTGACAAGTGGCACTTGGCCATTGGATGTTAAATGATCCCAAATTACTCTATTTTACTCTCTTTTCTAGTTTAGAAATCTATAAATTGGAAACTTCTCTCTTCATTTGAGGATCCACAATTTGAGTAAAGTTATTATACTCAAATCCACAACCCACATGCAAAGTTACTCTCTCCAATAGAGAACTAATTTTTCTCATCACATCCAAGCATTCATCATTCAATCCACACATTTCAAGCAAGGTTATTCTCTTCATTTGAGAATTAATCTTGTTCCTAACATCATACAGTTGATTCAAGGATTGGGAAAGGGCTGCTTACTACACAACATGGTGGCATCAATCCACTATGAGATAGTTGTTAATCATTTTTGCATATGCTTTTTTTTAACTTGCATTTTTTCTTAGTTTCATTGTTTAACATGGTTAAATATTTCATAGGGATGTTAGATTTGCTAATTTAAACTAACTTTTGTGCTAACAACATGAAAAGGTTTGAGTTGACTGTCTTACAGGTTTTGGCATCCACACTTAGTATAAGTAGTATTGCTTCTCCCAATAGTCGCTCAATAATTTTGGTCTAGTCTTCAATTGATAAATCATTTAGGCTCACACCATGCTCATACACTTGCGTCTCTCACATACATCTCTATCTTCTCTAGAGAGTCTCATATATATGTAAGTATATTTCATTCATCAATAGGGGTGGCCTAATTAGATGAAACCAAAACAATCAAATAGGACTCTTGTCCACATAATTATATTAACTGGGCTAAGATCTATACAAAACATCCCCAAGGTAGATTCAATCTTCTTAATATATAACATGTGTTAGGTCAGCCAACACCCAAACATAAAAGCTTCAAACCGTCAAACAACTATAGTGTACATAGTTAAACTCTTTCATTGATAACTTACTATTCCCAACACAAAACTTCCCAAGATCTTGAATATAGCTATCTGAGTGAATCCTAATTGCATAGTTAAGATATTAGACTCATAGCTTGTCTTGCGGTAGAATCCAGACCCAAAAAATAGTGCATCGGTTCACTAAAAAAGAACATCTTTGATAGGGAGTAGATTCCAATAAATGTCTCATACATTTGGTACTATGTTTAAATCAATGACAACCTATTGAAATCAATGCCAACTATTTTATGCAATCCATCTTCCAACAAATATTATTTAGCCCATCAATTTATATTCCACCATATTAGTGTGAAGAATCTATTAGCAAAGTATCATTGTTGTTAAATGTTATATGTTGAATGATGTTATAGGGGAGACATCTTGGCTTTTCATAGCCTAAAGTGTAGAGGATAAATAGTAAAACCTATTTATTGTTCATTGGACACTGACCTAGGGAATTTGAGCACAAGAAGTAGCTAATATTTATGAAAACCCAAACAATCAGATGGAAACACCAACAAATTGGTGACTCTATTGGGGATAGAAAGGCATTTCTACCCAGTTGTCTATGTCCTAGTGGATTGAGTCAAGAGTTTTATTCAAATCCATTTATAAGGAATATTCTTATAAGTTATCAAGTTTTTTGTTTCTATCATAGTGCATCAAAAGTTAATATTATTCCTATTAATTTGGGTGGCGGCTCTGGTACTCTACTACACACCATGAAGACCAGTTGAGAAGAAAAAAGTATTAGAAGGTTGTCATCATGCATTACAAAAGATCCCTCCACAAAGTAGACCCTACAAAGAGATTTGAGGGAGAAATTATAAAGACCAAGACAACTTGGAGAAATAAAGACACAATAGACATAAATGCAAGTGTGATTCTACTTTTGATAAAATTACTAGTTATATTTTGCATAGTGAGGATAGTTCTACTTATTCTCAAGATATATATGCTATTTTAAATGAGGATCCATTAGACACTCCATTGTTAAGGCCTACAATATCTTAAAGAAGATAAAGGAAAGAAAGGAACACAAAAATAAAGCTATGTAGGGTTGTCTTTGGACAAGAACTTCTTGATAAAAACCCTCCCCTTGGAAATTATGTGATACAATAGATTTATAATAATCCTACTTCTTCAAAAGGCCATACATTTTACTTTGAAAACACTATCAACCCCCATCATACAATTTGGATTTTCTCTTATCTAGTAAATCCCCTTTAGTCATTTCACAAGCTCCTATCCCTAATAATGCACCATTAACTGAAGAGTAGTTGAATAAGGAAATGAATGATATGAATTTAGAGATAAATATATTTTAACAAGGAATAATTAGAGAAGGAATAAGGAAAAAAGATGATATGAGAAGAACTATTGATAATATGATATCTAAATTTTTTATTTCTAGCGCTTCCATACTCGCACCTAAAAATAAATTTGGAGCCAACCATCAAATATGTCTCCCTTTAAATACCTCCCATGTGAGTACATGGAGTAATTCTCAACTAGATACTACCACACAAAATGTAACTAATGTTGCTTATGTGGGAAATTCCCAATCAAGAAGTGCATGTCCATCTAGCTCATAAAGTAACCTTGGTATGAATTCCATACCTATGAACTCTAGTGTTTCAACAAGCCCTCAAATTAACTCTACTCAGAGTCAACAATTATAACAAAGTACTACTATAGAAAGTATGTCTCAACCATAGTATATGGGACAAAATTTAGGAGTTGGAAATTATATACCAAATGTCCAACGACAATATTAGACAGATCCTTGAGTACAAATAGTGCTCCACCATATGTGGGAGGTCAATATTTACCCACACCACAACAACCACATGTGCAACAGAACCCTAATCTAAATCAGAGTGGTCAAAAAATATTCAGAGTGGGAAATACTCTTGGTAGAAGACCTCTTTAGATGGATAGATATAGAAAACATGACTTTGGGGCATCCTTGGATACCCTAATCAAGTTCCTAATGAGGTAAGGTAGTACCTTTCCAGATTTTTAGGAAGTGATGCAATGACTGGTGAAGAGCACTTAAGTACCTTTTTTAATTTGTCGGTTGACTTTGGGGTAGAACATGAAGATATTGTCAAGAATTTGTTTATGCAATCTTTAACTGGTGAGGCTAGAGACTGGTACAAGAATTTTCTTGATGGTGGAATGGTATCTTGGGAGGATTTCAAGAGGGTGTTCAAAGAATAGTATGGAAATAATATTGACCCTAGATTTTCAAATAATGAGTTCACAAGTATCAAAAAAGGGTTTAATGAGTCTACGGTAGAATTCAATGTAGGATTCAATAGGATTTACAACAAGTTCCCTTATGATATGAATCCCCCTGAGTCTATGTGTTTAGTTCTATATTGTAATGCTTATTATCCTAAAATGGCATATGAGTTGAGAGATAAAAAATATCATTCCTTGAGGGATGCATTTAGGATCGAAATCCATATTGAAAGTTGTATGAAATCTTTGAGAGAGTTCAACAAAAGAGATGATGTCAAGATTTTATAAAATCCTAGAGGGGACCAAAATAAAGCATCACCCCCTAAGGATAAACTTGAAAAAAATATGAGTGCCTTGAAGGATCTCAATTACAAGGTTGTGAGAAATGACAAGGGTTTATCTCATGATAAACCAAACCATTAGAGGAAAGAGAAAATTCCAAAGCTTTTAGACCAACCATACAATACCAACTAGCATAATGGTAGGCCTATCCAAAAAATGAGAGAAATATGCAAAAAAGGAAACTCCTAACCCGCTGAAGAGAAATAGTGAAATATTTGTTGAGGATACTCCTTGGTGTGACCCTTGCCAGTTTCCACTCTCTTCTCAGCAATGCATGGTTAACCAATCTCTAGGGTATTCACATGAACCATATAATTCTTATGATGATTCACACATGGAAGAAAAATTAATAAAAATGTTGTTTAGAATGGGCCCTATTGTTGTGACTATTATTTAGAGGAGGGATGTTCAGAGGTTGATGTTCAAGACAAAAGATACCTAAATCATTTATATCATCAACAAGTTTTCTTTGATAATGAAAATTAATTTCATGATATAGTAAATAATTTGGAATCAAAACTAGAGGCTAGATTGAGAAGACATTCAAATGAAAAGATTAGATCATTAATTGTTGCTATTATTGCACAGGTAGGAGTACCTATAATCTAAGAAACAAAACAATAAACAATGATCAAGGGAACCCTATAAACCTTTTTATAAAAGAAATAAATAGTGATATAAAGGGACAAGCCCTTATAAAAAACAAATACATCAAGGGGAAGGATGCTAAGAAACCTAAAAAATAGGTTGTGTCTCCTCTAATCAAGGAAAAAAATAAAAAAATGAAAGATGATCAAGGAAAAGAGGGAGCTAGGCCTATACAAGAGAATAAACTTGAAAATAAGTAAGGAAAGGTGAATGAGAAAATTTCTCCAAACTATGACATTCCAAAGTAAACCATGAAATGCATATGACTCAAATCTTGTCACAAATAAAAATATTTATTCATTTATTGGAGATGATGAGGATAGAGGAGCATAAGGAGAAAGCAATGGCCCTCATTAATGGCTTTGCCTCTACATGTGAAAATAAAAGACATGTGGCTCCTAATGATAGAGGAAAATAAAATGTGAATGAGTTTGAGTCTATAGGAATTCACATTGAGGTGTTTAAAGTATTTATAGGTACCACCCTAACTACTTATCCTAATCAAGTAGATCCCTTTTATGTGGCCTTGCAAGTAAGTGATAAACTAATAAAAAATTGCATGATAGATTCAAGAGCTCCCACTAACATCATGCCTTGAGAAATCATGAGGGAGCTAGGGTTACAAGTGAGTCAAACATATGGAAAATGCTTTTCTACGGACTCAAGGGAAATCCTTGTAATTGGAATAGTAAAAGAGGTTCCTTTTAAGTTAGTAGATTTCCTTGAGAAGAATCATGCCATGAGTATGAATTTTGTTGACATTGCAACTCAATATAGAATGATCTTATCAAGAGGATGTGCAACAACAATCGGGGGAAGGATGAAGTTAGATATATCCTATGCTACTATACTTGTAAATTGAAATGACATCAAATTAATTAGAGAAAAAGAGAGCTCTTAATTTGATTAATGATGCTTACCCAAATGAGAATGTACATTTTTTTGAGTACTCGAAAAATAAGAGTGGGGTGAATCAATATTCCATTAAACAATTCAGCTATAAACCATCCAATTATTAAAGAATATTTGATTGGAAGAAAAAATATTACATTGAAAAGATCATAAAATCATAAGACACATCAACACAATATTTTTACGTAGAAAACCAAAAATGGGAAAAATCGGGATTAGGATTAGCTCACAATATAATATATCTAGATATAGAATATTACAAGGGCTCACTACCAAAACAAACTATCGTTAAAGGCTCACAACGTGAAATACAAAATAGAGTATAGCTCACTGCCAAGTGATGAATTGTGATAGAATGCACCTTCCTTGTGGTGGAGTACAATTCTTGTGAAGCATAGTATATGAAAAACTTCTCTACAAGTGTATACAACACATCTGTCTACTTATTCATACAAATTTTCACATTTGCAATAGCTTTTGATCACTTTGATATTCTCTCACACAGTCTTCTCTTCTTCCTCATCTCGATATCGAAAGAGTTCACATACATATATAAATATATATATATATAGCATATATAATCAAGTACATCAATTAAGTCAGCCTAATCAAAGAAAGTCCATTTCAAATCAAAACTAAGTCTATCGGCCTTAACTTCAAATTTTTTTATCTTCACATGATATTACTTAGCATGGACCTATGATAGATCCAATTAACATTCGTAACACATATTTAAACTCATTACCACCTATTCATAATTAGGTCAGCCAGAGTTAGACCTGAATCATGAAAACTCCAAAACGTATTTGCATTTCATCAAATGTGTAACACAAAAACTTGTTAACACATTGAATTATTCTTTAGGAACCGAGAGACATATATTCAACACATAAAGGAAAAATAATTAATCCCAAGAAAATGTGGAGTCTCCCACAACAATGCACTATGTAGAAACTCATTGTATACTTCAAAGTAGAGCACTGTCATTCATATCTTCTGAATGCATTCACATAACATCACAAAAATTCGATGTAAGATGCATCTTGTAGTCACACAACTATTTATAAATTATTGTAGAGATATCTTTCTTGAGGTGAAATCCAGACCAAAACACTAACATATTGAGCCAGTATATAAACATAACATTGTTTTACAAACTAATAGTCACAGTATCTTTCCAACTATAAAGCCAAGTCAACTGAATTCTTGTGAGAGGATGAGATAAACCATAATGTCATAATTTGAAAGAATCATACATATTAAGATAATCTGAACCAAAATACCGAATCAATAGACTTCCATTATTAGAGCAAGTAATGAACTATACAAGTAATATATAACACTGACAAACATCCAAATTTCATTGTTGGCATCAATAACAACACCTTTTAAGTTAGTAGCTTTCTCTGATAAGAATCATGCCATGAGTATGAATTTTTTTGACATTCTAGCTCAATACATAATGATCTTATCAAGAGGATGTGCAACAACAATTGGGGGAAGCATAAAGTTAGATGTATCCTATGCTACTATACTTGAAAATGGCAGTGACGTCAAATTAATTAGAGAAAAAGAGAGATCTTAATTTGATTAAGGATGCTTACCCAAATGAGAATGTACATATCTTTGAACACTCGAAATAATAAGAGTGGGGTGAACCAGTATTCCATTAAACCATTCAGCTATAAACCATCCAATTATTAAAGAATATTTGACTGGAAGAAAAAAACATTACATTGAAAAGAGCAAAAAACCATAAGACACATCAACACCATTTTTTTACATGGAAGACCAAAAATGGGAAAAACCAGGGTCAACATTAGCTCACAATATAATATATCTAGATATAGAATATTACAAGGGCTCACTACTAGAACAAATTGTCATTAAAGGCTCACAACGTGAAATACAAAATAGAGTATGGCTCACTGCTAAGAGATGAACTGAGATATAATGCACCTTCCTTGTGTTGGAGTACAATTATTGTGAAGCAGAGTATATAATATAATTCTCTACAAGTGTATACAACACACTTGCCTGCTTATTCATACAAATTTTCACATTTGCAATAGTTTTTGATCACTTTAATATTCTCTCACACAAATAGTCTTCTCTTCTTCCTCATATCGATGTCGAAAGAGTTCACATACATATATAAATATATATATATATACCATATATAATCAAGTACATCAATTAGGTCGTCCTAATTGAAGCAACTCCATTTCAAATCAAAACTAAGTCTGTTGGCCTTAACTTCAAAAAAAAATCATCTTCACATGATATTACTTAGCATGGACCTATGATAGATCCAATTAACATTTGCAACACATATTTAAACTCCTTACAACCAATTCATAATTAGGTCGGCCACAATTAGACCTAAATCATGAAAAATCCAAAACATATATGCATTTCATCAAATGTGTAACACAAAAACTTGTTAACACATTGAATTCTTCTTTAGGCACCGATAGACATATCTTCAACACCACAAGGAAAAATAATTAATCCCGAGAAAATGTGGAGTCTCCCACAAAAATGCACTATGTAGAAACTCACTATAGACTTGAGAGTAGAACAGTGTCATTAATATCTTTTGAATGCATTCACATAACATCACAAAACTTTGATGTAAGATGCATCTTGTAGTCACACACCTATGTACAAATTATTGTAGAGATATCTTTCTTGAGGTGAAATCCAGACCAAAACACTGACATATTGATCCAATATATAAACATAACATTGTTTTCCAAACTAATAGTGACAGTATCTTTCCAACTATAAAGCCTAGTCAACTAAATTCTTGTGAGAGGATGGAAAAGATGTTGAGATAAACCATAATATCATAATTTGAAAGAATCATACAAATTAAGATAATCTGAACCAAAATACCGAATCAATAGACTTCCATTATTAGAGAAAGTAATGAACTATACAAGTAATATATAACACTGACAAACATCAAAATTTCATTGTTGGCATTAATAACAACACCTTCCAATTTCCAATAGTCTCCCCCTTTGTCATTGATGGCAACACATAATGTGAAAACCATTAAAAATTATTTCTCAAATTTTCACTTCTCCCAAAAAAAAACCTTTTCCAAAAACTTTTACAAAACCTCCCATACCCTACTCTTTTCACATCTCCTTCTAATCTCATTCTCTCCCCTTTTGACAAAAATTTCAAAGGATAAAACTATATTGAATTATTTAATAATTTTCTTCACATACCTGAATACTCCCCCTGTGGAGTACATCCAAGACATCATCTGAGAATAATCAACTAGAGACAGTTGTCCCTCGAATTTTTGTAAGAGTATCTATCTAGGAGGATTTTCCTTCATTCCAAAAAGTCAATTTTTTTATAATGCTCTGCATAAATAATTAAGATCAAGAAGTATGTCCTTTCCTTCAACCAAAGTCTCAGGAGAAACATTTGAGTTCGGAATCCTATCAACCAATGAAAGAGCATAATATACAGGTGTACACTCAATTCGTATTAGATCTCTGACCATCCCATATATTTCAATCATCCTTCCTTTTTGTTTATGTGAAGCAATATATTCTTCATGAAGATTTTTTAATCTGTACCAAGTTTGATCATCTAGATCAAGAGCTAGATAGAAGATGTTGGAAGCATATTTTACGAGTCTCAATAGTGTCCTCAACAACCTTGAATCTTTAAACAACATTACGCCAAGTCCAACAAAATGAAAATAAGCTTCAGGACTCTTCCTCACATTCTTGAACCTCTTTAAGTTTGTAAGTGTAGTGTAGTGTGTATATTTGCATCTATATACAATTTCCAATAGTACTTTATCTTCAACCCAAGTGACCATATCACTTATAGCTTGACTCTTCAGTTCCTTGAAGTTATCATTCAATGAGTTTATTCTTTTTGTAATGGATTGAGAATAACTAGTAATTGTTTTGGGCCCAATCTAAAAATGTGCCTTTGTCCTAGCTAACTACTTAAGTCTTTTTGGAACTGGCTCAACTTGAGCAACTAATGCATGAACCTCAATGAATTTTATCTTTTCTTTAGAGGAAACCATTGATTTATCAAAGAAAAAATCAGATTCCACAAGAATTTATCAAGTTATTTTAGTGTGGTTCCAAATATAGGTCTATTGGGATCTCAAGGGCTATTGATTAGCATTTCAATTAAGCTAGCAACATAATCCTTTTCAATTTAATACCCCAGCTTAGGAATCCATGAGATTATTGGTTCAACTACCTTGATAATGAATCTATCAGTGGATACTAGAAATTTTATATCACCCTTGTACTTTGTAACTAACTCTCTTGAAACTATCCTTCTTTTTTTCATCTTCCTATGAAACTTTCCAAAGAATGCAGCAAGAGTGTCTCCTTGTTCACCCAAATCACCAATGTTTCTCATTAAATCTATGATTTGGTGAGAAACCTATTTTTTATTTTCCAAAACAACTTCTCCTATTCTAGGAACTTCCTTCATAAAGTTGAAATTTAAGCATAATAATAGTGTTCCATATCTGAAAGTACATTTCTTTTTCTTAATACCATTTAGATTTTCCAATAGTTGTTGCCATAGCAACTCACAAAGATCATATTTTGTCCTCTTATCAACAATTGCTACTACTAAATCAATTATGGAGGTAGAGACATCACTATTACCAAATATTAGGTGTGAAATAACAAAACATGCATACTAGATAGCCGGATTAGTAATTCCAGTACCTATATTTTCATTAATCCCTTTCCTTTGTCAATATTATGTTCAAGAGTAGGTCTAGTGGATAATAAGCCAATAGCATTTCTAATTTCATCTTTGGATATTATATGTGAATTTTCAAGCCACAAAAATTGATCATGAAATCTACTAAGGACCAGTCTAATACATATCTCTTCATTACTAATGTCTGGAAAACAATTTTACACATCCAAATTTATTTTGTAAGTACACTGTATTTTGGTTTCAAAGTAGAATATTCTCTACTTAATTCTTTAATCCATAATATGTGATATTTTCTATAGGTGGGTTCTTCAAATTTTTAATGAATATATATCCCAATTTCTTCAATTGGAATAACACCAAGTGAAATTTCTAAAAACACACCCAAGGGGTCAAGTTCTAAGGTTTCAACATAATGCATTTTAAGTTGTGGTTTTAGTGTCACTAAATTGTCTACTACTCGAGATATATCCATCACATTCATCCAAATTTAATGAAAAATTTAGAGGGATTAGATAGGAATAGCTAGTTACCTCTTGTCTGTACACCAATGCCAAACATTGAGTTTCTGCGGTATGGGACCACTCTATTTTGTTCAAAATTCCTTTGCACACTTCTTTTCTTCCATAAATACCTTTTGTTGAATGAATTTTATTTAACATACTTAAATTTATTTCTTTGATCTCAAATGCTTCAATAATAAAAGCTTCACAATGCAAGTAGATATCCTCCAAACCAATGTACACTTCTATATTTTCAAGTTCTACAAAATTCATCTTCACACATGTGTGCCTGTAAATTCCTTTCACATGAAATCTGATTATTGAAAAGAGGGATAATAATTTTTTTGATTATTTCTCCCCCTTAGCCACTATCTAAATTTAATTTGTGGAGGGATTGTTTGCACCGGGGAACAACACATATAAATTGATGATTTTGATTTTGCTTTCTCTTTATATTATCCTTCCTTTCTCCAAATCCTTTCTATTTCCTTCTTAACCTTTGCCAAATCAATCTTAATTATTGGTTCATATCTCTTTTTCAAATAGTCATTTTTCATACTTTTGCTTTTGCAGTCTTTAGTAAAGTGTCCCAACTTGTTGCATTTACAAAACACAACATTCTTCCATCCAAATTATCCTTTATTCAATATATATTTGTACGGGTTAGCCTTGTGTCCAAAAACATTATAGTGATAATAGTAGCCATTGAATGGATAAATTATCTTGATCAAATTTTGACATCTTCATTCCATAGATTTATGTCCAATTTGTAGACACATAAAAATGACCTAGGCTCGCAAGCACTATTTTACCACTTTTCTTCCTAGCATAATTATGACATTTTAATTATGTTTCTAACTCACTTTTGACTATTAATTAAATAACTCATAATTATTTAATTAATTCATATCTTTTTTTCTTCATGATTATTAAATAAATAAATTTTATTTATTTATTTAATGTGTCATTAATTGTCTAATGTCTTCCTATAATTAAATAAATCTCTTAATTTATTTAATTATTTTTGTCCATTATGTCTTCCTCATTATTAAATAAATAAATTTTATCTATTTATTTAATATGTCACTAATTCTTAAAAAGTCCTCTTATAACTAAATAAATTCTTTAATTTATTTAATTATTGCCACCTTCACATTCCCCTCATTTTAAATAAAATTATTTATTTAAAATAGTCCCACACTCTAATTTCCCTCTCTTTAGTAAATAATTCAAATTAATTATTTACTGTCATGAGACCCCACCTTTTGAATTAAATTTAATTTTTAATTCAAAATAGTCTTTTTCCTCCAAAAATCAAGATTATTTCATTTTCCAAGCCACCTCTTTGTTTGTGATTATTTTAAATAAAATTATTTATTTAAAATAGTCCCACATTCTAATTTCCCTCTTTTTTTATAGTAAATAATTTAAATTAATTATTTACTATCATCTGACCCCACCTTTTGAATTAAATTAAATTTTAATTCAAAATAGTTTTTTTCCTCCAAAAATCAAGATTATTTGATTTTCCAACCACCTCTTTTGTTGTGCTCATTTTAAATAAAATTTATTTTTCTAAAATAGTCTCACTTTCTAATTTCCCTCTTTTTAGTAAATAATTTAAATTAAATTATTTATCGTCACATGACCCACCACTTTTGAATTAAATTAATTTTTAATTTAAAAGTTCAACATCACTTCTTGAATCAAATAATTTTAAATTATTATTTGATTTTCTAGCAACTTCATTTTGTGTGCCCAGTATCTCTTGTCACATGCATTGTCAACCCTTGATTTGATTTTCTAAAAATTAATCATGTCCATTCATTTCAAATTTGACCTATTGTTAACCTAACCTTAATTGTGGATTGTCATATTGAATCTTGTCCATTGATTCTAGGGCACTTGTTAACTTTTAATCTTGGTCATTCACACAAAATTGCATTTTCTATAAAATGGCAATTTTGGTCTTATTATGGCATATCTTGCAACCTCATATCTTGCAATCTCATGTTTTCACAATTTTATACTCTTGCATTGTTTTCATGTTGTCATAGGCATATTTAGATTTCATTTGGCACAATTTAGACATATTTAGATGCTTACTAGTTGCATTATAGCATAGTATTGCATGTAATTATTCAAATTCTTCAACATTTTCTTAGGGCTTGTCATTGCCATTAGATTTCTCATCATAAATATGAGGGCAACATCATATTTCAGCAAGTTGAGAAGGAATAATGGAGGTCAGCCATGGAGGATGAAGAAATTTTGGTGAGATTGTTTCATTTATTCCTTTGCGTTTCATTATCACTTTGTGTTTTCCTATTTTGCATTTGATTTGCTAACCCTAGAAAAATTCCCATAGTTACATTGGTGAACCTGACATTCCTTTTTTTTAACACGTTTTTGCAGGTTATTGTACGATTTTTTTTCATCATTTTTTTTGCAGGTACAGGTGTACGGAACGATGCATAAGCCATTTTTTGTGATGCAAGTGCTCTACCAAACTGCATCTTCCTTCACAAACGATGCATATGTTGTGTCAAACCGCACCCGCTTCTCTAAACGACGCATCTGAAGCACTAAGCCACATCTAACAACTAGAAATGTTGCATTTGATTTTATCATCCCTATTCGGTTGTCCAAATGATGCATCTACCTTTCCGAGCCACATTTTCTCTGTTGCGATGCATCTGTAGGGTAAAACAATTTTTTTTAATTTTTTTTCGGATTTTCTACTTTTTTCTGTGTGGTAGTTTAAAGATTTTGGTTACTAATTATTTTTTCAGCTTGTGGCAAGGAGTCTAACATTTATTTTCTTTGTTTTATTTCACAAATCTTAGACAAACAACTACAAATTTGCATTTTCTTTTTTTACATTCATGAGTTAAAATGAACATGCATGCACATTTGTTGGATTAAAAAGAACACAATCTTGCATGATAACTCATTGGATTAAAATAAATTTGCATCTCTTCATATCATTGGGTTAAAAAGAAGTTTTAGGTAGCTCACACTACAAACGGTTAAAATGAACCCCATGTATTTTTTATTTTTTTCAACACATTTCAATTTGGGCTTAAAATAAACACCATGCGAATGTGAGTTAAGATATTCATGTTTTCTCTCTTTGTTTTTAAAAAAAGATTGATTGAACTATGAATATTTTGGCTTGCTTTTGTTAGCCTTAGAAATTGGGCTTGCTTTGGTGGGAAAAAGTACTCACCCCAAAGTGACTCAGACCGGGAACATGATAAAGCCAAGTGACATCCAACTGGTATATAAATTTTAATGTTAAGGAAAGCTTAGCATTATAGAAATTCCTACGGACCAGCAATTTACTCCCCAGTACCCTTGTGGTCCGTCAAAACCTATAGAGTGTAACCTTTGTAGACTGGGATGATAATGCCTCTCGCATGGCCTTTTGAATGGGTTCCCAAAATAAATTCTTTGTTTTATAAAACCACAAACTTTCTATTCTTTGGTCTAGCAACGGTCATTGCCAAGGCACCCGCACCTACGTAGTTCTTAGTAGAAATGATCAATCTACCATTGGATTTTCATGGAGGTTGGAAGCTTGGTTTCCCTGAGAAGTGAGTGTACTATAAGGGGGAGCCTGTGGGGCAAAATTTTTGAATTCATTTGCTAAGGATATGCAATTAGTGGGATCCATAATAATATAGTCTTTGCAGCCATAGGATTTTTGTAAAATGACTTCTATGTGGTTGAATTTCATTTTTCACAACACCATGTGTTTGCCAACTGTTTTCAGACAATTCCAAATAGTAAACATCAAACTTTCTAAAATCTGAAACAACTTTGCCAATTCAAACAAATCTTTGTAATCGGCCTAATATTTTGTCAAATTAGTTTCTACAATGCATTCGCCATCCTGAACCACAACTGCTTGTTACTAAGTTGTATTTGCTCTATTAAGACACATTTGATCGAAACCGAGCCACATTTGAAATCTACTGAAATGAAATGGCCATTTCGCACCACATCTGCTAAAATCCGAGATTGGTTAACCTACTAAAACTTTTCCAAACTTGTTGCCTACGACACAATCCCCCTGTCAAGCCACATTTTCTTGAAATTGAGCTGCATTTTCCAGTCTGAGCCAATTCACTCTGGTGTGCCACATTTGAAATCTCTTGAGCCGTATTGGCTCTGTTTGCACTGCATCTACTTTACCATTTGGTGCAAGCACCCTATCAAGCTGCATTTGACAGTCTGAATTGCATTCACCATTATGAGCCGCATGTTCTCTATCATGCCGCATTTTTTGTGACGCATCTACCAGCTTTCATAAGCATTTTACCACTGTCAAAATTCAAGTCCAAACTTTCCTTTTTCGAGATTTCATCAATTCCTTCTTTTTGGTTTTTGTCAAGCCAGACATTGATTTTCTTAACTTCCCTCATCATGAAATTATAGATGGAATTCTTAGAATCACCATCGGTTTCCATTTGCATTTGACTAGTTGCATTGTTAACTCTACCATCTCCTTAGACACTCGTTTTCAGAGTTTAGGAGTAGATTCCTTCCATCTAGTGTCAAACTTTTCCTTCAAAAGTAGGTTGCCATTGGACCCAATAACCCTTTGTCCTTCAGTCAAATATTTTGTGAATTATTTCCCACTCAATAGTCTAGTGTGGAAATTTCACTTTGTCCTCCTTTAGTCCTTTCATGGTCCATTGATATTACAAATCTAAAGCATTTCTAGCAATTTGTTTGGTCAAGTATTCATCTCCTTAGATTTCCCAACAGTGAGTGCATCTTAGGATCCTTTTAGTTTGCATAACATTAGTCTCCTAATTTTAGTGTCATACCATTTGCATCCATAAACCTTTAGTTTCCTTTTAATCTCATTTTCATTTCATAGCATTCCTTATTTCCAAAACACCCAAAACCATAGTTTCATATTTAGGTCATTCTCCCTCATCACCCCAAAATTGAGTAAAACTTTTTATGGTTGAAACTATGTTACAAAGAAAGAAAAGACTCATGGATTCTTTTGGTCACGACATCAGTTTTCTCAATTTCACCAATGACATGAATTCATTCCCTAGTGACATGAACACTCTTTCTAATGACATGGAAAATTATATTATCAATCCTTTCACTGATATTTCCTTTCCACATAATCCCTTTGAACAATTTATCCGTAGAGACCAAAATGGGGAAGTCTATGAAGAAGACATACAAGTTGCTGCCCAAAATCCATAAGTGGCCTCTTTTGTGGAAGAATTGGTCTTAAATGACTCAACCAAATATTTATCCATCCTCCTTGACCAAGGGGCTAAGTTACCAAAAGGATTTGACCTCAACACTATTAGAGAAACATCTCCTGATCACTAATCACACAATCCTTCCATGGGAGCCTCTTCAAAAAATGTCATTAACACCATTAATTCTACCTCCCCATGTCATGCTACCACCACAACTAATGCATCCATCATGACCAACACAACATCTATTGGGGAATCATCTACCCAAACCAACACCACATAACAATCCATCCCCTAACAAACATCCACTATCCCTTCATAAACATTTGGATCAACAATGGGTGCAACCACCTCAAACCTATTTGGAACTTCATTTAGTTCCATGGGTGCATCAACAAACCTATTATTAGGTTCCTCAAATGATATATGGCAACCGACTCATCAAATCCTCTTGGGAGAAATAAACGAAGATTTTTCATTCAAGGCACCCAACCTAATTCCTCATAGGTTAATACCAACATTCGTTTGAGGAAAAACACCAACATTCCTCATGGCCATAATTTCTTATTTGGGAAAGGCAATCAAGGAACTAAATTTTCCACTCAATTTGGGCATCAACATGCTCAAAACCAACAAGGCCCCCACATTCAATCCAACATGGTAGGATCTCATATTCCCACTTATGCTTCTCAAGTTGATACACAACAACATATCCCTCATCAACACACTCATTTCCAACAACCGCAAAATTAGAACACTCGCTTTTCTCACCACCAACACATCCCAAACCTATAAATCTCATCACAATAAATGGGCAACCAATCCATACCTATCACCAACATGTGTGATGCTACCAACAACCCCATTGTGGAAGCACTCGCACTCTGACTCACTTCTCTTCAAATACAATTGGAGACCTTGCAAGAGTCAAACAAAAAGTCTTACATGTCACATGAATTGTGTCCATATCCATTCAAGACAACCTTGTATATGCCACCCTTTCCTCATGGATATGTGGTACCTCATTTTCCTAAATACAAAGAAAAAACGAACCCTATTGAACACATAAGAGAATTCACCACTAGTTTCATGGAAATTGCATATGAGAAAAGCTATCTCATGAGACTTTTTCCTAGAAGCCTCATAGGTCATGCATTGGAATGGTTCTCGCTATTTCCTAAAGGAATAAAAACATGGGATGAATTGGAAAACATTTTTGTTGAAAAATACTCCTATAATATTGACACAGATATTGACATCGCCTCCTTATGTCAACTTACCCAAGAGGAGGCAAAAGAGACTTTTATCCCATTCTTTCAAAGATGGAGAACCTTAGCAAGCACATGTCCAATAGAAATAACAAAGAAGGAGAAAGTCACCATGTTTGTACAAACTCTCCTAGGACCACTCAGATATGGCTTACAAGTCCATTGTTGTACCACCTTTGTTGACCTTATTGAAAAATGTGTTCAACTTGAAAAAGCCTTGATCACCAAAGGCGAATTAAAATATGGTGGAAAAACCATCAACTCCACCACAAAAAATAACCCAAATTACTCCAATGACAAAAACAACTACTGGGTTAAAAATAAAAACATCACAAATGACGGTGTGGTCAATGCAAAAACCATTAATGCAATAGGTCATGTACTCACCATCAAAGGATTCCAAAATCAAAATGTACCTATGATTACACTGACACCAATTGCCAATGTTGTTCAAAATAATCCTACTCAATCTAATCAAAGGCAGTTGCATCAACCACGACAGTTTGAAAAACTCACATATACCCCTTTAGGTGAACCTATCAAAGTTTTCTAGAAGAAACTTTTCCAAAATGGAGTCATAACATTGAAAGAACCTAAAACATATGACCCTGGTCAATTCAAGCCATCATGGTGGGATGATAATGTATTTTGTGATTACCATCGCGTCAAAGGGAACAAAACTTCCTCTTTCAATCAGCTGTGAAATCTGGTACAAGACCTTATCAAAAACCACACCATTGGGTTAGGAGGTCAACTGTATGCATCAAATGCAGATCATACAATCCACAAAAACCCACTGCAGGACCATGGTTCTAGTAAAACCTCCACATCTAGCACGAATAATACTGATAAACAAGCCAATCACATTCATCTTGCCTTCAATTATTTTGGTTGTATCGTCATCAACAACTTGCGAGCTGCTGATGAAGAATAATGTGTCAATACTATTACCATTAAAAAGGCCTCGAACAACAACGTTACAACACGTAAAGGCAAGGTCACCATCCCAAGTCCCTCTACACATCAGCCCAAAATTACCATACCTGGTTTGTCTGCCATACAGTCCAACCCTAAACCAGAGTTCAACCTTATTGAGCAACTGAATAAAACTCCCGCTCAAATATCCATTCTTGAATTAATCTGCATCTCACCCGCACATAAGGCCATCTTGGATAAATTCCTGCAAGATTCTTTCATCCCAACTAACATTGATTTCAACCACTTTGAAACTATGATCGGATATCTGAATTCGCCACATCACATTAGCTTTTCGAGCAGTGACTATTTCTTTCCCAAACCATCTCATAATGATGCCCTTCATATCAAGGTTTTTGTCCACAAACACAAGGTTAGATGAGTCTTAGTAGATGATGGAACATGATTGAACATCTATTGTCTAAATTTGGTTAAAGCTCTTGGCTTCTCTGATGCATGCATGGATGCTACCAAGAGCATTTCCATCAAGGCATATGATGATGAAGAATGTGCTTCTAAAGGCGTCATCACAATTCCACTCCGGGTGGGACTGGTTGTTATAGATACAACATGCCAAGTCCTGGATCGTGACATACATTACAATATCTTACTTGGTCACCCCTGGATTCATGCCCTAAAGGCCATTCTTTCCACATACCACCAATGCCTAAAGTTCCCTTTTGATGGTACTAAAATTACTATCCCAGGAGATCCTAATCCATTTCAATACTGTACCAATCTATGAAACACTGCTGGGCACTAGGTACCCATCAATCGAGAAGCCTCGACTTCTGCCTCTACCAAATATATTGACCCATTTTCACTCACCAAATCATTTGTTCCATCACCTTCTACCATGCCATCTTCCTCGACCTCCAGATCCAAGACCTTGGCTGTAGAGAATTCAAATTGAATATGACTTAATGTATCACTACAATTCCTAAACTATTGAAAGTCTATGGTAGACCATGTTTCACGGTCGAACCTAAAAAAACTTTCAAGGTGCCAATAAAAATGGTTTTCACACTATGAGGGGATATGAGTAATGAATTCATCATTGACATAGCTAACTAGATCTACAAAGACCCATAAGAGTTACCTCCACTACTAGTGCATCTCTATGGAAAAGGCTATGATATATGCAAGGCACTAGGTTTTGATGGCACAAGTGGTCTTTGAAAGGCCAACAATGGAAGGAGGGAACTGGTTATTAGTTGTACAAGACCAAGGCACATAGGGCTATGGTTTGACCAATTCAGAACTGATGATCAATGTACCTATGAACTATCAACTGAGGACATAACGGCTCCAGAAAGTGTCGAGACAAGTGAATAATCCCTTACCGAAACTGAATCTAATGAATGAGAATGGGGATCTGAGGAAACCCTAAGAAACTATGATATTGATGAACTATTCCTAGACCTTGATCAACTCCCCTTCAAATGAAATTTTTGACAAGAGTTCAACATTGACCCTATTGACCGACATTCCAAAAATAAGGAATGGGTAAGCATTCCTTGGGATCCAAAATAACATAAGGCATCCCCGGAAACACCTAAAATGTCTCGCCCCATTCTTGAACCCACCCATGAGCCTGACATGCCTAAACCTATTGTCCATGCCTGTGATACTTTTGTGCCCTATTATGACTATGAATTTAACTCATCTGAATCTAAATATGGTCCATCCATTGCATCCAACAAGAAAGTTGAAATTGACAAATTTTCCTTCACACTTGAGGCTTCAATTTGCATAATTTCCGCATCTTCCCCATCTTTTACCAACACTGACCATGGGATTTCCCTTGTTTACTGACAACTAATTGACAGGGACCAACAAGAACCACCAGTGATGGACATCTTTCAAAATGATGAGGCAATAGAAGAATTCATGGGGCTCCGAGAAGGCATACCATGGGGTGATCACAAAATAGGATTTTCCATTGACTGAGATTGTGCAGCTTACTTCAGGGAGACTATGCAATCCTCGAGTAAAAAAAATGCAAGGAATAAGACACAAAAAGAAATGTCTTTAGGTGAAAATCGCAAGGCACCTTCTGAAAACAAAATAGTAAAAATAAAGGATGTATCTGAAGGCGAAAACCTCTCTGAGTCACCTAAGGATGGAGGATTGGACTTTCTCACTGTAACATAGGAAAAATTGGCAATGCTAATTGAAGACACCATTGAAGTTAACATAAACACACCAGAGAATCCCAAAATAGTTTTCTTAGTTGCATCATTAATAGATGAAGAAAATCCTGAGTTCCAATAATTCTTCACAAAAAGGAAGGTTAATTTTGCATGGTCATATGCTAGCATGCCAGGCCTAGATCTAGAATTGGTATTGCATCATCTTTCGTTAATCCAAAATATAAAACCAGTCAAAAAAAAATTACAGAAAATGCATCCATAGATTGCACTACTTGTAAAGGCTGAACTAAAGAAGTTATTGGACGTGGGATTCATAAGATCAATAGAATATGCTGACCGAATATCTAACATTTTCCCTATCACAAAGCCAAATAGACAAATACGTATCTACACGGATTTTAGAGATTTGAATAAGTCTTTCCCAAAAGATGATTTCCCATTACCAAATATAGACATGATTGTTGATCTCACAACAGGGTATGAGATGTTGTCTCTCATGGATGGTTTCTCGGGCTATAAACAAATCTGCATTGCAACTAAGGATCAACACAAAATGGCATTCACCTACCCATGGGGAGCATACTATTGGAATTTCATGCCATTTGGCCTAAAGAATGCAGGTTCCACATACCAAAGAGCTATGACAACAATCTTTCATGACATGATGCATATACTCATGGAAGATTATGTGGATGAACTTTTGGCCAAGTCTTTGACATGGAAATATCACCTCAAAGTCTTGGACCAAATTTTTCGATGACTAGAGGATTACAGGGTTTGTTTGAACCCAAAAAAAAGTGTCTCTGGGGTCACGTCAGGAAAATTATCGGGCTACATAGTCTCACGATGAGGCATAGAAGTTGATCCCGCTAAAGTAAAATAAATTATAGAAATGCCTCCACCAAAAGGAATTAGCAAGTTGAGAACACTTCAGGGAAGACTGCAGTCCATCCGACGCTTCATCCAATAGTTGGCAGACAAGTGTCAACCATTTCAGTACTTATTACACAAAAGTATCCCATTTGTATGGATAGAAAAATGTCACACAACCTTCGAATAAATCAAAGAATATCTATTGACACCACATGTCCTAATGCTTCCTATTGAAGGCAAGCCATTGATCCTGTATGTCTCAACAACTACAAATGCACTGGGGGCATTATTGGCACAAAATGACTATGAGGAGAAAGAAAGAGCCATATACTATATCAGTCGCACACTGATAGGATACGAGTTGAACTATACAACCATCAGAAACACATGCCTTGTAGTTGTCTTTGTAGCATAGAAACTAAGACATTACATGCTAAGCCACCAAACAAACTTGGTAGCCAATATTGATCCACTAAAGTATTTCCTAAGTCGGGCAACATTGACAGGGCGATTAGCAAAATGGGTCATCATTTTCAATGAATATGACATACAATATGTTGAGTGCAAGGAAGTAAAAGGGCAGGTAATAGAAGATCAACTTGCAGATGCACCCATCCAAGGTAGTCATCCACTGATAATTGATTTTCCCGATGAGTCTATCTTCCATGTAGAACCTACATCATCTTGGAAGTTGTATTTTGATGGGTCTCATATTGGTCATGCCCCAGGGGTTGGAATTTTGTTCATCACACCACAAGGGGATCCCATTCCTAAAGCATTTTGGATCACCTTCCCATGCACTAACAAAATTCTAGAATACAAAGCATTGGTCACAGGACTCAAGATTGCAATTCCATGGAAAATTCAGAAATTGCTTGTATTCAGGGATTCTCAATTAGTTATCAACCAAGTGAAGGATGGTTGTGACACAAAAGATGAAAATTTGATTCCCTACAATCAAATGGTGGATATCTTCTTGACATATTTCAAATTGATTTCCTTTGAACAAATTCCAAGGACACAGAATAAGGAAGCAGATGCAATGGCCACTATTGGATCTCTATTGGACATCCCCAAAAATGTGTCACAATTTGAGTTCCTAGTCGAACAACTATTGATGCTGGCATATGACATTCCAGACTGATAAATGGTTTGTGAGATTTTTGGTCCCAGTTCACCTTGGTACCAAGACATTTATGACTATCTAAAGTCCCAAACTATACCAACAAACCTTTCCAATAACCAGAGAAACTCCCTTATACAAAAATCTGCCCAACACACCATCGTTAGTGACACCCTATACCGTCATGGCTTTGATAACACCCTTCTTCATTGTCTCAAAATTGATGAAGCCCAAAAAAATTTATGAGAAGTACATGAAGTTATATGTGGATCTCATTCGAGTGGTCCAACGTTAGCTAGGAAAGTCACCAGATTGGTATACTATTAGCCGACATTAGAAAATGATTCTCTTTAGTTTGTCAAAACATGTCAAAAATTCCAGGTGTATAGTTACCTAATCCATGCACCTGCACTGGAGATGGAGACCGATCACTTCTCCATGGCCTTTTGCACAATGGGGACTCGACCTCATGGGCAAGATCCATCCATCCTCCTCCAATGACCACAAATTCATAATCACCGCCACTGAGTACTCTACTAAGTGGATTGAAGCCGTACCTCTCACTTATATCACCAATAAGAAAATATCAAAGTTTATCCTAAATTACATCATCTATCGGTATGGTGTTTCGTAGTCCATCATCACAAATAATGGGAGTCCATTCAAAAATCGGGATGTTTGTGAACTCTATGAGTGATTCCACATCCAACATCATTTCTCCACCCCATATTATCCACAAGGTAACGGCCAATTTGAGGTGTGAAATAAAAAAATTATTCACATTCTTAAGAAGACCATCAATGACACTGGCCGAGATTGGCACCTACAACTTAATATTTCCCTATGGGCCTACCATACCAATATTCATACACCCATTGGAGCCACTCCATTTTCCTTGGTCTATGGATCTGAGGCCATATTTCCCATCAAGGTCAAAATTCCTTCTCTCTGAATCTCTTTGAAAGGAATGACTAATGATGAAGAGTACAAACAGTCTTTCCTACATGAGCTAGAAATGTTACAAGAAAGATGAAAAAATGCCTTGAATCACTTGCAGGCATATCAAAATAATCTCTGTCAGAGGTATAACAAAAGAGTAATTGTGAGAAAATTTGAAATGGGTGACTAGGTCCTCATGCAAAATCCAAGAAATCAAGCTGACTGTGAAAAGCCTAGCAAGTTTGAGGATAATTGGTTTGGTCCTTATATTATTACTACTACATTTGGTTCTGGAGCTTATCAGTTGGCCACACCTGATGGAGAACAGTTGACAAAACCCATCAATAACTAACATCTATGAAAGTTATACACATAATATTAGAGAGCTTGGCTAAAAACCTAAAAAATACAAAAAAATTGAAAAATAAAGAAAAAATCATCCCTTGATGAAAAACAAGCAAACAGTCATCTTGGTGACCCCAAAAAAATCAAAAAATGAAAAAATTAGTAAAAAGAAATACTTTCGTTGAATAGTGAAAACCTGGCAAATAGGCACTTTGGATAGGTACCATGGTGAAACTCTGTCACTCTAATCGACCCTTATCCACTCTCCATAATCACCAAGGCCTGGCATATTCACGACATTTTTCCTAAGTCCTGTCAATTCTGGCCATGGTTAGCATTTGGTTGACATCATCCTTTGCATATCCTTGCCTTTTGCCTTATGTCTACCTATCTCCATATCATTAGACTCAGGTAGTTCATGATATGTCTAGGGGCAAGACCTTTATCATGTAACTACAGTGGGTGTTGCACATGATCTCACATCCTTAAAAGTCTTGAAAAAATTCTACAAATCTGAAAAAGTCTTGAAAAAATTCTAAAAATCTAAAAAAGTCCTGAAAAAAGACCTAAAAATTTGAAAAATGTCTTGAAGAAAATACAAAAACATCCAAATCAATGTCAAAAATCTCAAAACAAAGTCAATTGTTGTCCCATCAATCTAATCATTCATGTCAGTCAATCTTTATCCCAATCTAAACTACATTGTCTTTGCGCATTTTCTACGTAGGCAAGATTCATCTTTGAATCCCCAAGACACTAAGCAGTCTTTCTAGGTTTGTCAAAATAAAATCACGATTCAAAATTTTGTCCTTTAGACAAGGTCATTGGTCATGTCAAACTATGAGGTCTTTGAGTGCACGACGTATGCAAGGCCATCAATCGATGATCCCCCAAGGCCGCACTAGGTTAGTCCATTAGGGTTCATGGCACACCATTTTCACACATGTCAAAATTTCTTCAAATCAAGCAAATATTCAATCAATCCCAAGCAAGCAATCTATCAAAAATCTATTTCATCAGCAATCGCTATCAATTTACCATATTAGCAATGAGATTTAATCAAATTCTATCAAGACAATTTAACCTGGCAAAATTTTGGGTTCTTCAAGATGTGTCCTTTTAAAGCACAACTCTCTTCATTTCTTCACACTTTTTGATTTGTCCTTCCTAAGAATTGTTCTCATCATCTGGCATTTTGATGGATTCTCCTAACTCTAAGAATTGATCTCTTAGATATCAACGTCATTCAGGATGTGTCCTTCCTGAATTTGATATCGCTCGACATTTGGCAACCTTGACACCTTGGAATTTTGACATCATCAAACCAAACATCTCGGCATTAAAACACTTGACATTTAGACACACTTGGCAAACACTTGGAACTTGTCTTTTTCCTTTTCATCATGCTACTATTTTTTCAGCAAGATCCTGACAATAGGATTTAGAGAAACAATGATGTCTCATGACATTTGTCTCATCTTTTGACACTCATATTACTAGTTTCTCGGTGATGTCCTGACTACGGGATTCATAAAAATAGCGACGTATCATGATAATGGATTTTTTTTTTCTTTTGGCAATCATTTTGCTAGTTTCTCGAGGATGTCCTGGAAACAAGATTTAGAGAAGCAACAATGTTTCATGGTTTGTCCTTCTTGTCTTTTTCTTCTTGTGGTTAGTTATGACAAAAAGACTAGGGCAATTGTTCTCTTAGTATGAGTCATGATCATCCTTTTTTGTGACTTCTTGTCTCGTGTGATGATACGAACTTGCACACCTTGATTTTTGTCATATCATGATGTTTGTTGGTCATTACAATAATCTGCCCAATGATGATTAAGAGCAATAAATATTAAAGTCCTATGGTAATATGATGAAGGATTTGGTCTAGGAACTACCATGCATCTCCTTCTGTCTTGTCATCTTCTCTCACTCATATGATATAGGAATTGCATCCATATCTTTTGCACTAACACTTTCTTGTCTTGGCATCTTCTAGTCTTCTCGTCCATTTTTGAGAGCACACTCGTATCCTCGGAACCCAATTTTCCTCTCGAGGGGGCATCCCACAACCCTCCTCGTCATTCTTCCTCATCCTATTTTGCACTAGGGCATATTTTTGACTTATTTTCTTTCCCACAATGCGACAAGCTGCATTATGAGAAAGAGGGGAAAATGTAGACACATAAAAATGACCTAGGCCCGCAAGCACTATTTTACCACTTTTCGTCCTAGCATAATTATGATATTTTATTTATGTTTCGAACTCACTTTTGACTATTAATTAAATAGTTCATAATTATTTAATTAATTCATATCTTTTTATTCTTCATGAATATTAAATAAATAAATTTTATTTATTTATTTAATGCATCACTAATTGTTGAATGACTTCCTATAATTAAATAAATCTCTTAATTTATTTAATTATTTTTGTCCGTTATGTCTTCCTGATTATTAAATAAATAAATTTTATTCATCTATTTAATATGTCATTAATTCTTAAAAATTCCTCTTATAACTAAATAAATTCTTTAATTTATTTAATTATTGCCACCTTCACATTCCCCTCATTTTAAATAGAATTATTTATTTAAAATATTCTCTCTCTAATTTCCCCCTCTTTAGTAAATAATTCAAATTAATTATTTACTGTCATGAGACCCCACCTTTTGAATTAAATTTAATTTTTAATTCAAAATAGTCTTTTTCCTCCAAAAATCAAGATTATTTCATTTCCCAGTCACATCTTTGTCTGTGCTTATTTTAAATAAAATTATTTATTTAAAATAGTCCCACTTTCTAATTTCCCTCTCGTTTTTTAGTAAATAATTCAAATTAACTAGTTACTGTCATGTGTCCCCACCTTTTGAATTATATCTAATTTTTAATTCAAAATAGTCTTTTTCCTCCAAAAATCAAGATTATTTGATTTTCCAGCCACCTCTTTTGTTGTGCTCATTTTAAATAAAAGTTATTTTCTTAAAATAGTCCCACTTTCTAATTTCCCTCTTTTTAGTAAATAATTCTAATTAAATTATTTACTATCACATGACCCCAACACTTTTGAATTAAATTAATTTTTAATTCAAAAGGTCGACATCACTTCTTGAGTCAAATAATTTTAAATTATTATTTGATTATCCTGCAACTTTGTTTTGTGTGCCTAGTATCTCTTGTCACATGCATTGTCAACCCTTAATTTGATTTTCTAAAAATCAATCCTATCCATTCATTTCAAATTTGACTTAATGTTGTGCTAGCCCTAATTGTGGGTTGTCATATTGAATCTTGTCCATTGATTCTAGGGCACTTGTTAACTTTTAATCTTGGCCATTCACACAATAATGAATTTTCTATAAAATGGAAATTTTGGTCTCATTTTGGCATATCTTCCAACCTCGTATCTTGCAACCTCATATCTTGCAATTTTATACTCTTGCATTTTTTTCATGTTGTCATGGGCATGTTTAGATTTCATTTGGCATAGTTTAGACATATTTAGATGCTTACTAGTTGTATTATACCATAGTATTGCATATAGTTAATCAAATCCTTTAACATTTTCTTAGGGCTTGACATTTTCATTAGATTTCTCATCATAAATCTAAGGACAAAATCATATTTCAACAAGTTGAGAAGGTATAATGGAGATCAGCCATGGAGGATGAAGACATTTTAGTGAGATTGTTTCATTTATTCCTTTGCACTCATTATCACTTTGGGTTTTCATGTTTTGCATTTCATTTGCTAACCCTAGAAAAATTATTATAGTTACACAACCCTCTTGCAAAAAGATTGATAAGAGAATGATAAAGTATTTTGATTCATTCCATCATTCTATTTTATTTTACTTTCACAATATTTTTCCATATATCCAAACCTATTGCAATAATAACAAACTTTGTTAAAAGATAAGTACCTTTGAGCATTAGTTTGTCTAATAGGAATCCTTCTAGTATTTCTTTTTAGATTCTTGAATTATCTACCATTTCTTTGAGTCTTCATGTCAGGGGATTGATTTTCTTTTGAACTTTGTCCTTATTCAAATTATAGACACCGAAAATTGGTCTAGGCCTACGAGTACCATTTTTGACATAATTTTCTATTATCCATGGTCATGATTAAATAGTGTTTATTATTTAATTACCTTTCCAAACATATATTTCCTCTATTAATTAAATAACCCTTTTAATTATTTAATTAATTCATAATGACATTTTTTCAACTTGATTAATTAAATAAATCATATTTATTTATTTATGTCACTAACTAGTTAATTATCTTTCTTAATTAAATAGTTGATTATTTAATTACCCATTTGTCATATTTCAACTATAATTAAATATTTATTATTTAATTATTGAATTAATCCTTTTCAATAGTCAATTAATTCATTTCAATTTTGAATGTTGAATTAAATTAACATTTAATTAATAACTAATTGTTTATGTCACATTGTTCTGTCATCCACTTATCTAGATCATTCACTCATCTTCTAAATCAAGATATATTTTAAATTCGTTAATTATCTTTGGATTCAATATCTGATCATCTCAGCAAGAGGACTCTCTGTCACAACCAACCAGTTAACTAGTTCTAACTCATATGCATGAATGTGTTTATTAATTAAATATCTTTATTTAATTAATTCATTCATGTGTGGATTCGAACGGATTATTCGTTGAGTTCTAATTTTGTCTTTTTCATTCAAAGTATATTTCTTCTATCTTCAAAGACTCTCAACTAAAGATTAAATTGTTTATTTAATCTGGAACTCGTGTTCTTTCTATTTTTGAATAGTCTTGACACAAGATTAAGTTATTGTTCTAATTTAATCTCTATCTTGCAGAATTTCCTAACTGACATAGAACTCACATCACATGGCATTCATCAATCTCATCCATCGATCTCTCTTTCGAATCTAAGTCAATCATTCGAAAACCCGTAATCTATAAAATGACCTGTCATTATCATTATTTCTCCTCCCGAAATCAATACTTTTGAGAAGAACATATTATCTTTGATATTTTTTTGAGACAATACATCCAGGCTATACTTGCATACATACAAAAAATTTGAGGGCAAGAATACCGAGACAACAAAATGGAGAAGGACAATCAAGATAATGCGAAGGAGTGGATGCATATTCGGTGAGAATGTTCTAGTTATAGTTTTAATTGTTTTGTTCATTTTCTCATTCTTAGTTGTTTGATTTTAGATTAATATTTGTTAGATTATATTTAACACCATCTATCTGTGCAGATTTCCATTTATTCTAGGTCTACAAAAATCCCAAACCACTTTTGTCCTTAGAGGTTTTTTGTCTTGTAATGAGTTCATCCAACATTGTAGAACTTGTCGAAAATTTATCCTCATGTCTTCTTGCCTTTTCCAGATCTCATTTCAGAATTACTACTTCTTTTTCAAGTTTTTCACATTCATCCATCCTCCTTTTAATTTCAACTTTCTGACGGCCTTAAAAAAAATTATTTTCTTCTAGTTGTTCTTTTAGTCTGGTAATGTCCTCATCTAATTTCTTCAACTTCTCACTTACTTATCTATATCTTTCCTTTAGCTTCTCAAAGCACTAATTTTATTCCTTCAGGTTATCCTTCAAATCTTCATTTTCTTCTATATGTTAATAGGGATCTCTTCCAGAGGAATAATTTTTTCATCTTCCATGTATTCAGATTTAAGGACCTTCCTCAAGCTATTAGACATTTTAAGAGGAACCAAGCTCTGATACCAATTGTTGAACACCTAGAGTACTAACAAGGGGGGTGAATCAGTATTCCATTAAACCATTTAGCTATAAACCATCCAATTATTAAATCATATTTGACTGTAAGCAAGAATTAAATTGAAAAGAGAATAACAACATAAGACACATCAACACCAGATTTTTGTGTGTAAAACCCAAAATGGGAAAAAACATGATGAGGATTATCTCACAATATAATATATTTGGATACAGAATATTACAAGGGCTCACTACCAGGAATAACTGTCCTTAAAGACTCACAACCTAAAATAAAAAATAGAGTATGGCTTACTACAAGGAAATGAATTCAAATATAATGCACCTTCCTTGTGTTGGAGTTCAGTTCTGGTGAAGCACATTAAATAAAATGCTTCTCTGCAAGTGTATACAATAAATTTGTCTTCTTATTCATACTTCACACATCTATAGAAATTCTGAATCACTCTAATATTCTCTCTCGCACACACATTCTTCTCTTCTTCCTCATCACGATCTCAAAAGAGTTCACATATATATATATACCATATATAATCAAGTACATCAATTAGGTCATCCTAATTGAAGAAACTCCATTTCAAATCAAAACCAAGTTTTTTGGCCTTAAATTAAAAAGATTCATCTTCAAATGATATTAGTCATCATGGACCTATGATAGATCCAATCAACATTTCCAACACATATTTAAACTCCTTACCACTAGTTCATAATTAGGTCAACCAGAGTTAGACCTCAAACATCAAAACTCCAAAACATATATGTATTTCATCAAATGTGTAACAAAAAAACTTCTTAACATGTCAGATTATTATTCAGATGACATCGAGTAACATATCTTCAACACCCCAAGATAAAATAATTAATCTTAAGAAAATGCAGTCTCCCACAACAATGCACTATGTAGAAACTCACTACAGACTTCAGAGTAGAACATTGCCATTCATATCTTTTGAATGCATTCACATAACATCACAAAACTTTGGTGTAAGATGCTTCTTGTAGTCACATGCCTATGTACAAAGTCTTGTAGAGATATCTTTATTTGAGGTGAAATCTAGACCAAAACACTGACATACTGAGCCAATATATAAACAAAATATTATTTTCCAAACTACTGGTGACAGTGTCTTTCCAACCATAAAGCCTAGTCAACTGAATTCTTTTCAAAGGATGTAAAATATGTTGAGATAAACGATAATGTCAAAATATTAAATAATCATACAAATTAAGATAATCTAGGCCAAAATACTAGATCAATAAACTTCCATTACCAAAGCAAGTAATGAACTATACAAGTAATGTATAACACTAACAAACATTCAAACTCCATTATTGAAATCAATGAAAACACCTTCCATTTCCAACATATTTTATTGATATAGACATGAAAAAATTCAAGGTTTTAGATGAAAAACTAACAAAGCATGAGAATGCACAAAAAATTGAAGGAGTGAAGCAACATACTCAAGAAGATGGCTTATGGTCCATGTGATTTTATGGGGCTTATTCAAAGGAAGGCTCAAGTGTAGGGATGATTCTCATATCACCATAAGGTAAATCCTACAAGTATTCATTCTCATTAAAGTTTAAAAATAATTTTGTTGAGTATGAGCCTCTGCAACTAGTACTAACTATGGAAATCAAACATAAGATCAAAGAACTTAGGGTTTTGGGTGACTCTAAGTTAAAGTGGTATCTAAAATTAGAGCTAAGTATGTGTCAAAAAATAAGAGAGTAAAGCAATATAGAAATTTTTTCTGGGATACAATTGAAACGTTTGATGCATTTTCTATTGATTAGGTAGAAATATCTAAGAATGCAATGGTATTCCCTCTTTCAAATATTACCTTGAGACCTGGTGATATAAATTTTTCTAGAGTATAAAAAGTAGAGGTTCAAGTGAGGCCTTTTATTGTTGGCAACATTTAGAATTGGCATGTACTCAATAATGAAATAGAATTATTGAAATTTACACATTGTATAGATGAATTCCACAACCAAGAAATTGATTTCTAGAATTTTATGGAAAAAATTGTTTGAAAGGATACAATTTTTGGAAATGAGGTAATCCAGCTCAAGACAAATAAAATACCTAAAGGATTGGTAGCCCTAGAAATATTTTTTTATAACTATGATAAGTGTAATGTGAACCATAATTCTACACATGAAAAATACTTAGAGGAGATCAATTTTAGAACTAACTATGCACCCAAGAAGGTATATATTGGAAAAAAGCTCAACCCTAAAATTTGAAAAATGCAAATTTATTTTCTCAAGAAATATAAGAATGTCTTTACATGGTCATATAATAATCTAAAGGCTTACAAAGAGGATTTTATTCAACTTGAAATCCCTTTGAATCTAGATGCTAAACCTTTTAGACAAAAACAAAGCCAATAAATCCTACATTAGCACCCAAAATGTAGTAGGAAATCATAAAATTTGGAGAGAGTGGAATAATAAAACCTATCAGGGGTTCAACTTGGGTGTCAAATTTGGTACCACTCAGAAAAAGAATAAGGATACCAGATTATGTGTAGACTTCAAAAATCTGAACACATCCTCATTAAAGGATAACTACCCATTGCCAAATATGGATGCAATGTTTCATAGAGTTACTAGATGTGAGTTATTATCTATGATGGATGGATTCTCTAGTTATAATCAAGTAAAAGAGAAATAATCAGAGCAATATAAGAATTATTTAACCACACCATGCGGACATATGTTTATATTAGAGTTCGATTTGGTTTGACCAATGTAGGAGCTACATTCAAGAGAGTCATGGATGTTGATTTCTTAGATTTTTAAGATATATTTATGGTGGTCTATTAAGATGACCTGATTTCTTATTCCAAGAAGGAGGAAGAGAATTGTATGATTTAGAAAATATATTTATGAGAGCCTTGGAATATGGCATTTCATTGAACCCTAAAAAAATTACCTTTGGGGTCACTAAGGGAAGTTGTTGGGTCATATAGTTTTAAAGGAAGGAATAAAAAATGATCCAAAAATGGTTGAAACAATTGATAGGATTCCAATTCCTAAAATAGTAAGGGGATTTAATCATTTTTTTATCTAGATCAATTTTGTCAGAAGGTTTGTTAGAAAATTTGTTGAGACTACAAAATATATCTCCAAGATGTTGAGAAATCAAGAAGTAGTTGCTTGGGGAGATGATCCTATCAGATAATTTAATGACATCAAGAAAGCCATAAAATCTTAAAGTTAGTCAGATAAATCAAATAGATGAGAATGTTCATGTAGAGGAATATGTTGTTCAAATCTACCCTTGGTATGAGGATATTCTATGTTATCTAAAGAACATGTCTTGCCCTCATCACATAATAGATAATAAAAAAGGACCTTAAAATTGCAATCCATAAAGTATGCAATGATAGAATACTACTTGTATTAGAGAGATAGGATTGGTGTGATGTTAAGATGTGTAAATGAGGAACAATCAAGGAAAATCCTTGAGGAAATGCACAATGGTGTCTGTGGAGGTCACTCCACAGCCAAGATAACTACCCATAACATCTTGATATCAAGATTCTAGTGTCCCTCTCTCTTTTCTTACACATATAGGATGATAAATAAATGTGATGCTTGCAAAAGGTTTTCTATTAAGTTATTTTTTTGGTTCTTTACCCCTTAGAACACAAAATGTAGAATCCCATTTTTAGCAATGGGGCATATATTTCATTGGTAAATTAAATGAGAAACCTAGTGGTGCCCATAGTTGGATACTAGTATCCATAGACTACTTCACCAAATTGATGGAAACGATTCCCACAAGAAGGTAAACTAGCAAGGTTTTCATCAATTTTATTATGGATAACAAATTGATGTGGTTTGACACTCCTACTAAGTTAATCATGGACAATGCAATGTGTTTTACGTCAAAGGAGTTTTCTAATTTTTGCAACAGTTATAGAATTGCTATATCATATTATTCCCCTTAGCATCCACATGGAAATAGATAGGATGAGTCCAATAATAAAATCCTCATGAAGATCATGAAAAGAGTGATGGAGAAGAAAAAATGGGCATGGGATTCAAATTTGAAGCTATCATTATGGGCTAACATGACAACCATAAATAATTCTACAAAAAATTCCCCTTATGAACTTGTGTATAAAATGGATGCAATAATACCAATGAACAATATATTTCTAGTGTATGAGTTCATCTAGGAATATGAAGATGGAATTAATGATATTTTGATGAACAAGATTAACCAATTGGTAGATTTGGATGAATCAAGAAGGAATGCACATAACATTAATCTAAGAAAACAATTGCAGGTCAAATACCTATATGAAAAGAGGGCTACAGATAGGAAGTTAATTGTTGGAGATTTAGTTTTGATGTGGAATACTATATTCCAAGATAAGGGAAAACATAGTAAATTTGAGGCCCTCTCGATTGGTCATTATGTCATTCACAACAAAAATGGTGAGAATTCATATTTTTTGCAAAATATGGATGGGGAGGTGTTAGAATTGCAAGTGCATGGATAATTCCTCCAACCCTACTTTTCATAAGTAGGGCATATCCATGCACATTGTATCATAATGTAATTGTCTATTTCCCCATTTTATTTTATTTTTTTGTTTTCTCTTTCAAAATTTTATGGATTCTCACTTTTTCCTTGTTGAACAGACATCCCCAACTAGAGCCACTGGTGGCACTAATTTCACCTTGTGACACCCATTTTTCATGCCCATCACTTATAATATATCCAAGAAATCCAAATGATGTGTCATGTTTGTGTGTCTCTGGTAATCTTCCTTTCTCCCTTTCTATCCTTCATAAATGTCCCATTTGTAGAATCCCAAAATTGGCTAAGTATAAAATTTTTGGTGTTTTAGGATTTCACTTGCCCTCTTACTTGCATCCCTTCTCTATCACTCTTGACTTCATTCTTCCTTTCCCCTCCTTTCTATCTTTCCTTGAATTTTTGGGTTTCACCCATCAAGCTTAATCCTTACCCTTTGTTACCTTCTTTTCCTCTTACCATTTCATGGTATGTGGTAGACCCACAATTCGATCTTTGAACTTGAATGCTAATTCCAATGAAGTACAAAGTATGATGAAACACTGACATTCGATGTCTAATGATAGAATTATTTTTAGTCTTGTAACCCATTTAATTCTCGTACAATCAATTACTTCTAACCCCAAAGCCTGTTACTACTCGCGATTGACACGTCTTTTATCAATGGAACCATTAATGCTACATTTATCTCCTTAGCTACTAGAGTTAATTTTTTGATGATGGTAGGAATCTTTAATTCTATTTTTACTACTCCCATTACAAGGGGATGATTCCCAAGCCTTCATTGTGTGTCACTGACCATCTTCCTATCATATTTTCATTCTTTTCCGTGATTTTCTATGGATTTCATGGTGGTTTTCCACAGGCTTTGTGTGCTCATAAATGTGAGAGCTTGACATGGATACCTAGAGAATTTATGGTCAGATTTCCTCTTAGATCTACACACCTAGAAAATTTCATGATTTTTTCTAGGGTTTTAGCATGGATTTCTACCTAGTTGTGTGCCTTCTTTCATTCTCACAACCTTTTGAAGGAAAAAGGACACCTGGGTGTGTTATTTGAGGAGCATTCCATCCTTTTTGGTTGTAATGGAGTTAATGAATTTGATTAGTCGGTTCTGCCAATTGGACTCTATTAGCGATTTGATTATATTTTTTAACCTGGGTCATGTATTTAATTGTCTTTTGTAAACCCTAGTGGGTTTTGTTTCAAGGTGTATTCCCTTGATCTCCTTGTGTTGTGCAATGCAATACTTGTGCTCATTACATGGATTAACCACCTCCCATGGATTTATTAACTCTGGCGGTTATCTTAGGAATTGATAGGTAGATATTTTGGTGCAATGACATCCATCTATGCAACAATTGGTATAAGATCTTGGGTCATGGTTTTGAACCCATCACTTTCACTGAGAGTGATTGTTGTAACGTGTGTCCCCTTGTTCTCTTTGTGTTGTGAAACACAAAACTTGGGTTTGTGAAAAGGCTTAATCACCTCCTATGGATTCATTAACTCTGATGGTTGTATCAGGCATTAATAGGCCAATCTTTTGGTGCAATGACAATCATTTATCCAAGAAGGTGAGGGTTTGTGTGTAGTTAATATTTTAGTTATGCCTAAAATATAAAGGTAAGTTTTGTAGTCATTCAAAGGGTTCTGCTTCTTAGTCTTTGAAAATATTTTTTTTGAATCAAGTTGAAGAGATAAATCCTTTGAAGCTCAGAGAAGGAATTTTGTAATTGTTTCTCTGTAATAGCAACAGATGAATGGAATACTCATTGTATTGTCTAAAATTTTAATATCAATTTTTTATACTGTCCACCATTTTACTCACTATCTTTTGGATCAATATACTCTTGGGTTATATTTGGTTCTCATATCATACTTTGTGTTATGGGTGTTTGAATTTTTAGTTTTTATTCAAGGAATAGAATAAATTTTGTTTTAGTTCATTCATAAAAGATTATGTGGTTCTAATATGGATTTCTAAGTAGTTTGATAACATTTCTCTTTTGTTGGTTTCTCATTGTAAGGCAGTGAGGTTGTAAGAAGCCAAGAGTTGGTCTGTTGTAGGAGTTTACCTCATTCCTAGACTTTGTTGTGGATATGGCACTGGTCAGAGTTACTCACTTAGTTTGAGGTTAAGGTAGAATCAAATATCAAATCAAATAAAAACCTTTAATTTTCTATTTTTTTATGATTTTTTACTCATTGTCCCACTACAATGAACCACACAAAATATAGAGGGTTATAAAGATGATTCAACCCATTAAGTTAACTTCCACCATATAAGTTAGAAGAATCAATTATAAAAGGAACCATTGTAAAGAATTGTTATATGTTGAATGATTTTATAGGGGAGACCACCTTGGTAATGCATATCCTAAAGTGTAGAGGATAAATAGTAAAATTATCTCTTGTTTGTTGGCCACTAACCTAGGTTTTTTGAGCATAAGAAGTAGCTAATATTTAGGAAAACCAAAATAATAAATTGGAAACAACAATAGGTACATTTCATTACATTCATACCATGGAAATAAGAATTTTTTTTCATTACAACCATACTTCTATGTATAAATGGAAGTTGGAAAGTATTGGGTGTTATAAAACTGCAACCCATATATTGTTGTAAAACCCTCTACATGTAACAACCTAATCAATTGGCCACCCATCGAATTAATCTAGTTAGTTTTATGTATTCCCCACCCAAAAATCCTCCCCATGCTCTCCACCCTATAACTATGAACATGAAGAATGAAATAACTGACAACCCACATTGTTTTTTCCAACTGATAATTATTCAATGCATTTATTTTACCATCATATGAGGAAATTGAAATGCCATATTTAATCTACCTATGATCAAATTTATTTTCTTAATCTAAAAATGGAAATACAATAAATTAGATGCAAAAAAAAGAAAAAAAAATGAAACCTCAAGATAAACCTAGTTGAACTTGAACAAAACAAAAGATAATGCTTATATTTTTACCTTGTCCAAGTTGATGTGTTTGTTGGCCCTTGATCTTGATTATGTATGCTCCTTTGCTTGATAGAATGGCCTAAAATTATATGCAAATGATGGAAATTTTCATGATAAATACAATGGTGGCCATGATTGTTGGATTGGATGTAATATTAAAGCTTGGAAAGGCTACAAGAATGGAGGTATGAAGGCTTAGTGTGTGAGAGATTAAATTTGCATAAGTGTGTGTTGTTCAAAATGAGCAAATTTTCCCAAGTATTTAGGAAAATTTCATCCAAAGGAATGGAGGGATATGATCAATCCTAGGGAAAATTATCAAGGGTTGAGATTTTTTGAGACATCCCAGCTCATGAGATGAGGACACATGGAGGCCTAGGTGGAAAGGGGAGTGATGAAGTGGAAGTGAGATGGAGGCCACATAGAGGTACTTGCAAGCACCTAGGGAATGGACAAGATCTCCTCATAAAGGATTTTCTTGTCCACTTGTACAAAGGAATGGGGATGAGAGGACATGAGAGAATTCAAATTTCTCCAAAATTCTCCAAAATCCTCATGGCTCAGAGCCATAAAAGAATTTAATATTCTTTGTGGGGGAGTATGAGAAATTAAAAATTCATCAAAATGCATTGGTTGAATAAATTGGAATTTTAAATTCTAAGTGGGTATGGGGATGACTTATCAAAAAGGATAAATTCATAAATAGGGTTGACTATGGGTGGATGCCATAAATGGTAAGAGATTAGGTTAGGTTAAATTATTGATTTAGGCTATGCAAATGAGGGATTAGGTGAGTTAACCCTGATTAGGCACCCACTTGGATTTTATGGAGGATGTGACCCCAATCTTAATTAGGAATCTGTACACCCTAATTAGGGATTAAGTGGAATAATAAGAATTAAGGGAAAATTATGGAGGATGCGACAAGGGGAGAGAGAAAAGGAGGTGAATTTTAATTCATAATGGATAAATGACTAAATTAAATAATTGGTCTATTTATTTAATTTAGAGAAGGGGATAAGGTATTCAATTAATTAATTAAATACCTTAGGGGATGTTAGGGATAAGGAAAATATTAATTAAATATTAATTTATTTAATTAACATGACAAATGGATGTGCGATAGAATAAAATGAAGGTGAATTTGACCATATGTACATGGTCAAATTCAGGTGTCTACATTTTTCCCCTCTTTGAAATATTGTTAGAATAACATGTTTCAAAAAAAAAATACAAATGACTCAATAGAGGAAGAGGACTTTAGTAGATGCCCTAGTGTCGTAGGGAAATGGATAGGAAGAAGAAATGCGGAAATAGGAATGGTTATGCCCCCTTAAGAGGGCAAATGGGGAAGAAAGGGGCCCCGAGTTGCATCTCGATAGGAATAAATGGATGACACCATGAGGTGACATTGAAAAACCATGAAAAAAGGATTTTGAATGGAGCAAAATAGACGAACAGGTTGAAAATGGAGGCCAAATGAAGAAATTAGGTTAGAAAGGCTAAAAGAGGGTAAACAATAGAAAGGCTAATTAGGGTCAAAAGGTAAATAGAAATTGTAAATTACAAAAATTACTATTCACTTTTATTTCATTATGCACATGTGGCGAGAGGTGATTGTATGATCAAGAGCTAGATGGAAGATGAGGAGATCATTCATCGAACAGACACCGTCCGAGAGTTCTACCACTTCTTGGTCATTCCTCAATCTGTAGGCTCTAAAAATTGAGCTTGGTGTTTGGATTTTATTTTTTAACACATGTTTTTGCATTTTGCATTGGGAAGGGGTGGGTAGTTTTGGGAAGAAAAAAGTTTTCCATGGGAGGGTGGATTCACCCATCCAAGAAAGCACATTTTCCCCTGTAGCAAATGAGTGAATGCGTGGTGAAGAATGGGTGAACACACATCTGCATGGGTAGATGCATGACAACGGGGGTGATTGAACAATATCCCATGGAAGGAAAATGGTAGATGTTCTTCAATATAATAATATACATGATAGGAGAGGTGATTTCGCAACTTCCCCTTAGGAGAAAGGGTGAGGGAAAGATTGGCCTCCAAGGGAAAAGGAAAATGCAAATCCTCTAGACAGATGGAAGGTAAAAATCCATTTCACCCAAAGGGAGGAAGGGAAAATGCAAGTTTTCTCGATGAGGGATAGGGGATACAGAGGTGAATGCAAATTTTCCTTTGTAGAAAGGTGTGAGTTCATTCCCAAGGAAGGGAATAGGTGAATATTCCAATGCAACAAGAAAATTCACCAAGAGGGGGATGTAGGGTCGAATGCACTATGCTAATGCGTGAATGTGTGAAAAAGATGAATGGATGAATGCACAAAATTAGGGTAGGAAGAAAAAGAGGGACCATAAGAATAATGGCAAGAAAAGGATTTATAGATGGCTTGTGTGGATGAAGAGAATTGATACCCTATGGAAACAAGAGATACACTCGACCAAACTCTTGATTGAGGGCTTTACTCCCAAGGATCAAGAGACACTATACCTAGGAGGATTGCACAACATGATAAAATTCCTAGTGATTAGGGCACACTGACCACTACTAACAATGTTGATGGAGAGATGGAGCTCTTAGACATTTACATTCCTTCTCCTCATAGGGGAGATGATAGTGACTCTAGAGGATGTTTAGTGGATACTGAGATTATTGATCAGGGGCTAGTTAATGAGCAGAGGGGCTAGAAAGGCATTGGACCAGAGCCTACAGGCCATGTTTGAGACCACATACCTTCCCTATCAGGGGAAGGATTTGGACATAGATGGATGTATCAGAACTACACCAACTTTTCTCTTATTACTATGTAACCTTATTAGCGAGATCCTCCTCTTGAGCATAAGCAAGATATTCTTTAGCCTCAAGATGATTGAGGTTATTCAACATATTAGGGGAGGAGATGAGGTGTATCTCTGCTTGCACCCACAAAAGGATATAGAAGTCATGGTAAATCCTAACCTAGGAATTGGACATTCCAGCAGGTGACTAACATCTTCTCATGATTGTTCATTTACTTGTCAAACTAGGGAACGTATACTTGAAATGGAGCGGCACTGTATGTGCACTAAGAAACAATTTTAGCCACAACCTACTCGAAATAAATGCTTGAAAAGGATTCTAAATCTGATGCAAGGACATGAAATAAAGTCTTGCTAACTTAAGCATCACTTAACTAAAGCAGGAATCACAATAACAATTACTGGGAAAACAAACCATGAACGGGCCTTATGCTGCAGGAACAAACACAGGGATGGATTCCTTATGCTGCAAGAATAGTTTAAGATTGAGTTTGCATCAAAACTTACTGGAATAAAATTCTAATAGATAAATAACAGAAAGCAAATATCTAACTATAGATACTTACTAAGTGGGCCCCCTTAGCAAGCATCAACCAACTATGCAAGAATGGAACTCAAAACATCACCAACTTTTTATTCATAACTCGGAATCACATACATGGTTGTTTGCTTGGAAGAAAACTTAATACAAAGCTCTGTTTTTCACTATAACAGTAAACTCATTACACTTTGTTCTATTTCTACTCTCTATTCTAATCTCTTATTTATCATCTCATTCACTCGCGCAAGAGGAACCTTTATTTAAAGAGAAACAACTAACTAACTAACTAACAGAGAAAGACGTGGTAAATGTCGCCTGAGACTAAGGAACATACTTCATAAATGCAAGTCTATCTACTCAATAGATTCAGAGGAAATCTAGAACTCCACTCTTCCTAGATTGATTATCCATTTGGTTTCTTCCCAAAGACCCGGACAAAGAATCGTCACTTGAAATGACTCCTTCGATGGTGCACTAGAAACGGCTTTTTCCGCAAGACCGTGTTTTGCTATGTATTGACTCATTCATACCAACTTTAAAAACCTGTAGAACACATGGCAATAGAGGAAAAAGAAGGTATGCACTTATAATAGCACGACATTCCTCATTAATCACATGCATCCAATTCATCTTACTTATCCAAAAACTACATATATCGTATCAGTTAATTGGGAAGTCAAAATAGGGTAATGATCATAGACATACTAAGATATTTATGTTGCAAGAATTTAGGAGTGCTTTGTCATTGAATACTACCCATTAACATGAAAATTTCATAACCACAGAGTTTAAAACATTCATAAAAAGAGAGCAAGGGTTTTTAAAACTTATAACATGATATCCAAATTATAACCATATTTTGGGCTCATCATTTTCCCCCTACTTTATCTAATGTTGGTCCTCCAACAATAATCTTCCTGGTTGTGTCCCTAAAATCTGTAGGAGTCACATGGCCCTGTAGTGCAGTCCCAAACCTATAGTAGAAACCTCTGCAATTTTGTCATCTTTCATATCTTCGAGCTTCTGTGTCTTCATTGATATTCGTGGCATGATAAGGATACAGTGGCCACATTAAAGAAGGAGGTCTAAATGTCAATGGAAAACATAATTCAAATATTTTTTGAAGACCTAACTGCATATATCTTTCTGACCTCCTAACAGCCGCTCTTAAATTCAAGGGACTATGGGGCTTAGACTTCTTTAAACCAATTGTTAGCTTTTCCCATATTGTTTTGCATCTAGAAGCTAAAAGCTTCCAGAACGAATATGGTTGGCTTTTAAACTTGTCATAAACCTATTTCCTAAGATCAAATATCCTTACCCTTGCTGCAAGATCATAAAAACCATATGCAATAGAAAAATAGGCCCTGAGAAATGTTTGGGGGTTTGAGCTTTCTGATCTCAGGGGAATAGGTTCTCTCTGCTCAGCCTCCTCATAGTCCTCAAATTGTTTCCCATAATTAATTTCATTTGCTGCCTAGGACATAAGTGATCTCAAATGTATGTCACCTATAAACAAAAGTGGATTCCACTCAGTTTCACAAGGAATTAATAAACCATGCAAATAAAACTCACACATAGAATTCCTTAGCCAGTTAGGTGCTATTTGATAAGCATCATAGAATTCTTTAGCAAAATTAGGAACAGGGTCAAGGTTTTTAGAAATTCTCATTAACTAAAACCACAGAAATTGCTCTTTGAGGCACACTACATATATTCTAGGTGGTGGCTTACATTCCATGATCTGCCCTACCACCTTCATCATCTCATTCATCTTTTCTTTCACCTCCTGGATTTCTTGTTTCTGATTTTCAATCTGTTTCTTTAACTTCTTCTTTTCTTCCTCCCATAGATTCTACTGCATTTGAGTTTTAGCTGGAAGGCGGAAACTCAAGGTCTGAAGTGTCACAGGACTCCAACTTTTATGAAGGTATTCTAAGTATTCGATTATCAACATTCTCTTATACACAACTAATGCCTGGCATGTTTCAGAAGGTAATGGAATTGCATTGGATGTCTCAGGCTGCTCAAATTGCTCCTGTTCTTGCTGCAGAACAAACTCTAGTTGTAGGTCAATAGGGGACTGTGTTTCCTCAGAAATTCTTTCAACTGCCTCAACCAAGTCATCAAGACTCGGTATTCTCCCCTCATTATTAGAACCTCGTTGTCCTTCCCCAACTTCCCCTGTTTCTTTTTGTATATCATTAGGAATTTCTAAGGGGCTGCGTGGAAAATTCTCAGATATACTCTGAGAATTTTCATGAATGAGCTCCTCAGATTCCTTAGAAATGACAATTATTTCAGGTTGGACAGAAGAGGGTGGGGTAGTTTGACTTCATTTTCTTGCTGAAGTTCTCCTAGGTAATGTAGTTGATGAAGGAGATTCATTGGTAGCTTTTCTCTTCCCAGCTTGCTCGGGGGTTTGAGAATCAGTAGGAGAGGATGATGAAACTACGGTGACATCAGGCGTTGCTGCAAGAGAAAGCCGGGTAACCCATTTTTGCTTCTTCGTTTGAGGGCTTTCTCCTAGGGTATGCCCAGCACTAGATGGTTCGCCTATCTTTTTTTTCCCTTTTTCATTCCTTGTAGTAGACCTTGTTTTAATTTGGGTAGAGGGCTCAGTTATCACGGCTGTAGGACTAGGTGTTGTAGGAAAAGCAGGGGATTCTTGCTCAACTTTTTTACTTGAAGACTCTACTCCTTTTCTCTTTTTCTTGGGTTGTGCAGGCATTGTTCTAGGAGGTTTAGGAGGCTGCAACCCTTTCTGGGCAACAAATTATTGCCAGAAAAGGGGTGATACGTCCCTCTGGGAATGCTCAGTCAGTAGTTTAATAAAGGCATGATGGAAGATTGAATTATCTTTTTCCTTCTGAGTTTCATAGGCACTATGCTCTAAAATATTTAACAAGAAATTCAAGACATTGATAGCTAACCTGTGCCTTATATGACTTAACAACTTAAAATGGTAGGAGTGAAAATAAGAAAAGCATCCTTCACAAGTTAAGTACCTGATTATAAAGGAGGCATATTTTGAATAGGGATAAGGCAGTGACACCCTTTTGCACCCTTGCTTTGAAATCTCCAAGGGTCCGTCAGTTGGCAATGTGAATTCTGCCCTGGTAGAGACGACATCCCCTCCTGAAGGAAAGTTTTTTCCAGCTACAGGAAGCCCTATTATCTCAGCAATTCATTCCTCAGTGACTACTACTACTAAGCCCCATACTGTAGCCTCTCCCTCAGAAAGAGTTCTTAAGAATTCACCAGCAGCTTCGTCACCAAAGGAATTGATGCTCAAGAAGTAATTCAACCATCCGTACATACTGAATGCCTCAACTATCTGAGGGTCTTGTGTTAAGGCTTCATGAGCCACTGGTTCATGTCGTATAAGCTGACCACCCATATTGTCAACTGTTTCTGCTAAAAACCCTGAATTTCAACCTCTTTTGAATATTTGAAAAACTCTTTTCTCCACTTTGCTTCTTTCTTTTCAGCTTCTTTACCTTTTACTTTACCAGAAATAATATAAAAGACAATTGCATGCAATGGTTTCTAGGAACTACTTAATCAAGCAGTTAACTTGTTGATCTAGGAAAAGCATGCATTCATTTGGCAGCATGTACGATAAAAATTATCTTTACTCGACATGGCAAATAGCAAAAGGAAAGAATTTGAAACAAATTATCCCTGCCCCCTACTTAAGATTTGACATGTGTCAACACATGTGGGAAAGGATAGGCGAGGAATTGGCAGTAATGGCTGATAGACATTAAGCAATAAATGAATAAATAAAATTAAGGAATGATGTGACGAATAAAAAAAATATCGCGTACCTTGTAATTAATGCCTGCGGATGTTGGTAGATCTCACAACACAATCAGAAATGAGGGCTCGAAAAGAAACCATAAGTGAATGTGGTATGAAAGATGGATGATGTGGATGGGTGATGTAGAAAAGATGAATGGAATGAGTGAATGATGGTGATGGATGGTGATGGAGAAAGTGGCTTTCATAAAAAGAAAACCTTTATTATGGACGTTTAACATAATTCAAAGAGATGCTGTAGGAAGAGGGCCGAAGCCCTTTGCTACATGAAGATCACTGGCCGCAGGGGAAACAAACTGTTGCATGAATTCTTCTTTTGAAGCTGATTTATGATACAACTAAAGATGGTGTCCATTAACCAACAGTTTGAAGCGGAAAGGATCGATTTTTGCCAACTATACCAAACCATTATCAAATAGATTCTCAATTTCATATAGACCAAGCCACCTTGTTGTAAGCTTACCCTGATTCTATTTATATCTAGAGTCATAGAGTAGGGCCCAATCACCAACAGAGAAATGCTTTGTGCAGATATGATGATCATGCCATTTCTTCCTTTGTTGTTGTACTGCTTCAGTATGTTGCAGGGCAGTTTTTCGCATCTCATCCAATGCATTCAACTGGAGGAGGTGTTCCTTTTGCACTTCAGAAAGATGAATCTGTAGTTGCAGAGCAATCCTTAAGGTTTTATGTTCAAATTATATAGGCAACATAGCAGTCTTGCCATAAAGTAGCTCAAAAGGTGTGAACCCTGTAGTTGTTTTCTAGGTTGTCCTGTAGGCCCAGACTGCTTCCGGAAGATGGCTGCTCCAATCCTTCTTGTTTAACTGCACTATTTTTGTAAGGATTTCCTCCAACTCTCTGTTAGTAACCTCCACCTAGCCATTTGCTTGAGGGTGATATGGGCTTGATTTCTTGTGCCTGATCTTATAATCATTCATTAATGCAGTGATTAGGTTTGAAGTGAATTGAGCTCCCTGATCTATTACTATTTCTCTTGGTACTCCAAATCTAGTAAAGATTTATTCATAAAGAAACTCAAAAACCTTGTTGTCTCTTGCATGTGTCATTTCCTTTACTTCCACCCATTTTGTCACATAATCAGTGCAAACTAAAATGTATGACTTCCCATTGGATGGAGGGTCAATAGGCCCAACAAAATCCATTCCCCACTTATCAAAGGGAGTAACCACCACTTGAGGATGCGGAGGCATTTCATCTGACTTCATTGGTCTCCCCATTCTTTGACATCTATCACATTTTCTCATGTAGGCTACAACATCTTTGTGTAGAGTGGGCCAATAATACCCTGTGTTAAGCACTTTCATGGATGTTCTTTTAGATGCAAAGTGCCCACCACATGGCTCATCTTGACAAGCATGCAGAATCTCATATGTCTCATCTTACCTCACACACCTATGCATAACTTGATCTAGTCTTGTGTAGAACAAACAGTTTGCTATCCAAGAAAAGTTAAAAATTTTCTCAATTAGCAGCTTTTTGTCCTTTGGGGAGAAGTGAGCTGATAATTTGCTAGCTACTAAGTAGTTTGCAATATCTGCATACCATGGAGTGCTAGCAGCAATATAAAATAGATGCTCATCAGGAAAGGTATCATCAATTACCTCAAATGTGGCAGGTGTAGTTGTTTGGAGTCTGGATAGGAAATTAGCCACCACATTTGCCCTGCCTGGTTTGTTAATGACTGTGATATCGAATTCCTGCAACAATAGTAGCCACCTTGCTAATATTCTAGATATGACAGGCTTATTCATAAGGTACCTTATTGCTGCATGGTCAGTGTGAACAAATATTTCATAGCCAGTGACATAATGCTGAAAATTATTCAGTGCATATACAACTGCTAGTGATTCCTTTTCTGTGATAGTATAATTTAACTCTGGACCTTGAAGATTTTTGCTAATGAAATAGATGGCGTGCTCAATGGAATTTTCTTTCTGTCCTAACACGGCCCCTATGGCATAATCAGATGCATCTATGTGTATGTGAAAGGGCAGACTCCACTTTGCTCCTTGAAGACTAGGTGCTTTAGTAAGTAAGTCCTTAAGCTGCAGGAAGGACTTGTCACAAGCCTCAGTCCAATGAAATTTTGAATCCTTAGTTAATAAGGCATACAATGGACTCGCTATTTTGCTGAAATCTTTGATGAACCTTCTATAATATTCAGCATGTCCTAAGAAGCTTCTAACATCCTTTTGTTTCATAGGTGGTGGAAAGGTTATAATAACTTCTATTTTTGTAGGATTAACCTGAATTCCAGCTGGTGAGATATGATGGTCTAAAACAGTTCTTTCTTGCATCATCATAAAACACTTCTCACTATTCAAAGACAAATTATGCTCCTTACATCTTTTCAAAATTTTCTCTAAATTTGATAATGCTTCTTCATAAGTTACTCCATACGTGGTGAAGTCATCCATATAGATCTTTATAGAATCAAGAGAAATGTCAGCAAAAATACTAATTACTGCTCTTTGAAATGTGGCGGGAGCATTACATAGGTCAAAAGGTAGGACAGAGTAAGCAAAAGTCCCCCATGGAAAAGTAAAAGTTGTTTTATCCTGATCCCCAGGGGCAATTTTAATTTGATTATACCAACTATAGCAATCTAAGAATGAGAAATACATTTTACCAGACAATGAGTCTAATACTTGATCAACAAATGGCAGTGGAAAATGATCCTTTTTAGTTGCAGTATTCAACTCCCTGTAATCTACAGAAACTCGCCACTTCCCACCTTTTTTAGGAACAATCACTAATAGAGATACCCATTGATTGTCTCTGATAGGGTAGATGAAACCAGCATCAAGTAACTTTTGAAGCTCTTTTTTAACTATTTCCTTGAGTGTTGGGTTTATCCTTCTTTGAGGCTGCCTAACAGGTGAACAATCTTCCTTAATATAGATCCTATGAGTACAAAGCTAAGGATCTATTCCCTTCATATCCCCATAGTCCCATGCAAAAGCATTGTGTTGATCTTGTAGCATTGTGATCAGGGAAGTTTGTTAAGGTTTAGGTAGCTGATTGTTGATATTCAGATAATGGCCTGGAGACAACTCAATTTGTTTGGTGAGATCATTCATGGAATCAACTGGCAAAGGTGGTGTCTGTATTTCTTGTGGAAGCAAATGTTTATAAACTGCAAGGATTTTAAATGGCAGGCTCTCAGGACTCAGTTGCTGAAGGAAAGATTGTTGAAGACAATTATTGGATTCTAATGGGTTACTCATATCAAAATTTGACTGCAAAATTTGGAAAAACAAGTCATCTTCACTTTGAAATTGGAAAAACGAATTAGTTTGCAGCATCATTAACTGGGCCAATGAGTTGACATCTTCGATTTCTTCTCCTAATTCTTGCCAAATTAGTTTAGATAAGTTTGGTTGAGGCTGGGTAGGTGGGTATAAAGCCAATTTCTTTGTTGATTAACCATCAGAGATTGTCATGTCTCCAGAATGACATCCTATAAAGGCATCAGCTATGGCTAACCATGGTCTACCTAGGATGATAGGATATCCCCCCAAAGTTTCCTTAGTGGACAATATGGTGAAATCAGCGGGGTATTCCCATGACTCAAGATTGACAATTATATCTTCCACCAGTCCGTCAAGTGTTACAATGGAACTGTTAGCAAGCTGTAGGATAGTGGGTGTAGACCTAATGGTTAGGATATTCAAATACTCCATAGTATGCTTTTTCATTACATTAATGGTTGCACCTACATCAATTAGGACATTTTTTATCATCTGACCATTAATATTGACTTGTACGACAGGACTTCCAGGATCAACATATTTTGGCATGACTACCTTCCTTAACATAATATCTGTCAATTTTCCAAGAACATGGATAATTTGAGGATCCTTTTTCTTTCTTCTAGGTTTCTTCAAGCAAGCCTCCTTAATGGCTTTTCCATAGATTGAGACATCTTTTATTGCTTGAAAGAGGGGAATTTGGATATGTGCATTCTTTAGCTGATCTAAAATATCAAAGGTAGGCACTTCTATGGATTTGGGTGTAGTATCTTGCAATATCTGAGGAAAACGTGGTTTTACTGGATACTGTAGGACAAGCTCCTTAGAGGAATTTTCTAATATAGGTGTCTGTTCTGCAAGACCAGTCACTATTTCATTAGATGGAGGATGTTGTATTTCATTAATTACTGGTGGTTGTGGAGCAGGTAAGGTGGTTCTAGACCTGAGATGGATATCATTAATATTCAGGGCATAGGCTGGATATTGATTAGCTTCTACAAAATACATAGGCTGTTGTTGCTGCTACTTATTACTAGGATTTGGTAATGGCTAAGCAGGCATAGGCATTGGTTTTGGAGGGCTAGTATTTGTAGGAGATGATGCAGGAGGTGGAATAAGAGTTGGAGGTTGCGGCTGCTATGGCTGCAGGAATCTGGGGGATTGGTTCTGCCATTGCTGAGAACTTCTCCACTAAGGATTCTGTTGCCAGTTACCTTGGGGTGGAGCCCATTGTCCTTGTTGGTGCTACCAACCTCCTTGAGGAGATTGCCATTGTGAATTTGGATAGCTAGGCCATGTTGGCTGAGAGGTATTCCATGATGGTGATGGGCCATATGTAGGTTGCCATTGGTTACTATAATTAGAGTAGGGATTACCAAAAGTTAGAGGGTCTTGAGGCATATCTTGTCTTGGATCCCATGGATGCCTTTGTGCAACATAGAATACTTGGTCATCATCACCTTCTACTGCCTTAAAGTCAGTAGGTAACTGCTTAGCCTCCATATTAGCCACCATCTTACATCTGTAGTCACACTTCTTTTGTCGACAATGTGGACAGAACTCAGCCAAGATTGCTTCAGCTTCCTCATGCTTCTTTTGAGCTTGCATAGTATCCAACTGTGTAGCCATATTATTTATGATATCATGCTTGAAAGCAAATAGAAAATTTGAAATCTCCATCCATGAAACTCCGTTATTAGAAGATTTTCCCATTGTGGCCTGATGACCTCTTCCTTTCTTGACACTTGCTCAAGAGTAATTGCAGCATATGCCCTTAATATCATCCCAAGGCACTTGGGTTATATTTCCTCCTCCCATTAGATCCAGAGCATCAATACAGGAATCATTGATTCCCCTCAGAAAAAGTAATTTCTAAGATTCTTCATTGAGAGTATGGTCTGAATTCTTTTTCAAGGAAAACAAAAACCTTGAGACATAGTCTTCCAAGTTTTCATCCTCCTTCTGCTGAATTCGGAATATATCATCACCTTTCTTACCACTCTTGCAATATTCCTTATATTTCTCAAGAAACTTGGTTTGCATGAGTTCCCAACCATCAAAAACATCCCTCCCCAAACTCATGAACCATCTTAAAGCACCCTCTTTCAGAGTGGAAGGAAACAACTTAAGTGTATGAGCATCTATGGTATAATCATAACTTCGACAGAGGATGTCAAACTCAAACAAGAAAGTGTCTAGGTCCTCAGTTACTAGTCCATGGAAATTAGGAAGTAATGAAGAAGGAATATTTTTGAGGTTATCATTACCTTGCTGGGAAATGATAGGGAATTCAAAAGCAGGAGGTCGATTAGGTGGATTTTGTGCCATATCTACTTGATGAAGTATTAGAGCAAATGGATTTTCCTGGGTTCTTCGTCAGCAAGGTCAAATGGAAATTCAGCAAGTGGGTCTTCAGCAAATGGATTGATATCTTGGTTTCCTTCTTCCTCAAATAGATTGTAAGTTGGTTCAAAATCGTTATCAATGAAGGAAGGGTTTGGTAAGAATCTCCCTAGAGCGTCTCTTCTTCTATGCATGTAACGGACTCAACTGAAAATTGAAGGTTTTGAAATTTTTTGAGTAAATATACTAAACTACTACTAACAATGACTATGACAGGTTCTTAGCTTGACACCATCCCCGACAATGGTGCCAAAAATGCTTGCGCCCACAAAAAGATATAGAAGTCACGGTAAATCCTAACCTGGGAATTGGACATTCCAGTAGGTGACTAACATCTTCTCCATGGGAACCCTATGTGTTAGAGTAGGTGTATAGAGACATGCACATGGTGTGTTATAAAGGATTAGTGACCATCACTCATGTCACCTTGCTATAGGTATGGGCCTAGGAGCATATTCAAATCACATGACTAGACATTTTGGTCGTAGAGGAGAGAGATGATGTCCTCCCAATAGTATTTGATTATGTAGGGGCATTACATTACAGGAAGGTGCAAATCCTAGAGTATTGGTAATGCATTTTTTATGATCTTACAAATAATTAGATAGTGTGGTCGTATGAGGATCGAGATTACTGGTCCTAGACAGCTAAGGAGCAATTATATAAGAGATTTATGTTCACATGGTGTTACGTGATTGGTAGGGACCCCTTCATCATAGAGCTATACAAGCTAGATTGGGTCACTCAATAGTTTGGAATTAGGTAGGATATCCCAACAGTACTAATGGATTACTCAGGAGAGAGGTTAGGGATAGGGAGTTCCATCCGATAGAGCGAAACATCAGTGGGGTTGGTTGGTAGAGAAGGTGTGGAAATGGAGAGGGCTCCTGGATGATCCAAGTGTCATAGAGAGGTATATAGTATGGTGGTAGGGGAATATTTTGGCATGGATTTCCTAAGTGGAGGAGGTGATAGGAAGCAAGGATGAGGAGGAGGAGGGTGGGTAGAAAAGTGGGAGAGCAGTGGGCACATGATGAGGAGAGAGTGGAGATAGATATCATTAAGGAGAGGGCCCTGGTGGTATATCAACCACCACTTGTAGATGAAGTAGTTGTGATACTATCAGGAGCCCAAGCCCTCATGTACATCTTAGAGTAGAGGCCATGGAGATTAGAGGGGGAGATAGAGTGATTGCAAGAAGAGGTTGAGAGGCTACAGGGGGAATATGTGAGATAAGATGATTGGGTAGCAGCAGAGGCATATGGGTTCAGGGAAGGTGGAGATGTTACAAGTCCTAAAAAAGGCCATACAAGGAGAGAGGGATGATATAGTGGGATGGGTTGAGCAAGCAGAGGGGTAGGTGTAGGGGATGAGACTAGCATAGGATGCTTGGGAGTTGGAGAGGAGTCTATTATAGAAACAATGAGATAGATACAATTGAGAGAGGAATGTGGCATAATTACCTATATCCCTATATGATGACACTATCTAAGAGGTAGGCTACTAGATGGGAGCCTATGACACAACCATGTTTGATCCTACATGGAGGGCAGCCCCATATACATAGGTTGTTAGCAAGAGGGTGGTATCATCGTGATTGGGGCCCACATAGTCAGGTGATCCCACAATATTGGTTTACAATTTTTAGGCAAACTAGACACTGAACTAATATTTTTTAACTAAATCTTCACTTTTGAGCTCCTATCATAGCTAAACTGTGAGGAATTTGAAGATGATGAAAACTAGTGATTTGTGAAAAAATTTCTATAGATTCTAAATATTTTTTTTTTCAAAAAACTGGGAATCAGATTGCACTTTTTTTTCCATCTCCTTCGAAAACTAGTTTTTTTGTAAAAACAACATCTTTAAGGAGTGGCGCTCACTGTATACAACATAAATTTTGTTGTATGAAGGATAAAATTCTATTTTTTTTAATTTAGATTTGTAACTATGATATCTAGCACTTTTATTTGGTTTCATAGTATTTTATAAAATTATTTTTCCTTAATCAAGCTTTGAAGTCAAACCAGTTACAATTGAAACAGAGGTGGAATATATACAGCATGATTTTTAATGTATGTATCAAAATTTTAAAAAAAAAATTAATGGATCAAGGACATCAATAGCTTGAACATAATTTCTAAAATTTTATTTTGATAATCTTCTATTTTTCCACATGTGCAAAACATAGAGCTTGATTTTTCAGTGAAAAACCTATGTTTAATAAAATAAAAAAAACATACATAATAAAACAAAAACATATTATTATATTCATTGGATAGCTCATTCCAAGGACTACCATGATCATTTGAAATAAATTTCAAATGAATTCATTTGATCCCCCAAAAGGTAAATCAAAAGTGATTTTTTATCAGCATTTTGATAGGTGTAAAGGAGACTCCATTGTAGGTATGGTTTAAAACTAGCGAGGTTCTATCCAAGGGGGTTTGATCTAAGGTGGTTTTATCAAATCCTCTTCAGTTGAAATCTTTAAAATGGAACTTTTAAAGGCTTAAATCATTATATTTTTTAAAAAAATTTGATTTCAGCAAAAATCAGAATCTCCCAGAAATTGTTAACGAGCTTTGTGGGTTTACCCAGTCAAGAGAATTAGGTGAGACCAATAGCTATAGGGAGACACTATCGAGAGACAAGGGGAGAGTTTTCAATTCACCATAGTGATCAAATGCAGGGAGTAGTTGTTAGGAGGACAGGGATGACAAACAAGATGTGGAAGGGCAAGATCCTAGTTTTGATAGGTGCACAACAGATGGTGTATATAGGTGCAAAGTTGATGTACATATTACTTTTCCTAACTAGATAAGAGATTCTTTATATCCTTACTGATTCAGGACACATAATATGTTAGCTATACTCACACCGATTTGTATATTTTGATTCTTCTATACATGTAATTATTTTATGGACACTATATGTATGAATCTTATTATGGACATTATGGACTTTATATTTTGATATATATGACATGTCATACCATGATTATGCTCTATACATGATGTTTATGTGATGATTTTGATGTTTTTTATGCATATACGTATGATTATGATTATGGTGTATGTATGTGATTATAAGGATGATGGATGTATTTATGATGACATGCATGATATGGATGGGATGGATTATGTCTAACACTTTGTGATGTAGGATTGGACTTTTTATGATTTATGATTATGATATGGATGTGATACTAATGATTGGTGATGCAAGTGCTGACATGACTGTGATTTATTATGCATGTATATGAGATGATGATATATGATTATGTATGCCATGTATATTTGTGTATGAGATGATGATGTATTATTATCTATGGATTATATGATATAATGTGGATGGAATATGAACATGCATAATGTCATGGATGGACTAAAAAAATCTAATTTAATGGAATCTATTTAACAAAATGAACATAGTGTAAAAATATTAAGATGCTTAGAATAAAAAATCTATATTATTCCAAACAAATTAATTCATAATGGAAGTGATAATGAAAAATTAAATGAATTAAGATGCTTAGAATAATAAATCTATATTATCCTAAACAACTTAATTAATAATGGAAATGGTAATGCAAAATGAAATTATAATGAGATGGATAATGAAATTGATAATGCAATAGATATTGCAACCTAATAAAATGATGATGGAATGGATAATTAAATTGATAATGCAATGGATAATGCAACTTAATGAATTGATAATGAAATTGATAATGCAATGGATAATGCAACTTAATGAAATGGATAATGAAATTGATAATGCAATGGATAATGCAACTTAATGAAATGATAATGAAATGGATAATGAAAATGAAAAGTGAAAGGGATCATGATGGGTGATATAGTGCACCTATAAAGACTATAGGGACCCTTCTAGGAAGAATGGGTATAAGATGTCACTTGCACAACCAAAAATCAATAATCATAGGTTAAGGAAAATAGATTGGGATAAATGAAATGCAATGGGAGGATAAGTGAAATATAGATCTAATGCCATTCTATCACATTAGGAGCACTGAATTTTACTATAGCATAGGATACTATATGCCAAGGTATAAAGAACCAAGGCCAATTGGTATCTAATGCATAGGACTGACACAAATAACAAGAAGGTTATCCCAACATCCCAAAGTCGCAAGGGCTTTGGCAGGGCCTAATCTTGGAATAACCACAAGCATGAAGGATACCCCGATGTAACAAAAGACCAAAAGTATCTTTGTGGGTATGAAATAGGAAAACCAAGAAGACAAGATAACACAAAAATAAATATATGCCACTATGTCTACTATTCAAAGCATACCATGATTTTATGGATCGTGGCGACCTCAAGTAGGTATAATAGGAAGCTCAAAAGATTAAAAAAATACCAAAACCACCAAAATATCATAATAAATTTCAAATCTCCTTTTCCATAGGACCAATAGGTGGATGAGATTTATGCAATCTGATATCAGGGAGGATACATACTACTAAGACCAAAGATATATGGGGGTATATTGTTTGAACGAAATGACTTAGGATACCTGAAAGATATTGAACATCATTGGGATAATGGAATTTTTTTTTAGGAACCAACTAGATAGGGGCTCTTGATGACATGACACAACACCAAGACACACCCTAAGGGACAAACCTAGGGTCTCGGGGGCTAATCAAAGATTATCCTTACCAACATGATAGCACATAAACCTCGTAGTTGATAAAAAACTGATGACTAACTATGGATAAAATAGAAAGAGGATGATGAAGACCCAAATGGATAGACAATAACCTCAAGGGCTAATAAAATATGGCCTTGCCTACATGAAAGCATAGAGGCAATGTATTTCAACAAAAGGGACCAAAGATCAAAAATCAACATGAGACCTAATGATAAAAGATACAATGAAGGAAGCTCGATGGGGACACAAAACCGATGATACAACATGATATACAAGTGATGAAAAGCTCAAGATTTGGGATAGTAAATCTATATCATCTAATGCTAAATCAAAATACACCAAGCGATGGATGATAGGATGAGGATGGATGATGGATACGATAAGATGCTAGGATTGAATGCATGGGTAGGATGATGGATATGAAAGCATGTGAAAAAGTGGGGTGGAAGGTAGATAATGATTAAGCCCTCTACAAATGGAACTTGTTGCCAAGTTTTCACAAAATTTACTTTTCCAAGGCATCACCAAGGGTGGTTTTCACCATAGGATGAGTTATTTCTCTTTACTATTTTTGGATTTTGTTTGACATATTTTTACTTTTTCTATTTTTTTGGATTTTTTTCATTTTTGGTATTTTCTAGGTGGGGTAACCCAATTGAATTAGGTGTAGAACTATTTTGGGTGTAAAATGTTGATAGGACATTCCAGGGATTCCCCCTTAGGTGTATCAAGTCTATATTCCCTAGAACCATATTTGGCTATAATAATATAAGGCCCTAACCAATTAGCCTCAAATCTACATTTCTTCTCTTAGTCCTATTGGGTATGTTGATTTTCTTTTAGCACAAGATCTTCAATTTAGAATTGATGAGGTCAAACCTTTTTATTGTAGCTTCTTCTGAGCTAGTTTTGGTATGATTGAAGGTGACTATAAGCACTGAGACACTTTTCATCCAAGATCTCTAGCTGACTAAGACAAGCAACACTTATTCTTCGTCACCGATTAAACTCTTCAAAGAAATTTGAAGTGATCTAAGTTCAACCTCAATCGGCAAGATGATATTGGTTCCATACACAAGTGAGTATAGGGTAGCACATGTAGGGGTGTGGATGGAAGTGTTGTAAGCCCAAAGGTTAGGATTGAGATGGAGGTGCCAATCATGACCAACATTGTTGAAAACCTTCTTCAATATTTTGATTATGGTTTTTTTGGTCGCTTCAACTTGACCATTACCTTAGGGGTAATAAGGTGTGGACCAATATTGCTAGATGTGAAATTTTTTTCATAGTTATCAAATTTTCTGGCTCTTAAATAGCTTTCCATTATTGGTAATGATGGTGGAAGGGATACCATATTTGCATAGAATATGTTAGAGGATGAATTTTGAAATTTGGGTGCCTGTGATGAGGGAGAGAAGAATTAATTCCACAAATTTGGTGAAATACTCAGTGGTAGTGATAATGAAGGTAAGGCCATTGGAGGATGGGGGGTATATATTGTTGATTAGGTCTAAACCCCATTGTTAAAATGGCCACCATGGTGTTGTAATCGGTTGCAAATATTGTGCGGGAGCATGGATAAAATCTGCATGTTGTTGGCATGATAGACACTTCTTAATGAACTCACATCCATCATGCTCTATTATCGTCCAATAATACCCAATGCATAGTATATTTTTTGCCAAGGCCATTCAATTAGTATGGGCCCCGCATACACCACTATGTACCTCATTTAATGCAACTCAATATTTTGATTCATTTTTACATTGAAGTAGAGTTCCACCATATCCCCTACAATAAAGTGTGTCTCCTAAGATAGTGTAATGGGATGCATAATAGATGAAGGCTTTGCATTGGTTTTGGGTTAGGTTGGGCAAGAGGATTTTATCATGTAGATAGGTTTAAATATTGTGATACCAAGGAGATTGAGGACCCACGATTTCACACATCATTTCCATATCTAGAATTTCATATGAGGGGATTAGTATCTATTCCATTAGGAATTTGCAATACGTACAGTCTTAAGGAATATCTATAAGTGAGATGATTGTTTCCATGGTATTTGTAGCTTTATTTTGTAGTCTAGGAATCTGTTCAAATTGGATTTAGCTAAAGTACTTCTTGAAATCATTGACAATGCATTTGTAGGGAAGAAGATTGTCGTCTTTGGTCTGAAACTCATCAATGAATTTTTTAATGATAAGTTGTGAGTCTCCATAAACATGAAGATGATTTATGTTCCATTGGACTACTATGTGAAGACCAGTGATTAAAGCCTCATATTCGGCAATATTGTTCATGCATGGGAAAGCTAGCCTGAATGACTTAGGGATGAAGTCACCTTGTGGAGTGATAAAGAGGATTCTTGCACTTGCCCCATCCTATGTATACAAGCCATCAAAATATAGTTTCTATATCTCTTTCTCTAAAATTTTGAACACTAACTCATCTGTAAACTTAGTCACTGAAAGATAGGCGTCAACTAGAGGAGCATATTCTAATTGATCACCAATAACTTGTCCCTTAATTGTTTTATGATCTACATACTCAATATAAAATATTCTCAACATGACCCACTTAGCCATATGACTAGTCAATGAGGTTATGTATACCAAATACATAATTGGATCAACTTTGGATATCAATTTGATCGGGTGATTGAGAATATAATGGAAAATATTTTGAGAACTAAACACAATCGCTAGACAAGCTTCTCCATAGGAAAATAATTAAGCTCATGTCCAACTAGTGTCCAGCTGATATAATTGTGTACAAGTGAATTAAATTTACTAAAATTCAAGAAACTAAGAACATGCAAATATTAAAGCCACAAACAAACACTGAGATTGGGCTAGGTGAAACTCAAACAAGTTAATAAAATAACACTATTTTTACCTTGTTTGAGCTTTATGGAGTTGTTTTCCCTCTTTGATAGCTTGATATGTGTGCTCTAGGATAGTTTTGGCAACATAAAAGCTTGATTTTTCTTGATTTTAGATGGAAAAACTGATGTAAGATGAAGATAGGTGATAGTAGATGAAAAATTGGCTATGGAAGTTGAATGAAGGCTTGATATGAATGTGCTAGAATGTGGTAGTATGAGTTAGAATACAAAAATGACTAAGTGTTAGTCATTTATCCAAGGGAGATAAGAATGGACAATGGAGATTGAAAGGAGGAAGAATATCAAGGGTTGAGATCCAAGGTTGACCAAAGGAATTAAAAATTCCTTTTTAATGTGCATAGATAGGATAATATTCTTTTGGGAAAGGGTACTTGGAAGTACCAAAGGTAAGGGATGTGACAAAAGGGAATTAAAAATTCCCTTTATAACTAAGGAAACATTCAGGTTAGCATTACAAAGCATAAACAAACCAAACCCTAGCTAACAATGAAGCATAATAGAACATAAAAGCATAAACCAATGAATAATCTCACCAAAAAAATTCATGTATTCCATGCTTCATCTCCATTCCCCCTCTCCATTTTTCTGTAAATAGTATTTGGCCTCAAATTTTAGGGAGCAACTATGACCTATGACATGACTAAGAAAAATATTAAAGGATTCAACTAAGCAATTGCCAGTGTACTCAAAAATTCACAAGCATAAGTCATCAAGTGTGAAGTCGTGACAAAATGAGGTTGGCATTGTCCTTTTATAGAAATCAATATTTTGGATGAATGGCTAGGATTAATAATTGACAAATGCCCTAAGATGGAAGGTTGAGATTTAACATGACAACTTAGCAATTAGGGTTAGGTAAGAATTAGGTTAACATTTGAAATGGAAGGCTATGATTTTTAGGAAAATCAAATCAAGAGAGATTGCTGGAAAATCAAATAAGGATTTAAAATTATTTAAGTTGGAAGAGACATTTAAGTTGGAAGAGACAGTTTCCTTTTCGAATTAATAATCAATTTAATTCAAAAGATATGGGGCCATGACAGTAAATAATGAGTTTTAATTATTTACTTTGTGGGAAAATGGAAAGTGGGATTTAAATAAATGATTTTATTTAAATTTGGAGGAAAAGACAAAAGGGGAAATTAAATAATTAATCAAAATTATTTAATTGTAGAGGAAAGGGAAAGTGAATAATAATTAAAAACATTTAGGGATTTATTTAATTATAGGACATAGGAAATTAATGATGTATTTAAATAAATAAATATAATCTATTTATTTAGATAATCAGGAGGAATAAAAAATAGAAATTAATTAAATAATTAATAATTCTTTAATTAATAGTTGAATTAGGACTATAGGACATAATTAAATATTTAATTATGTTGAGAAAGAATATGGTAAGTCATAGAAAAATAAAAGCTTGCAGGTGTAGGTTATTTTTATGTGTCTACATTTTTCCCCTCTTTTTCATGATGTAGTTAATTGCATCATGACAAAGAAAATTCAATCAAAACATGCCTCGGTGTTAGCAAGGTAGACCTATGCCCCCTTAGAAGAATTTTACAAATTTTTCTAAAATTTTCTAAAAATTTGAAAATTGTTTTGAAAAGTCAAATTAATGAGAAAAAGGCTACTGTGATGAAAGAAATGATATTCAGGACCCTCAAAGTCGACATAATGTAGTTTGAAGGCCTAGGCGAAGCACAACCAACACAAGCCCTAGAAAAACCCTAATTTTGGGGGGGGTATAAATAGGAAATTGGAGAGTCAAAAGGTCATTTTACACTTTTAAAGGTTGGAGATTAAGAGATCTGAGTGGAAATGGATTGTGTTCCTCATAGAGAGCACAAAGACTATCAAGTGTAGACATTCAGACGACCAAAGGGTGTAGGAGATCCAATGAGTACCCTCAAACCTACTTTGTCAATTTTTCATTTCATGCATTTCTAGGTAGGATAAAAATTTAATAGTCAATTGTGTTGTTCCACGATAGTTGCAAGTTCTATCGTGTTCGCCACAATTTATCACGATTCACAACAAGTGTGATGAACATTTCCTAGGGTAGGGTAGGTTTCAAATTCTTTGTTACGCATTTGTGGGATCCTGATCCACATATGTAAATGCATGACACAACCAACTGTGGTGATGCACAATTGTTAGGGTTCATCCAGAACCGTTAGGGCTTGTGCGAAACTGTTAAGGGTTATGGAAAACTTCTATATGAATGATGCAAGAATTTACATAGGCCACAATTGCTTTAGAGGTTCAACACAATTGAGCTCCTATGATGCATCTTTGAAAGCATGCAACACATTTTCTATTGCATGATGCAATTGATAATTGTGTGATGCAATTACCTAGTGACAAAGTTTCCCTAGTGTAGGATTTACTTTCTTTTATAACATGTGCCAAATAGGTTGAGGTAAGTTGTCTAACTAGCATAGTGTCTCTCATGTTGGTTACAAGTTCAATTGGATCTGATTTGCACTCAGGATTCATGGCCACCTAATACTTATTGGTTGCGAGATTAGTTGACCAATGTTGAAAAGTGTAGGTTATGGCACCTCGGGTTATTTCATATGACATTCATGCTCATCATTAGGGTGAATAGGGGTATGTTGAATACACTTTCCAAGAGATGGAACTCAGACACATTTTTGTTCTATCTTCCTATAGGAGAGGCCATGATCACACTAGAGGACATCTATAGGGTTTTTCAGTTGCCGATCTGAGGTAAGCGAGTTGAATATGACCCAGGTCAATGTTATCAAGTGTTGACTACTTACTATGTATATGGAGATGTCAGGGATCAAGGTATTGACCATTACAAGATTGGATGGGAGACATCGGTTGCTCGATATGAGCGGTTTGACTACATATTGTGTAGATTGATAGCTGGTGTAGTTATGCCAGATCGTCGAGGGCATGGATTTATAGTTAGATGGGGGGAGATTCTTTTCGATATGATGGCCAGTGAAACTTTATATGGATGGGGGCCATGTTTTTTAGTTATGGTTTATTTTAAGTTGTTGGCGATATGGAGTCGGTATGTCATCATAGATAAGGTATCTAAGATAGCAGTGCCATAGTGATTTTCATTTTTATCACTTCAAAGACACACACAACTATGCCATAAAGCAGAAATAGGCACAGTGAATTCCCCATTGATCCTCTAAGAAAATTAAATGCTAAACTAATAATAGATTCAAAAAAAGCATAGATTCAAGAATATAGAATCATAAAATATGAAATACAAACCATGTGGACACAAATTTACGTGGGGAAAACCCTTTCGGGTAAAAAACCCCACCCTCCAAAACACTCAACTCTAATGTATTATTCAGTAACAAATAGTTACAATACAAAACCAAAGCTATTCTCTTCAGGGGTTTACATCTTGTCTATCTAGGGAAGGTAGGCAAGACAAACCAAAAACTTCACATAGTTACAATGACTCTAAAGTCATACCATGTAGATTCCCTTCAACTCCTCAAAAATTCTCTCAGCTAGCCTCATGGTCTGGACAAGCTCAAGGCATAACTAGGTTCACATCTCAGCTTATCTGTGACACAAAGTGTTAATAGTTACAGTGCCTTAGCATACCACTCTAACACTTTTCCACCTTTTTTGTGACCAAGTTCAAAGTATTCGACTAACCCAAGTCATAATTTTTCAAAACGCCTTCCAACCAACCAATTGGGTGGCATTAATATGCACCTTACCTCTGCTAGACATATCTGATTGCCTCTAACCAAGTCGCCCTGCAAACACACATCAAGCCATCTAGGAATTCAACTTGCCACAATCAAATATAGTCAACCATCAGATTTTAGCCTTCATTTAATGCATTCATCGCACTAGACTTCGGCCAATTAGTTGTTGAAAAAATTCCACATGTCACGACTCCATTCGTCTATCGCTTTGACCATTTTGCTCTAGCTTGGTCAACCAAGCTCCGAGCTCGCCTGAGCTCCTATCACGCTACCGTCGTGTCCAACGAGCCACCCTATGGTGTGGTGGTTAGCTCATCCGAGCTTTGCCAGACTTCACTGCACTAACACACTGAGTTCACACTCCTACCACAATATGGCGGTAACCTCCTATCAACCCAACCTTGGCCACCAACCACGCTACTGTTGGGCTTGACTTTTCCCATCACGGTATGGTGGTAACTATCTTGTAGATTGCCAGTAGTCATACCACATCACCACGGCTTAATTAACAAGCATCAGCGGTAAGGCAATAAGCCTCCACTGTTAACCATCATGGTTCCACCATGCCACCACACCCTAACCGCCAGACCACCACGGTATGGTGGTAGCTGCCAAACCTGACCGTCGTCATCAACTGCACTATTGCAAAGGCCGCCAGGCCACCCCACGGTAGGGAAATGACCACCACTAAAACTACCAATAGTCTCACTACGGCTACTGCAGTCTCCTCAAGCACTGCCCATAGTAGGGTGGTAACACACACAAAGCCATTGCCTTCCAACCTCTAGTGGTTTACCATGCCCACCATAGCTTAAGGATAAGCCTCCATGGTAGGGCAGTAACCGCTTCCTCTACTAGCTTGCCACCACTACATCGTTCACCGCACCACTACCAAGCATAATGAAGACCACCATGGTAGAGAGGTAACACCACTCAACCACTAAACAAAGTGGCACATAGTAGAGCGGTAAACCGTTCAACCTCACCACTAAGTAAAACATGTAGCGGTATGGAAGTAAAAGCTATAAACTTGGAGAAATCAGCCAAGTCTTTAAGGGAAACCAGAATGTTGAGGCATAAATTTCCCAACAATCTCCCACTTGATGAGGACATTTAGGCTTCCTCTAAACTTGAAAAATTACCAACACAATGCCTCCATGCTCCAACCAAGACACTTGCAACAACATCTAGAAATGTCCACCATCTCAAGCAATAGCTCCAAACACAAGAACACTCCAAGGTGAAAATGCACCAATCTCAGGAATGCAAACATTTGATCCTTCAGGCGGAAAAGGCACCATAGAAATAGCAGCACAATGTGAACACATAATGAGAAACCATTCTCTAGAACAAGACTAACCATCAGCTAGAACTACAACTAGAAAAACTAAGTGCCCTTCATCCAGCTGATCAATCAAAACCACACAACTAAAAAATACCACTCACAGATCGTGCTAATCCATCAAATTACCCATACCTTAAATTTATGAGCATCAGTGAACTCATGCCAACACACAACCAACCCATCAACAGAAAATACAAGTACCGTGTGTCAACTAGTCATAATAGCCAAAACACATCTAGGTACCCCCACTGCAAAGGTACTCTCCAAATGAATGCAAAACAAGAACCATCACAAGTGATCCAGGCATAACAACTCCACCAATCCCTACACATAGAAATGAGTAACCATGTAGTTCTGAGGAACATCCACACTGATATGCACAACCTGCAATGTCCTATTGCAAGAAACATTTCTCTCATCAATCTTCCACCGTTCTTCCAAAAAACCTTCATATCTAATAGAAGAAGTCACAGGAACCTTCGTGTCATCACCCAAGTGACAACACATGACCATAGAAAACAGTGACCAAACCTGGCTCCATGTACATCTAAATCAATATAAACATACACGAAGAAAAGACTAGATTAGAGAGAAACAATAAATCATAACATGTAGCATCCTCCTACATACGCTTCTAAATTCCAGTTATGTCAAGAGTGATCTTCTTCACATCCTAAGGGAAATTCCTTAACAACATTAAAAAAACTACATGAATGTAAGCATCTCAAAAGAAGATCAGACTAACCCATATGAACATCTCCTATCAGTCCTCAAAAGTACAAGGAGATACACTATGTTGTCCACCTTCCATTATGAATCCTCCAGAATCTTAAATCAACAACTCAATATTCATATCCATGAAAGATAAAGCATATCACATATCTGAAATCTATAATGGAAAAATACCTTTCAAATAAACATCACTTTCGAGCAGACCAAGAAGAAAATAAAAGATGCTCCTCCAAGATATACAAGCCACCATGACTTACCTAGGAGAATTATCCTTCATGGTCTCTATTGAACTCACATTCAACCAAGGTGCACACTACTCGGGCTTTCAGTTGTAGCAGCAATATTCTCAAAATAATTCCAGCCTCACCTTATTCTCCATGCATCCTTGAGCACCATCATCATGTCATCTCATGCTAACTCCAATATGCATTACTATATTAAACATGAAGTCCTCCAACAAATGACCAAAGTTCTCAAAACATAGAGAAATGCTAGACCACTATCAAAGCTCCAAAACCTAGGATAGGAACTTATCATGACACAATGATCTACATGCCTCCAGTAGGAGATACCATGCTTCATGTGAACAATCTATGGTCTCAAGAGAAAAACAACATGCCAAAACTCTAAGAAGAGTAAATCATGACATAAAGCAAACAAACTCTAAACCAGCATCACCTATCAAGCACCACCAACATCTTAGCCAAAAACAACCGATTTCCTCCATGGCTCCAAGATGCTGCAAATCTTCAAATAGTGACCATGTAGATCCGAAAGAACTATTTTGCAGCAACAGGATCTAAGATCCCTTACAAAACATCTACAACACAAAATAAGATCATCCACCACCAAGTGATGAATCCATAGTCACTGCTAAAGCTCCCACTGAACCGTGACATCAATCTTTCTAAGCAACATGAATAACTACCTACTGATCCAAACAACCTTCAAGTACAACCAACAACATGCCCATCAAACAAGAACATTGAACAACACCAAGATTCCAAGATCGCATAGACAACACCATCACTGTCAAAAGCTTAACAATATCTCCATGACATTGTGATTCTCATGCTATAGGTCCTTATAGCTAACTATTCAGGTACTCAAAACACCATTCACCTTCTCATCTCAAAATAGCCATGCCAATACACAAGTGACCACAGACAAGGTCAACTAGCAAATCTGCAACAACACTGAAGCAATCTTGTGGATATTGATAGTCCACTTCTGAGTTGTCTCACTGCACCCAATGGGTAGCTAATCCATCAGCTTCACAACTCAAAGACCCACTTAAAAAAACCTACAAATCTATCATCGCACTAGAAACTGCAAAACTGAGATCATCAAAAGGAACAACCACGTAGACGAACATGCCTCAAACACCAGATCAATGACCAGATCTGAATTTCCAATCATGTCCATAACTCAAGCACTATAGTCCAAGAAACCAGTAAGCACCACACCAAAAGAATACTGAATAAGTAAAACACATACCAACACTCCCATGTAGAGAATACAACACACCTTCTCAAACTATGTTGAATTGCAACTATCTCATCCAGTAACACCCCAAAAGCTAGGGTCTAGAAAATAGCAAAATAACAGCTCCACACAAAACACAAATTTTCCTTGATCGTGCAAAACTTGCAATTCCACAGTGTTTATAAAACATCCACACATCTCCATATTCATTTCTCATCTGGACTATAAACCCCTAAACCTGCAAACACACAAAGATGACAAACATTGTTAGTGTTAGATCTAAATGCATGCAAAGAGTGAAGGATTCCCCATGAAATCCACCTATTTAAACTAGAATTAGGAAAATGAAGCACAAAACTGAAATATAAAAGAGATTAAATCCTATTCTAGCCAATAGTATGATGATCTTATGGGGGAATTGGTGCCAATGGTGAGTTGCAATTAGCCCTTTCCCAATTCCTATGGTTGCAATGTGGATTGATGAAGAAATGGTCAAATCTCCAAAGAGACTTGAGCATAATCTTGATGCAAATGTGAAAATATTAGGAGTGTATGGATGAAATGGGAAAAATTAGTTCTCAATTGAAGAGAGTAACTGTGCATGTAAATTGTGGATAATGATGGATTTGAGTATAGTAAGTTTACTCAAATTGTGGATGTTTGAATGAGAGAAAGAGTCTCTCATTTATAGATTCCCAAGTTGGAAGAATGAGGGATTTGGATGAATGTGGGATAAAAGACCAACCAATGAGAAGAGGCCACTTGTCCACATGTGACTGGAGGAGGAATGAGCACATTTTGGCCAATGTGCATGATGAATGCCATTGGATTCAAATTTGAATTTTGAATGTGACATATTGGGGGTAGAGAAGAATGGAGTTAATGTCACTTGGCTCAATGCACAAGGACATGTAAGAGGAGTGAATGCCTTGTTGGAAGTACCCATCCACTTGAATTTTTTGAATTCAAATGAAGGAATATTCCCTTTTGATGTCATGTGAGGAAAATAGAGATTTAATAAATTAAAGTAATTGATTTATTGTGCAGGTTGCATTCTCTAGAGGATTTTAGTGAGAAGGATTAATTTAATCATGGATTTGATTAATTTAATGAAGAATTAGGTGATGTGACAATTTAGACTTAGATTTATGAATTGATTTAGGTCAAGAATTGAGAGGAAATGATTTATTAAATAAATGATTTGATACATTTAATCAAGAAGGAATATGTTAGATTAAATCAAATAAGGTTTAATTTATTTAATTTAATGAGAGGACTTTAGGTATTTAATTAAATAAAATGAATTATTTAATTAAAATAGAAAGGTAAGGTTAATTAAATTAAATTGATTAATTTAATCAAAGGAGGTGATAGACTTAATTAGATGAATAATGATTAAGAGACAGAATGTATGATTTAGAAAGAAATGGTGTTAGTAATCAAGATCAAGTGTGTTGAATGACATTTGTACATTTTCTATGTATACATTTTGCCCCTCTTTGAAGCAATGTACTTGTTGCATTGATTCAAAGAAATAAACTGATATGATCAAAAGTTAAAAAATTCTCGATTTTTTCAGATGCCCCACTATTGCCCCAGCAAGAAGGATTACATTGGTATACTGCCCCCTCGAGAGATCGAGCAAAAATATACGATTTTTTGATTGAGATCACGGTAAAATGCGAGAGGAGTGGTTCTATTGATCAGAGGATGAAAGATAATTCTTTGATGTAGACAATTATGATGATGTATAGATAGTCATCAACCATGGGTAGCCTCGTGTATATTTTGATACAACACACCGATTTTAGATAGAAATGTTAGTAAAGATAGAAGAATAAGAAGAATAAGATGGATGGAAGGAGGATCCGCACAAGTTCACATTATTACCGATGATGATGATATATTGCTTACCAGGAGTTGGGATTTTCAAAGGGCCAATTGCTTTATGTTTGATAACACACATAGGTACGATGCATCAAGGTATAAAGGACCAGGATGGCATTGTACCTAGTGTGATGGACTCTGACTCGACAATCAGATAGGAGTGCTCTTTTTCACACTTGACATACGGAAACCTTGCTAGGACAGACCCACCAAATCAAGTATTCGCCAAGTTATTTTACAAGAGTATCTAGCAAGCACAGCAGATAAAAAATATAATGATCACTGCCCCATTCCTTTCTCTCTAAACTTGTTTTGTTTAGGCATATTGAGAGGCCCTTGGAATGAGCACAAAATAAGATAAGTCATAAAGACCAAATAAAGTAAAAAAAAAGCTAATGTTCGTCATACCACTAGCCAAGACTAACTACTGTGGGGTACCTGATGCTTATGTCCATCATAGGAAAGCTTCATCCTAGGACATGTAGTGATCAGGGTTTTGGTGGGATTGATTGGGTGATAATCTATTGATACTCCGAGTTGACCAACTTGCTTGCTTACTAACTTAGACTTTCACAACTTTTGACGATTAGAGCGTTCACTTTTGAACCTGCTAAACTGGCTTCTGATTGACTCACCAAAGGGTGAAGGTGACGATTGATTTTATTATGAGTGATGACAATCACAGGTGAAAGCGAGATGAAATGGATGCACCATTTTGGATTTTCAGATATTTTGAGCCTGTTTTTGGAATTTTTACATTTTTCAATGTTTTTGGTATTTTGTGTCTCGGGGGCCGATCAAGGATGGCCTTGCCTACGTTTAAGCTCAAAGATGACGTAGTTCAGACTGATGATGGACTGACTTGATGATAATATGGGCAAACGAATTGCCATTTTATTTCTTAAAGGACTGACTTAAGATGCAGACTAGATGGGAAAACGGATTGCCAATGCGACGGACGCCTAAAGGACTAACTCTAACTATCTCGGGGGATGATCAAAGATTAACCTTGCCTACATTCAAGCTCAAAGATGACGTATTTTGACAAGGTGAAAGACTGACAAGACTTAGTGATGAATTTGTTTTGAATATTTTCTTGATATTTTGACATGTTTTGGATTTTTGAATGATTTGGATGTTTTTGATTTTTGATGAATTTTCTAATGTTTTTAAATTTTTGCATGATTTTGAATATTCGAATATGTGATGATATGAGTGCTCTATTTCAGGATTTTTTTGAAAACCAAGCTTAATGGTTGATCAATTGGATTGATGGATTGATAGTTTGACTAAGTGTGTTAAGTCAAACAAAGATGATAATGCACTTGTAAATTCCAAGAAGTTGTGTTATCCTAGAGTAAACTCATACAAAAAGGATAATTTGGCTAGGTGTGTTAAGCCAAATGAGGTGATTATAGATTTGATAATTTGGCTAAGTGTGTTAAGCCAAATAGAGATGATAATGAACTTGTAAACCCAAGGAAGTTGTGTTATCCTAAAGTAAACTCGTTCACAAGATGATAGTTTGACTAGGTGTGTTAAGTCAAACAAGGTGATGATTGATTGGATTCAATTGATCAATGATGAAGATTGATTTGGAAAAAAATAGCTTTGATGATTTGATGTGACATTGAAGTACACATTAGATGCAACTGATATTGATTGTTTGGATTGATGTTCGACGAAAGATAAAGCTTTATAAGGAACGTCTTCTTGTCAAAATATTCCATGGGCTAGTGATTTGGATTTGGCAGCTCACAAATGCCTTGACCAATTTAATTTTATGTTTTTCAATGTTCGGATCACCACATAAGTTGGAGGATATAGAACAAGATTTATTCCTTGAAGCAAGATCTTAATATCTGCCCCCAGTGTCTAGCAATGTATGGAATGCCATGGGTGGATTCTTGGATATGAATTATCTTGCAATAAGATAAGGGTGTTCAAATAGAGGATTCTCATTCAAATAATGCTTCAAGGCTTAGATAATGTATTGGATAGGATGGGATCAATGAAAATGACCCATGTCAAGATGTTTACCGTAAGCAAGTGTAAAGTGTGCATCAAAATTTGCCAAGATCAAGGTAACTTGGACCTTGGATGCAGATAGATAAAAATGGGTTGGATAAATAGTTCATGGATGAACGGATCATATGGATGGAAAGTTGACTTGCTTTCAGATTCGATAAGATGCTTTCCTCTGAAAATGGTGCATGTAGATGCTCGATTCTACACATGATGCCTGTTTACCAGGTTTTCATCATGGTACCTATCCAAAGCGTCACTGAAGCGGTTTTCACTAGAGGATGATTTTTCTCTTTACTATTTTCAATCCTTTTTCTAATTTTTTTTTGGATTTTTATATTTTTATATTTTTTTGTTGTCGCCAAGACGCTTGTTTTCCAAGTTTTCATCTAAGTGACCATTTTTTTAGGACATTTTTCTGATTTTTTTTTGTATTTTCTGAGAGATTTTAAGCTGATGTTGAGTCACCCGGTGGTGATGACTCTGATGCTTCTGTCATAATGTGCCATTGATATCCTTCATGAAGAAGTTGTCTTTCCAAGATACGTGCACGTGAATGCAACTTTTGAGATCCCTGATTTGCTTTGCTGACATCAGATTTAACTCTATTCTTGTGCACACATCGCGATAGCGTGCCTTCTAAATCCTTATGGTGAAGGGTTGCTACCAATACATGGTCAATACGAGAATTGGATATTATGCATGGAGGCAGGGATGGTGTGTGTTTGGGAATAAAAGATGGATTGGTTGACAGTTTGGAACCTTTCAGTGTCCAAACTTGGAAAGATGAGCAATAATGAGTGGATACGGAAGTGTGCTTGGAATTAAGACCAACTGCTTGATACACTTTTTATATCGCTTTAGAAGCTTTCTTTTTCTTTTGTGGACATCTTTGATGGATACTTTTCCCTTCTTTATTTTGCCCCATAGTTTATTCGACTAATGGAGTTTGATAGGGATAAAATTTCTTTGTATTCTTTGGTATCCATATGTATTTGATTTGATTCAAATATCCATTTTGATGTTGGTCCCAATTTGTGGATGGGGTGATGGGTGGATGAAGATTCATGATATGGTGGGTTGTAGTATTGACATCGGTTTCATGATAAGGATTCTTTGTGCTCCCTATGTTGACGTTTGCTCAAGACGAAGTTGCCCCCTATTTTGTGGAATTATCACTGATATGTTCATATCCCTTTCTTGCTGAATAACCAAGGCCATGATGTTTAGGATTTCCAATAATCTACAATGGTTCTAGGATACCTTGTTCATGCAGGCCTAATCCTTTGCCTTGATAATTCATCTGCTGAAATTTTTTATCTGCAATAGGATATGATTTACCTTGGAAAACAGGTGTTGTTCCTTCTCTGCTCTATGGCAAATATTCAAAAGTGATAGCTTCTTTATTGATGAGGTAGCTTTCCCTAAGAAAGGTGAGTGATCCAAATTTATAAGTGATAGGATCCTCCACATGTGGGATGACTTCCTTATTGATATCTTTAGCTGGATCTTGTGAGATATCATATTGTAGTGCTTCTTCAAGAAGTGTTGATGCTTCACTGTCCACACAAAAGTCTTCCTCATCACTCACTTCACAGGATGTTTTTGATTCATGACTTATGTAGAAGCCTTCTTCATGATTTGTTTCTGATATGTCTCTAGATTTCTCTATATCTTGACCATGTGCATAAATGTTAAGAGTAGGAGACTCTTGTTCCTTGGTGATGATATCAAGAGTATGAGACTCTTGTTTTGAATGAAGATCATCTACATGTCCATCCAAAGAAAGCATCTTATGGGTAGATGGAGGAGTATTTCCTATGTGGATGTGGTCATCTTGTATGGATAGGAGAGTGTCCATTATATCATTGTAGTAGCTTGGAGATACGAATTCTTGATCTTCACTAATTTTGGAATTACTTTCGACATGTTTTGGATCAATTTATTGACATGGGTCGATTTTAAAGGATGGATTGCTTATAGTGGGTTCTTGGACATCATTCTTAAGCATGGAAACTGGCTCAATATACTTTTGATCTTTAAGGATTCCTTCACTATCCATAATCATGAAGTCGAGGGATGTCAATATGTCGTTGGAAGGGCCACTGCTAGACCTTGGTGATAGATTTTGATCATTCTTTGGGATAAGTTCTTGAGATATGTCCTCTAACTTGTTGGGTGATGTCGAGACATTGTCAACATGATCATTGGTGGGTGGATCTGGGTTTATGTCAATAGGATCAAATAACATCAATACTCCTTGAAATAGATCTTTGTAGGAGGGATCTTGATCATGAATAAAAAATGGCTCTTGATGTATGTTGATTTGATCATTGGATGAGGTGGAAACATCTTCAAGGTTCTTATTGATAGATTTATCTTGATTTTTGATTTCAACAATTGTGGTGGGAATCTTTTGCAAGATTTTTTGAGCGAGTAATGGTTGTGTTTGCTATTGAGCCAACAACACTTGTTGTTGGTAATGTTGTTGTGCCAACAATCCTTTTTGTTTGGCTTGTTGTTGAGCTTCTTGTTGATGGATTGCTTGCAATATTTCTTGGAATTGTGCTTGCGGCTGCTGAGCTTGGCATTGGGCTTGAGCTTGAGCCTGTGCTTGTTGGGCTACTTGAGCTTCTTGCACAACTTGTGTGGCTTGTTGGGCTTGGAGTGCCTTTTGGCGGGCAGCTTCTTGAGTGGTTTGCAACACGATGGAGAATGAATTGATCATGTTGTGTTTTGATGGTGGTGGTGGTGGGTTGTGGATGGTGTTGATTGTTGGGATTGCTTGGATGGTTGCCACCTACTATTGCGATATCGATGGAAAAATGGGATGATTTGGTGTGATGTTTTGATTCGGTATTATTGGTTGACTTTGAACATTTTTCTGGTTGAGAATCACAATTCCTTGATTTAGGTAACTTTGATTTTTCATGGTGTTACCTTGACTTGAATCAACATATGGAGTTGCCAATATATTGCTAGGATTTTGAACAACATTGATGGGATTTGCAAACATGTCTACCCCAAAATTTTCCATGTACTTTTGAGGTTTGGAGGAGATAATGATGCCATGTATAAATGTGAGTTTCGATAATCAATTGGCATTGTGAGACTTGGATAGTTTGGTTGACTTGGATTACTCATGATAGATGAATCAAGTTCATATTCCATGTTCCTCTTGTGTTTTGACCTTGTTGTGAGACTAAACCTCTAAGGTGTTTAGGACCAATGATGAGATGAAAGATGAAAGGGTGAGTGATATGGGTATTTAAACGTTTAGGAACTTTGGATCAATGCTAGACTTTAGGAGTTGATCTAATTCGATTTTGAGGATAGTTTGACTAGGTGTGTTAAGCCAAACAAGATGATGGTGAATGATGAACTTGTAAGCCCTAGGAAGTTGTGTTATCCTAGGGGTAAATTTGCTCAAGAGGATTGAATTGGCTAAGTGTGTTAAGCCAATGAAAGTGATCATGAACTAGTAGACCTCAGGAAGTTGTGTTATCCTAGAGGCAAATTTGTTCAAGAAGATTGATAATTTGACTAGGTGTGTTAAGTCAAACAAGGTAATTTTGATTTTCCAAAAGTCTAGCATAAGTGATGTTACAAAGTTACAAAAGTTGTTGGTGAGATGAAATTTTATTGATTTTTGAGAGATGGGTGAAGTGATGATTTTGATCCTAGATGACCCTATGAGGACTTACTTACAAGACCAAGGTGATGAAGAACATGATTTTCCCTAGGAACAATTCAAACCAAAATACCAATGGTTGTATCGAAACCAAATGAGTCAAAAGGGACCAAGCACACATGTGGTTCAATTTTCTTTTATCTTGCTTAGGTTTGATTCTTTTTACCACAAAAACCCTTTTGATTATGCTTTTCAAACTATATGTCCAATACCCTAATTTTCTTTCATCCCACAAAGTGCATTATGTGGAAATCAAGAAAAATCAAGGCAAATGTTTCCTATATTTAACCTTATCAAAAACAAATGATGATAAAATCCAAGCACTTAGAAACCTCTAAAGATATAATCCCTAGGGAAAGCAAGAGTGCCTAAATTCGTCAAAGGTATTTGTTTCCTCAAAGGGGTTTGAGATTTGAAGGTCTTGTGAATGTTCGTTTTGCAAAAGTTTTGAGGACCAAGCAATGTGTTCTTTTCTTTCAAGCACATTTACAATCCTAGGATGATCAGGAATTATCCTGTTGGGTTCCCACTTGGATAAATCTAGCTACACATATCTTGTGCGAATGGCTAAATGCTTGACCACACTGGCTCCCCTCCATGACACTCACTTATTCGGGTCAGCCAAGCATTAGTACCCATGAATCTCCCATGGCATACCTTCCATTTCTATAACAACACCGCATGTATAACGTGGGGCGGCTTCAAAGGACATGACCTTTTGCACCAACAAGATAGATAAGGTTTTGGCCTTTTTCTAAACAAAGGGTTCTAATGTGGGCATTTCATTCGTGGGGGATTATCCAACATCGGCGAGAGTCCATTGCTATCCATCTCATCGAAATAATCCTCTTGATTCTTGAACTTTCCTCAATAATCCACACTTATATACCAATTGGAAGTCGCTTGGCTTTAGTGTGTTCCTAGTTGGGTCATTCCCTTGGGTGATTAATTTTTCCCACAAGGCAGGCCCTCTAAGATAAACAATAGCGAACAAACATATTCATAGTTCGATCAACCTTTGTTTAAAAACAAAAGGAGAACACTTGCAATAATTTTTATTCACACTCGCATGTTTTGTTCAATTTTAAGTGCCCAAATTGAAATGTGGAGGCAATCCTTTTGACAACCTAATATTACCAAAAAAAATTTGATTCTCAAGTTCGCAATGAAGAGCGAGACAAGCGCATACACATTTTAGATAATATTAACTTGTGAAAAGGATTTCAAAACATTGAAAACACTTGTTCATTTTTAAACTTCTCAAAGCAATGATGAGTTCTTTTTAAGCACCAAAATAAAGTGTAATTTTGCTTTGTTCAATTGTTACATTTTAAACCAAATCTAGTGTGTTTGCCTAAAGTTCTTTTTAGCCCCTTGACAACTTTTGAAAAGAAATTTGATTGTTTATTTTAGAACCCAAAAGAAATCTAGTGTCCTAAGATCAATGAACTTATCAAATTCTTTAAAGAGTGTTGAAAAACACTTTGTACAAAATGAGCATGAGCATAATGAATCTCCTACTTTGTTTAAAACAAGGAAATTTTCTTGTTCTTTTTAAACCCAAAATAAATCTAGTTTTCGAAGAGCATAAAGGCAATCAAATCTGTAAACTTGGAATTATAATTGCTTCCAAGAGTGTCTAAAGACACTTGATACAACAAAGAAAGAGATGTCATAAGAAGCTTTGTTTTTATTTTCTCCTCCCTTTTTGATTTCCTTACCTAAAAAAGTGCTCAAAATGTTAGATGAGATCAAGAGACAAGAAAATATAAGGGTTAGATGAATCATCAAGCATAAAAACCCTAAAACTTAGGCCAGGTTTCATAGTGTTTTGAGATTAGGTGAAATTTTTAAAATTTTAACTCTATCAAAGTTAATAAACACCTACACCATTAGATAGTTTATGAAATTCTAACCCATTTAAAAAAAAAAAAGATATGAAAAAGACTAAAAAGTGACCAAGATATAGCCATTTTAAGTTCGAGTAAAAAAAAAGGAAATCAAAAGCCGCATTATTTGCAAAAGCAACTCTGTTTGGAGCAAAAGTGGCTCAATATAGCACCGCATGGCTCTGTTTGGAGCAGAAGCGGCTCTGTTTGAGTTTTAAGCGGCTCAATATAGTGTCGGGTGGCTCTGTTTGCAAAACCGGCTCTGTTTGGAGTAGAAGCGGCTCTATTTGACCTGGGAGCGGCTTTGTTTGAGTATTAAGCGGTTCAATATAGCACCGCGTGACTCTGTTTGCAAAACCGGCTTTGTTTGACCTATGTCTACCAAAAAAAATGTTAGAAACCGTGGAATTTTTGAAAAAATGTGATTTAAATGCTTGAACTGCCCTCCTTCTAGTGCCAAAATGTGAACCCCTAAACCTGCAAATGCACAAAGATGACAAACATTGTTAGTGTTAGATCTAAATGCATGCAAAGAGTGAAGGATTCCCCATGAAATCCACCTATTTAAACTAGAATTAGGAAAATGAAGCACAAAACTCGAATATAAAAGAGATTAAATCCTATTCTAGCCAATAGTATGATGATCTTATGGGGGAATTGGTGCCAATGGTGTGTTGCAATTGGCCCTTTCCCAATTCCTATGGTTGCAATGTGGATTGATGAAGAAATGGTCAAATCTCCAAAGAGACTTGAGCATAATCTTGATGCAAATGTGAAAATATTAGGAGTGTATGGATGAAATGGGAAAAATTAGTTCTCAATTGAAGAGAGTAACTGTGCATGTAAATTGTGGATAATGATGGATTTGAGTATAGTAAGTTTACTCAAATTGTGGATGTTTGAATGAGAGAAAGAGTCTCTCATTTATAGATTCCAAAGTTGGAAGAATGAGGGATTTGGATGAATGTGGGATAAAAGACCAACCAATGAGAAGAGGCCACTTGTCCACATGTGACTGGAGGAGGAATGAGCACATTTTGGCCAATGTGCATGATGAATGCCATTGGATTCAAATTTGAATTTTGAATGTGACATATTGGGGGGAGAGAAGAATGGAGTTAATGTCACTTGGCTCAATGCACAAGGACATGTAAGAGGAGTGAATGTCTTGTTGGAAGTACCCATCCACTTGAATTTTTTGAATTCAAATGAAGGAATATTCCCTTTTGATGCCATGTGAGGAAAATAGAGATTTAATAAATCAAAGTAATTGATTTATTGTGCAAGTTGCATTCTCTAAAGGATTTTAGTGAGAAGGATTAAGTTAATCATGGATTTGATTAATTTAATAAAGAATTAGGTGATGTGACAATTTAGACTTAGATTTATGAATTGATTAAGTCAAGAATTGAGAGGAAATGATTTATTTAATCAAGAAGGAATATGTTAGATTAAATCAAATAAGGTTCAATTTATTTAATTTAATGAGAGGAATTTAGGTATTTAATTAAATAAAATGAATTATTTAATTAAACAGAAAAGTAAGGTTAATTAAATTAAATTGATTAATTTAATCAAAGCAGGCAATAGACTTAATTAGATGAATAATGATTAAGAGACAAAATGTATGATTCTGAAAGAAATGGTGTTAGTAATCAAGATCAAGTGTGTTGAATGACATTTATACATTTTCCATGTCTTCATGGATGAACGAAGATTCTGCACATAACCAGCATGGTTAACCAGAACAATGAAAAGAAACATGGATATGCAACGTAGAATTTTTAGGAAAATATATAAAAACCCTCCAGAGCCAAAGACATGAATCTAAAAACATGCAAGCGCATGATATAGGTAAAACTAGAACAACAGGTCCATTTCAGACCAAGTCCAAAAACACAATCATGCACAAGCATACGAGAGAGCCAGGCTATATAGAAGTTGCAAACCACCAGGATCAACTTTATAGCCTCAATGAAATTAGAGCAATAGAGAAACCACCTTCAATGCTAAATCAAAACGCCCAACACAAGCACAAACCTTCATGGTTGAACAACAACATAATAAAATCCATACCGCGAGGGAGCCTCTCACAGAGACACCCAATATGAAACCACGCTTTTCTGCAACACAACCATAAGCACATCTCATGCCCTTTGCATCAAGAACATTTTCTATTAGCTAGGAGCCTTAGACCATATTGCAACAATATGATCAACTCCTATCTTCTCCATTATCTTTCAAAATTGTGTGTTGAAGAAAATAAGCAAGAACATCCATTCATCGAAGGATCAAACACCAACCGATTTCTCCAGATTTCCTCAAGCTTTCTAGGCTAAGAAATCATCATAGGATAAATACCAATAAATTCATCGACTAGGAGAAGGCTTTGACACCAATTTTTTGTATCATCAAGCTTCGACCTCCCTTAAATTGCTCTGATACCACTTGTTGGGGATATGGAGTTGGTCTATAATCATAGATAAGATATCTAAGACAGCAGAGCCTTAGTGATTTTCCTTTTTATCACTTCAAAGACATACAAAACTATGCCATAAAGTGGAAACAAGAACGTTGAATCCCTCATTGATCCTCTGAGAAAATTAAATGCTAAAATAATAACAGATTCAACACAAGCATAGATTCAAGAATACAAAATCAAAAAATATGAAAGAAAAACCATGTGGACACACAGATTTATGTGAGGAAAACCCCACCCTTGAAAACAATTAGCTCTAATGTATTATTCAAAAACAAATAGTTACAATACAAAACCAAAGCTATGCTCTTTAGGGGTTTACATCTTGTCCATGTGGAGAAGGTCGGAAACACAAACCAGAAAACTTCACATAGTTACAATGAATCCAAAGTCATAACATGTAGATTCCCTTCAGCTCCTCAAAAATTCTCTCAGCTAGCCTCATGGCCAGCACAAGCTCAAGGCCTAACCAGGGTCACATCTCAGCTTATCTGTGACACCAAGTGTTAATGGTTACAAAGCCTTAGCATACCGCTCTAACACTTCACCACCCTTTTTTGACCGAGTTCAAAGTATTCGACTAACCCAACTCATACTTTTTAAAAACACTTTCCAACCAACCAATCGGGTGGCATTAGTATGTGCCTTACTTCTATGAGACAGATCTGATTGCCTCTAACCAAGTCGCCCTACAAACATGGATTGATTTTTCTAGGCATTCAATTCACCAGAAATAGATCAATTCAACCATCAAATCTAAGCCTTGCATTTAATGAATTCACTGCTCTAGACTTTGGCCAATCAGTTGTTAAAAACCTCCCACATGTCACCACCCCATTCATCTATTGCTTTAACCATTTTTTTCTAGCTCGGTCAATCGAGCTCTGAGCTTTTCGGAGCTCCTATCGCGCTACCCCCTATTCTAACGAGCCACCCCGTAGTGTGGCGGTGAGCTCATCCGAGCTCTACCAGACTCTATCGCACTACCGCACCGAATTCACACTACTACCGCGGTATGGTGGTAATGTCGTGTCGACCCGAACTTGGCCACCAACCACACTAGCGTTGGGATTGACTTTTCCCATCGCGGTATATCAGTAACCATCTCGCAGACCTCCAACATTCATATCGCATCACCACGGCTTAACGAACAAGCCTCCATGGTAAGGCGGTAAGCCTCCATAATTGACCATCATGGTTCCACTGTGCCACTGTGCCCTAACTATTAGACCACCTTGGTATGGTGTTAGCCACCAAACCTAACCATCATCATCAACCACACTACTACAGAGGCCGCCAAGCCACCCTGTGGTAGGGCAGTGACCACTAGGAAAATCACGAATAGTCTCACTATGGCCACCGTGGTCTCAGCGAGCACCACCCACGGTACTGTGGTAACAGATAGCAAACTAGTGCCTTCCAACTGCCAATGGTTTACTACACCCAGCGCGGCTTAAGGATAAGCCTCTATGGTAGGGCAATAATCGCTTCCTCTACCAGCTCACCACCAATGCATCATTCACCGCACCACCACCAAGTATAACAAAGACCACCATGGTAGAGCGGTAACACCACCAAATAGAGTGGCCCACAATAGAGTGGTAAATTGCTTAACTGTGCCACCAAGTAAAACATGCAATGGTATGGCAGTAAAATCCATCAACATGGAGAAATCGACCAAGTCTTTAAGGGAAACTAGAATATTGAGGCATAAATTTCCCAACATAAGCTACATGACATAGCTTATTGACGTAGTCATTCAATGATCTATGGGGTCACTCTACTAATGGTCTAGGCTTGGGAATAGATTGTAGTATTTCGTCCACTAGTTGATCACCAGTTGGGGGCCAATATACCATATGTATATATGTATAGAGGAGCAGTCACAAAAATGCATGTCAGAGATATTGGCCATTCCCGACATGGGTTGGACACTTTGGTTAGTTTCACATGGAGGTCATGGATGGATTGTACCCAATGGCCAGATGAGGATCATCATCTACGATGGTGCCGAAAGGAGAGGTATCTGATTGAGCGAATTTTTCAGACGTAGCACATTATTGATATGTATATGCTAAATTGGGTCTTGAGACTGTTTTGTGAGCAATAGGGTTTTCCATGAGGTCTACCAGAGTTTTCTCGATCTTCCAAATAGGTGACACCAAGGGGCCCAATTATTGTAGTGGCTATAGATGAGTCAGCCAAATATGGGTTACAAGCGCTATCCTCGGTATGGTGAGGGGGTCCAGCAAATGAAGGTACCACTACAAATCATGATGCATGGTGGTTAGTTCATAGGCATATCCCTTTGATAGACCTTGATAAGCCAACTCGAGTGGTGTGATAAGGATGTGGTCTTTGAGGTAGGAGACGCATAGATAGATAGAGGGGAGATGGAGGTAGGGGAGTTGGTGGCTAAGGTGATGGTGGAGGAGATGGAGAATATGGTGGTTGGGATGGGAGAGGAGGTGGTGGTGGGAGGAGGCAACAATGAAGGAGGAGGAGGAGGAGGAGTAGATCACTTTATCCTATCTAGGAGGAGGGGGAGGAGGAGGAGAGAGAGGAGGTGAGATAGGAGGAGGGTAGGCAAGAGGAGGAGAGAGAGGAGGAGGTGAGACAAGAGGAGGAGAGAGAGGAGGAGGGTAGAAAGGAGGAGTCCATGCAGGACAAGGAGGTAAATAAACATGATGTTTTGGTAGGGGTAGCCACTATGGATGTGAAGATAGAAAGGCATGAGGAATAGTTTGAGGATGAGGATATGGGTGAGAAGGAGTGGATCCTATGTGAGAGGATCCTTCATGGAGATGAGGGGTTTGAGGATGTTCCTATTAGAGGTGAGACAGGGGACAAGGATTGGGAGTTGGCTAGCCTACAAGCCAGAGTATAGGCATTAGAGGCCAAGATGTAGACCTTACGGGTGGAGAGAGATGGTCTACAAGTAGAGAGGGACACCCTACAGGTTGAGAGAGACAATCATTATTAGGGAATAGCAGGTTGAGAAAATGAGCATAGATTTCATTTCTACTTGAAGTGGGTCCACAATGGACATGGTCAGGGAGGTTGCTAGGATTGGGCGCAAATATTAGTACTATATGCAACTATACGAGGAGGTAGTTCCTCTAGACCAGCAAGCACCTAACACCTCAGAGGTTATCAAGAATGGTCAATCTCATAGCAGGAAGTCTCATAGTAGATCAAGCTGGGGTGAGAGCAACAACATGGGTTCAAGAGATCATGAAAGAACTAGCTAGACCTATTTTGACTTATGTATTTTGACAGTTATATTTTTTCCATCGAGCCTGTGAGCTATTATTGTTGGGAGATACATTATGATATTGTACTATGACACTTTTTAAGTGATATATATATCATTTTTTGCGTCGATTATATGATATGCAATCTCTTATTATGTATGTCTTATGAATGATGATGTATGCTTTATGTTATGATTATGTAGCCTATGATGATTTCTTAATTCTAGATGATGACGTATGCATTTACTTTTATGGTGTTATGGATGTCATGTCTTGATGAGATGCTGATGATTATGAGATGTAATGTTATTTTATGTAAATGTATGCATTGTCAATATTATTAATGAATATGCTATGTAATGTATGATGGTGACATTATGTATGTATGAATGATCATATTTTATGATGAGATGATGTTATTGATGATGTTATGATAATTATTTATACATGCGTGATGCCTCAATGGATGCATAAAATGTCATGATTATGAATATGAATATAATGTTCTCTTATTATGGATGATGTGATTATGGTATGGATTATGTTTTATGCTAGTTATCATGTATTTATGTGAAGTAATGACATGGAAGTGCATCTATATGTTATGTTGTTGAAAAATGGAATTATGCAAATGATATGTAAATGGATGTATGCAAATGATATGTAAATGGATTTATGAAAATGTAGGATTTGGAGCTTATGTGAAATGATATGTGAATGATATACAAACCTATGCATGGTAATATATGCAGCTATTCTTTTTTGTGTCACAAGACACCATCATAATGCGAGAAAGAATAAGTGTTAGTGTGGAAGACATCGATGTTAGTATTAGATGTAATCCTTCAATATTTTTCCAAAGTAAAAATAGGTGTTAGATTAATCATCATTGGGAAGATTATTGCAATGGAAAAAACACCATGATATGACATAAATCAATGGTGTGCAAGGTCATTACATCGCATAAAACAAATAGTCATAGACAAGGAAAATTGTGACTCATACAAGGAGCCCAATTGCCCCAATCATTTTGTCACCATCAACCACATACTATCATAAAAAGAGAGACATGTCATGAAATGTCATTTCTCCTCTAAATCTTGTACAGGACATCCTCAAGGTGGCTAGCATCATGATGAAAAAGAAAATGATAAATGTGACAGAATTTAGAGACAGTGTTGTGCCATAGTGTTTTCCAAGAGTGTTGGGATGCCAACATTATTAATGCCGAAATGCCAATTGTGATGAAGCTTATTTTTGTGTCAAGTAGGCTAATGTGCAGTAAATGTCAAGGAGTCAAATTCAGGAAGGACACATCCTGAATAATGTGGATGTCGCGGGGAGCGTAGATTCCTAATGTTGATAGGATGCCCAAAAATGCCAATTGAGAGTGTCAATGCTTAGGAAAGACATATCCTGAAGCAAAAAGAAGTGACACGGGTCATTCCCTAGAAATAAATATCTAAAGAATGATCAAGATTTTATAGTTTTACATTGTCATGAGATTTTGACCAAGTTTTACTAGGTGACCCAATTTATTGCATGTCGATATTTGAAGTGTCAATTTGGTTGAGATTTTTCTTGAATAGTTTCCTAGATTTTCTTAAGATTTTTCTGATTGAGGATGTTTGCGAAGAGACAATGACTGAATCAAAAAACCCTAAAGGACTGGACCTAGGGGGCCTTAGGGGCTCATCGACAAATGGCCTTGCCTATATAGCAATGCATAGAGACCTCATAGTTTTACATGAGAAGAAATTTCTTTTGTTACAAATGCCTTGGTCATGATTTTATTTGACCAACCTAAAAGGACTAACCTAATGCCTTGGGGGCACATAGATAGATGCCCTTGCCTACGTTCAGTCATAGAGGCAACGCAGTTCAAAAATGACATGGACTAATTGACATGACCAACTTTGAAAAAGACCAAGTGACGTGCTTATTAGACTTAACTATTGACTCGGGTGGTCTTGGGGGTACATCAAGTGATAACCTTTCCTATATAGAAAATGTGTAGAGACCGCATAGTTCAACCATTCTAACTATGACTCAACTTTGACTGATTTTGACTCTATTTTTGGGATTTTTGAGAGTTATTTGGATGTTTTCTATTTTGACATGTTTTGATTTCTTTTGGATTTTCAAATTTTTTCATTTTTTTGGACTTTTGAGATGTATTGATTTTTTTGGCTTTTTATAATGCTTTTATTTTTTTGGATTTTTTCAAGATATTTTATGACTTTTAGTGATTTTCTTAAGTTACAAGACCATGTGTGAGGTCCACTGCAAATCAGGTGTTAAGAGTGCTACCCCTAGACAAGTCTAGGACTAACCAAGATGAATGCTATGGAATGGGACGTGCTTGGGAGGGAAATGGGGTGATGTCTGAGGCATGATTTCAACCATTGTCAGCCATGGAAAGAAATAGTAGGACCTTATGATGGATATTGTGAGGGTGTTGGAAGATTGGTTATTAATTATGGAAAGAGGTAGATGGAGTGATAGTAGATGGAAAAGAAAATATTGCCTATGCATGGTGCCTGTTTGCCAAGTTTTCACCATGGTACTTATCCAAAGTGCCACTTAAGTGCTTTTCACTATTGGATGAATTATTTCTCTTTACTATTTTTTATATTTTGTATTTTTTTTGGTGTTACCAAGATGCTTGTTTGCCAAGTTTTCATGAGGGTATGATTTTTTGTTAATGTTTAATTTGTTATTGTTTTTTGCTAGGCTCTCTAAAGCTTTGTGTAGAACTGATACGTAGTGATAATGCCTTGATCCTATTTGGATGATCATGGTGGGTAGAAGGACCTAATATGGACACAAAATGGAAGTGGAAAATATTACGGGTGATATAAGTGGTAGATGAAAGAGGTTATGGTGTGATCCCTAATATGCACACTATGTGGGCCACCAAGCTTCAGATGACAAGGATTTTGGGTGACCGATGAGCTAGAGTACGTTGAAGGGTCATCATCAAAGGCATAGTGAAAGAAATCGCCAATGGAAATGGATGAATTTAATGGAATGAGTGAAAGTGATGGAGATGAAGACCTTGGATCAACAAGCTCTTTATTTGAATTTTGTGTTGATAAATGCCCCTAGTGATTTTTGGCAGAGGATCTTTCTTGGAGACCAATGGTTTCTGATCTTGACTTTTGATTTTTATGTTTGATCCATCCAATAGCTTTTTATGGTGGCTAGAGGATATGTCTTGACATTATTTCTCCTTATCACCATGTAATTTTAATTGGTTTAAAAGATTTTTGTTTTAGCTAGAGGATTTTTCTTAATTTTCTCTTTTCAACATGTCTTTTGATTCTTGATCTCCTTTTAAAGGATTTTTCATTTTTTATTCTTGGAATTTGCCTTTGTATTTTTCCTTAGATATGTATTTTTTATCCATGTCTATGATGTGGATGGATGTGAGTGGAATGAATGGGGTGGATGGAGTGATGATGTTTACAATGTTAACTTTGGGACTAGCCTTTGCAGTGCTAGTCACATCAATGGAGACTTGCACATCCTTAACGACCTATCAAGATGACTTGGTAGAGGCGGCAGTAGGGGGAAATACCCTAACCTAGGACAAGAAGTATGGAAGGACAATGATGGGGTATATCTAATGGGATCATGATAAAGAAGTGGGTTATCATGAACATGGGAGGATTGAGTGGAAGCAGATAGGGAAAAGGTGGATGTACTATTAGGATCCCAGAATGTTTCAATCTCAACATGACTATATTTTTGTGTTCCTTCTCTAGTTGTCTTGATGGGATTGTTAGAAGTCTATACCTTCTCGGCATAAATAGAATGTCAGTTGTCGGTATATTATTCATACGGTATTCTCCACATCCCATATCACAGACTTGGACCTTAGGGTTTGAAGGTGCAATGAATGGAAAGGGCTATTTGATGAGGTCAAAAGAATGGATGTAGTGGGATGAAGTGGAAGATGAAGTGAAAGGTGGAGCCTCTTGATTGATGGGAACTTTTTGTTCATTAATTCCTTTGAGGTTGGTGTAGTACTGAAAGGGGTCAGGCTCACCCTTTATATTAATCTCGGTGTTGTTGTAGGGGAACTTTAGACATTGGTGATTTGTGGATGGTATGACCTTCAATGTGTGAATCCAAGCCTGGCCCAAGATGAAATTGTAGGGTAATTCAAGATATAGGACCTGGCACGTGGTATTTATGATTGTTGGCCCAACATGAATAGGGAGTGTGATAATTTCATTAGAATACTGCTCCTTGTCATCATAATCCTTGATTATTATTTTTTTAGTGGTATCTACACATGCATTAGAGAAGCCTAATGCCTTGACCATATATAAGGAGCATATGTTCAATCCTTCTCTGCCATCTAATAGGACTCGTATGGCATTGTGTTTTTGAATGAAAGCTTCAATGTGTAAGGAATCATTATGGTATGGATTAGGTGCGGAGTAATCTTGATCTAAGAAAGTGACCTGATGGGAATTGACTAAATATCCAACCATAGCTTCAAAGAGGTTGACATCAATTTCGGTAGGGATTGGAGTTTCTTTTAGAGCCTTGTCAAGAATAGTTTTATGTGTGGGAGAAATGTGCAACAACTCAAGTATGGAAATATATGTAGGGGTTTTACCCAATTGATCGACAAGTTTAAAATCTTCCATTAGTCTATGGTGGCTTAGCAGAAGGGCTAGGTATTATGATTTTGGTTTGGCGAGTGGTGATGTTACATTCAGGAGTCTTTTTGATAGTTATGGTATTGACATATTCATCAGTAGCTCGAAGGTGATTGATTATAGGCCCACTAGAGTAATCAAAGGTAGCATGAGTGTAGTTAACCTAGTTATTAGTCTTTTAACCTAACAAGAAGAGATTTCATAAACCATGATCTTGTAGTGGATTCTTATGAATGGTATGGTCAGTATTAGAAGAGTATTATTGATCATTAATTTAATTGTAACCATTCTCAATAAGATCTTGTATGATGTTTCTCAATTGTCTGCAGTATTTTGTTTTATGTCCTTTTTTTCTATGATAATCACATAAGGCATTGTCATCCCACCATGATGGTTTAAACTATCCTAGGTCATATTCTTTAAGTTCTTGTAGTTTTATGACATTTGATTGAACAAGCTTCTTGAGGAAAGATCTAATAGGTTCTCCTAAGCGGGTGTATGTGCATCATTTCGGGAATTGTATAACTTTTCTTTGTTGACTTTGGTTTTGGTTTCTTTGGAAGAAATTTTTTGTAGGTGTTGGGATAGAGGAGGGGTTTCTTTTTGGTTGATCTCCCCTTAGTGTGATCATAAGACTAGTCTTATTCACTAATTTAGCATCGACAGCCCCATCATTGGTAACATGTTTGTTTTTGTCCCAATATTTGTTCCTATCATTGTTTGTGTTCATTTTTGTGTTCCTGCTAGGGTAATTAAGTTCCCCTTGTGCAATGAAGGCCTTTTCAATCTGAACACATTTTTTAATAAGGTCTGTGAAGGTTGTATAATAATGGATTTGTAAATTATATTTCAATGGTCCAATGAGGTTTTGAAAAAACATGTGTACCTTCTCTTTTTTAGGGATTTCAACTAGACATCAACTTGCCAAGCCTCACTATCTTTGAAATAAAGGAATAAATGTTTCACCATATTCCTCTTGAGTTTTCTTGCATAGTGTGGAAATTGTGATGTCACTATCAATGTTATAGGCATAGTTCTCTACAAATTTATTGGAAATTTCATCCCATGTTCTTATCCCTTTAGGCAACAGTGCAAACCAATCAAGTGTAGGACTTGTGTGACTCCTAGGAAAAATTCTCATCGAATAAGTGTGTTCATATGCCACATCTATACAAGTGGTTGTAAATTATCTTATGTGTTTGATAGGATTAGTCTTTCCTTTGTACTTAGAGAAATTAGGGACAGCATATCCTAGAGGAAATGGTGGAATGTACAAAATTGTGTCAAATGGGTATGGATGCAAGTCAAACGATGAGTAAGTATTTTTGTTTGATAGCTGCATGTTCTCCAATTGATTTTGTAAGGCGGCTAGTTGGGAATTCAATGCATCCACTATTAGATTGTTAGTGGCATCACTCATGTTGTCAATATTTATCCCTTACATTCCCATTGGTTGTGATGACACATTTTGAGTTGGAAATTTTTTGCGTTGAGCATGTCTATGAACATGGGAAGTGTATGTTGGGATATGAGATCCCATAGAATTAAAATGCATTTGAGTAATGTGTTGCTCATGTGGGTTTTAATGACTAAGTGGGTTGTGACTTGTTTTTGGCATGCTCATGTGTTGTGACATTTTATTTCCTTGTCCCAATTGATGGATATGACCATGTGGGAAGCTTGTGTTTTGTCTATGAAGACCACTAGTGTTTTTACTTATTTGAGGACCTTGTCATATTGTATTGGTGTTAGGTTGAGGTCCGTGAATGGTCACTCTTCTTTTTCGTACAAAAGGATTAAATGAGGATGTCCCCATAGCATTGGATGTAGAAAATGTCGATCCAAAAGTTTGGGACACTATTTGAGACACTTGTGGAATTGGTTGTGATGTGTCTTGTGACATAGTTGGTGTTCCAAAATTTGATGTTGCATTAATCATTTTGGTTTTAGTTTGTGTTGTCATGCTAATAGTGGTATTGGTAACATTATGTTATGGTGTTGAGGGAGCTTGGCTATTTTTTGTGTCAAGATTAGGTGATGTTTCCCTCAAGGTGTTGACATCAAATCCATTTGGTAATTTAAAACCTTCATGCAAGATTTTAGCTAAATAGTGTTGTGGATCTAGCATGAGTAGTTCATCTACAAAAGAGGCTACTTTTGGATTTTGGGCAGCATCCTCTACGTCTTCTATAAATACATTTCCATTTTGGTCTCTTTTAATGAATTCATCAAATGGATTGTTATGTGATAGAGGTCCAATGTTTGATTCATTGAAAGGATTGTGGGAGGTAGGTCCTATATTATTGTGAGTTGTATATGGAGTGGAATTTGGGTTCATGTCACTAGTATGGTGTAAGATCTTCTCCTTTTCCAAAAATTTTCATGTCTCTTCTCCTCTTTTGTAATCTAGTCTCAACCATGTAAGATTTTCTCAAAAGGGGAAATGCAAATGATATGAGACTAATTATATGGATACAAATTAATTAAGTCTATGTTTATGGATTTTTTTGCATATAAATATTTATTGTTGATGCAACTATGTTTTTGGTCTTTTTGGAATAAGGAATGAGCATTTTCCTAGTTCAAAGTGACAATAATTTCTAAAGAGGATGCTAAATGTCCAAAGTCTGGTGAAAATGATGACTATGAGGGATGAAAAGTGATAATAATATCCAAAAAGCGAGTATAATGCAAGGTGATACTGATGTCTAAGAGGAATGTGTAAAATGAGAGAGTTTTTACTATGTTATGGCAATTTCTAAGTATATTATGGAAGTGTTCTAAATGAAATATGTAAGAAAGCTTTAAAGGTCATCAACTTTGGGAGATTTTAAAAAGAGTCTTACTAACCATCCAAATTTTAACCAATGCTTCAATTTCTAATTGTCAAAAAACCTTTTGTGAGACCAAGTAAAATGACAAAGACAAAGCGAGCTTCACAAAATAGACTTGTGAGTTGGGAAAAGACTCAAACAAAATGGCAAAGACTAAAATTGTGACAAATTACTTGGTACAATGACAATCTTTTCTTGAAGCAATGTTTTACACAAAGTATAGAAATTTATCCTATTCTAAAATCTGCAAAGGTAATGTCTTAAGAGTTTGATTAGGATGAAGGTGACTAGGAAACCTAAGATGAAACTAAAGTGTGCAATGGTATGCATATTGTCAAGACTAAATGAAAACCTCAAATATGTAATGGTGGATAGTTTGAGAAAATATTTCTGGTTTTTTTTCAGAGATCACTATAAAAGGGTAATCAGAGGCAAATTGTAAATTTTTGGAATTAGATTGTCACAGTGAATTTTTTTTCTTCTGAATTATAGGTAGTTGTAGTTTAACATAGTTGAATGCAATTGCTCTAGAATGATATTTGTGGTTCATAATAGTCAATTATGACTTGCTATGTAGCAGTTGTGGTTCATAACAATCAATTACGACTTTCTTTGTGATAGTTGTGGTTTTTAGTAGGTGATTGCGGTTTACAGAGTTTTCAGTTGCATTTGACAGTGAACAGAATTTGGTTTTCTGCAATTTTATCAATGTTGAAATTATTTTTCAGTCTAATTGTGATTTTCTAGATTGCAGAGGTGTATATTTGTTCATTTAATTCAGAAAAAAAATTGGCAAACACTTTTTTTTGTCTTGATTGTTTTGCACAAGTACTTTGAAAACAGGCACAAATCCTAGGTAGAAAGGTTTGTATACTTGGTACAACCCACTAAAATACCCCAAGATCAGTGGAAAATACTTGTCTCTTTTGAGAGTGGATAGATTAGAATATTGGTGGAACTGGCTCCTCCTTACATGACACTCACTTCTCGAGTGCACAGACTTCGAACCCCAAAAATAATTTTCTATCTCTAATCAAGGGAGTCAATAATTACTATCTCTGGGCATGATGTTGTACCTTTCACTATACCAAGAAATGATCAAAAGTCTAGGCTTCTAAAAATAAGATGTGTCTAGTAAGGGTTTCTGGTTCAGGGGCTAAAGTGATAAATTCCCTCAAGAGGTCTCCCAACCCTTAGAACAAGGTCTTTTTGCATCATAAAGATACTAGGGAAGAGCTATCACGCACCACTTCTCGTTGATTGCAAACTTTCCTTGTAATCACACATTTGTATAGCTATTCGGAAGGACTTGGCTTTAGCTTGTTACCACTTGGGTCATTCCCACCTTTCGAAATGGGGTGGAAGGCCCTCTAGTAGGTAAAACAAAAGAAAATTGACAAATTTATTTTTGGTCATCCAAGATAACGAAGGCACGAGGAGACTGAATACACAAAGCTTTCAATCCACACTCACAATATTTTTCATTTTAATTCCCAAATTCAAATGTGGGGGTGGAAAATCAATAATCCCTAAATACTTTTGATTCTCTAGATCACTGTGAGGTGCAAGAGAAGTGCATACGCACTAAGAAACCACTAATATACCACAATACATGCCAAACACTTGTAAATTTTAAACCCAAATTATTGTGAGACAAAGAAGGTTCTTTTTATCCAATGCTATGAGAATGCAAGTATATTTTAACCTCAAATGAGTGAGGATGCAAGTTGTGTTCTTTTTAGATCCAATGAATGTACATGCAGTTCATTTTAACCCATGAATGTAAATGCAAGTTGTATTGATAGGGAGGTTGGATGAATCAATCACTGATACATGCTCTAGGTCTTGCTTGGAAGACCTCTAGGGTGTCTTACTCGACCACTTGCAACCTATAGGACCTTTTCCTTCTTAGGATCTCATGATTCTCCTTGCCAACCCAACTACCAATTAAGTTCCTCCTTCCAAGTCAAAAATTGGTACAATCTTGTAGCACTAACCCTTAGTCCTTAATCCACCCTAAAGGCTACTAACCTCCTATTTATTGAAATGGCTTTACAGAGGTGTGGAGGTTCTTCCAAAGGCTTCAATCCATCCTACTAAGGGTATTAGGGGTCCACCTAGTTCCATCTGCAAGTTGTTTTCACCAAACCCCTCTATTTGGCCTAGAAGGCTACTAGCCCTATTAGCCCTATTAGGTCTCCTTCTCCAAGAAATCAGGTTTTTCTTCCAATTATTTCCAAAGAACACCCCAATATTTTCTTGGGATTCTTGGTTCATATTCCTACCTCTCAAGAAGTTTTGGGGTCTTGGGTCTCAACTGTCCATACAAAGCCCCAACCTGAAAATGAGCAAAACTAGGCCTTTTAAGCCCTTTACTAGCTTCTCTACAACTTTTTAAGCTCTGCCCTCATCAGATGGATTGATAGAGTTTCTTTCTCCTTACCATGTCTTGGTAAGACTCATACCTTCCTTCTCCAAAAGGTAATTTTTCAGGAAATTGACACCCCTGCAAATCAAGTGCTCTGCACTAAGGTCTTCCCTAGTTAGACCCTTCCCTGGCTCGCCTAGGACAAGACTTCCATAGTAGATCCTTTGACTTCAAAGGCCCTAACCTCTACTATATGTACATCCATGGAGTCTAGTCACTAATCCCAAAGGGTCATACAATTTGTATGGTGGGAAAGTAAACTAACACTTCATTCTCTACAAACTGCCTGGTTTAGACCAGCAACAGTATAAAAAACAAACTACTTACAAACAATGCTTGGAACTGAAAAAACCAACTATCTAATGCCACACAATGCTCAAAGAAAAAATACTCTACATCCTACAAAAATTATAGTGCCAACATCACTTCAATGCAAAAACCAGAAATTACACACATAGTCACAATTGCTTTCTCTTGAATTCAAAAACTTAAACAATATCAAATGCTTCCAACCTAACTCCAATGTTGAGGAGTCCCATAAATAGGGTCACCAAATCAGTTATCCTCTCCCTTGGGCTCTTCTTGGGTGCTTGTAGCTCTGATTGAGCAACATTTCAGGAAATTTTCAAAAGTCCTAAAATTCCTAAACCTCATATTGAGCTAAAATCCTATGACACCCACTCTATGGTCAGCATGACCTTCACCTGATCAATTCACAAAAAAAAATTCCACTAAGGCACACACACAAATGAACTAAATTAGGTTGCTTAGTTTTCCCAGATAAAGTTGTTCTAGACAACCTCCTAAACAACCTATGGCAACCTATGGGTGCTTCTACACCATTCTCCCTCCTCTGTACAAACACTAAGGAATGTGGGGAGATATTAGAGACAAATCAAGGCCATACTTCTTGAAATGAGCTTCTTCCACCCATGTAGCCTCAAAATCTAATTTTTCTTTCCATTGTATGAGATGTTCCATGTACACCTTGTGTCGAGTAGACTTCTTCACCCTAGATTCCAATATCCTATCTACTTGCAGCTTGTCCTTAGGAGGTAAGACTACAACACTCACATCCTCCAAGACATCCATAATTTTCAGATTCATATCAGGTACTAGTCCTTTATACTTTATCAAGTCAGCCACATTAAACACTGGTGAAATACTTAATTCTGCAGGAAGCTCCACCTTGTAATCATTCTTTCCATACTTAGATAACACTTTACATGGTACCACTCTCTTCATCTGCAACTTAGTTGGTACTCCTTTCTGCAATCTGGATTTGTTGAGATGGACCATGACATAGTCACCTACTACAAATTGGAGATCTTTCCTAGACATATCCACCTTATCTTTCAACTTGTGAGTAGCCTTTGTGATTGTCTTCTTCACTTGCTCCTAAATCTCCTTCATGGTCTGAGTGAAATCCTTTACATGGCCACTTCTATGCTCCATAGCTCCTATATCTCTAAGCTCACACACACCTCTTGGGTGCATACCATATACTATCTCAAAAGGGCTCCTACCTGTGGTCCTATTTACAATGTCATTGTAGGCATATTCATCTTGTGATATGACCAAGTCCCATGTCTATCCATACTCCTTGGTTAGGCATCTTAGAAGGTTACCTAACACTCTATCTATCACCTCAATTTTTCCATCTATCTGAGGATGGTAAGCTAATCCAAAAGATAGGTTAGTACCTAGTCCACTCCATAGATGTTTCCAAAAATGACTCATAAACTTTACATATCTGTCTGATACAAGGCTCAATGGAAATCCCTGGATCCTCACAATCTCTTTGTAGAAAATTTGAGCAATATAACTAGCATCATGGGTGGTTTTGCATGGAACAAAGTGACTCATTTTATTGAACCTATCTACCACCACATAGACATTATCAAACCCTGTCTTAGTTTTAGGGAGTCCTACCACAAATTCCATGCTAATGCATTCCAATGGTCTATTGGGAATAGGTAGAGGTTGATACAAACCTACATTGTTAGCTCCCCCCTTGGCTTTCATACAAACTACACACTGCTCCACATACCTTTTGACATCCCTTGGCAACTTGGGCCAATAATAGAACCTCTGCACTTATTCCAATGTCTTGTTGATACCAAAATGACCACTAAGACTACCATTGTGCTTCTCTAGGATGAGATTCTCTCTCATTGAACCCTTGGGAACACACAATTGATTCCCCTTGAATAAAAGTCTAATCTTCAATGTATAATCTAATAATTGATTATGAAATTCATTCTCAAAATCAGAACATACCGTATATGCTTCAAAGAAGTCTTCATCTTCTTCATAGAAATCTTTAAAACTCTCTATCACAATTCTTTTGAATTGAATCTCTTGCATTGCCAGCAACCTCCTACTTAGTGCATCTACCACCTTGTTCAACTGTCCCTTCTTGTGTTTGATAGTAAAGGTGAAGGCCTTGAGGTACTCCATCCATTTCAAGTGCCTATTACTCAACTTTTCTTGTGTGTTGATGTAGATAAGTGCCTCTTTATCTGTAAACCCTACAAACTCATTAGGTAGGAGATAATGTCTCCACTTTCTAAGAGATTGCACTAGAGCATATAGTTCTAAGTCATAGGTAGAATACTTCTTTTTAGCTTCATTGAGATTTTCACTAAAGAAAGCTACAGGCATGGCTTCTTGTCTTAGTACTCCTCCTACTGCAATTCCACTGGCATCACATTCCACTTTGAATAGCTTATCAAAACTAGGAAATGAAAGGATGGGTTGAGTTGCCACTTCTTGTTTCAACTTCTCAAAACCCCTCTGCTTTATGAGTACTTTTAAACTTAGTCTTTAGCCCAACCTTGATTGTATCAAGCACTGGTGCAAAAATTCCACTAAAGTTCCTTATAAAATTTCTATAAAAATGAGCTAACCCATGAAAACTCCTTACCTTTGTCCCAGTGGTTGGTGTAGGCCAATTTAGGATAGCTTCCACCTTGTTTGGGTCCATATCCAATGATCCTTGAGAACTACAAACCCCAAATACACAAGCTCTTGTTTGAAGAACTCACACTTTTCTAGGTTGATGGCTAACTTCTCCTCCTACAACCTTTTAAGAACCATCTTCATATGCATCAAATGTTCCTCTGATGTCTTACTAAAGATGAGTATATCATCTAATTACACTACCACAAATATCCCTATGAAATCCTTAAGCACTTCATTCATGAGCCTCCTGAATGTGCTAGGGGCATTTGAGAGGCCAAATGGAATCACTTTCCACTCATACAACCCATCAGTTATCTTAAAATCTTTCTTCCATTCATCCCCATCTTTGATTCTAATCTGGTGGTATCCACTCTTGAGATCCAACTTAGTGAAGTATTGTGCCCCTCCAAGATAGTCCATCAAATCCTCTATCCTATGAATAGGAAACCTACATCTGATTGTAATCCTATTGATAGCCCTAGAGTCAGTGCAAAGTCTTCACTTACCACCTTTCTTGGTTGCTAAGACCACTGGTACTGCACATGGACTAATTCTCTTCCTGAGTAGTCCTTGGTCTAATAACTCTTTCACTTACCTAGCCACTTCTAGGTTTTGATCTGGTGTGAGCTTATAAGCTGCTTTGTTTCACAATGAAGCCCTTGGTATGAAGTCAATCTGATGACTGATAGCTCTCTTTGGAGGTAATGTTTCTGGTGTTCCATCACTGACTATGTCCTTGAACTTCTCAAGCAACTTCTAGACTTCTTCTAGTATAACTATCTTCTTGGTCTTGTCTTCTTCCTTGCATTGCACCATAACAACATATCCTTCACCTCCTTGCTAAAGAGTGTTGATAAACTCCTTACCACTGCCTAGCAAGACACTAGGGGTCTTTGACTATACTTATCGTTCATCTAACAGTGATTGTAACTTGAATAAGATGGTGTTCTCCTTTCCATCATAGACAGCTCCTCTGTCATATTGTCATGGCCTGCCCAATAGAAAATGGCATGCTTCCATAGGAAACACATCACAAACCAGTTTGTCTTTGTATCCTCCAATGGAGAATTCCACTGATGTCTACTCATTCACAAGAACACTTTACCCTTTATTCAGCCATTTCACCTTGTAAGGATTAGTATGAGGCACCTTCTCCAATTTTAACTTGCTCACTGCTTCCTCTAAGATAATGTTATTAGTAGACCCTGAATCCACTATGAATTTGCACACCTTCCCAAGTATTTTGCATCTCACCTTGAATAAGGCTCTCCTTTGCTTTGGATCTTCCTTGACTAGTTGTCTGATTAGAACCCTTCTAAACATCAAATTCTCCCCCATTTCTGACTCAATATGTCTAACCTCTGGTGACTTGACAATCATAGTGTCTTCTTGAACATATGCTACTCTCTTTTCTATGTTAGAATAAGATGCTTTCTTCAGGCACCTATAATTTGGATGTCCTACTTGACCATAGTTGTAACACTTCATGCTGGCAAAGTAAGAGTTAGTTCTGCCTATACCTCTTCCTCTATTAGAATCTCCTTGAGATCCTCTACCTCTGCCATAACCTCCTCTAGAAGTTGTCTCACTTCCATGATCTATGAGTTTAGACTCTCCTTGACTTCTTTGTCCAGTCCCTCTACCTTGGTATCCACCTCTGTGTCCTCTTTGATCTTTGCCTTTTCCTCTGCTCTTGGAAGCCTGATCTTGTTTCCTCTTACTTCTCTCTTCAATCTTTATAGCCAATTGATAACATTGGTGCACTATTTTGGGACTTAGAAGAGTCATCTCCTCTTGTATGTTCCACTTCAAACTGTTAAGGTATTTATCCACCTTAAGACTTTCATCCTCAGATATATTAGACCTCATGCAAATTTTTTGAAACTCCTCTATGTAGGAATTTAGATCTTGGTCTCTTTGTCTCAAGCTCTATATTTTCTTATGTAACTGAATTTCATAATCATCTAGCATGTATGCCTTTCTCACTTTGGAAACCATTCCCTTCCAAGTGGAAATAGGTTTCTTTCCTTCCTTTTCTCTCTCTATCTGAATGAACTTCCACCATGTCAAAGCATAACCTCTCAATCTTTATTTTTCCACTTTTACCTTCTATGCTTTAGTGACTCCATCACACTCAAAATGGTTTTCCATTACCTCTATCCAATCCATGACTAGATCAGCTTCTAATTTCCCACTAAATAGTGGTATGCCTTCAAGTGTTTTTCCACTAATTTCCTTCAATGCCTTCAAGAAAGGCTCTTCTTGCAAAACAGGGTCAGATTTAGGGATCTTGTCTTCCTCTGCAACCTATTCACTCTTCGGTACCCTTCCTTCCAATTTATCATTGACCTCATCGGTCTTGGTCTACACATTACTCATTGCTTGCTCAAGTTGGGCTATTCTTTCCCTCAATAGCCTATTGTCTTCCTCCCGATCTTCGACCTTCTTAGATGATTCTATATTTGTCACCATGATTGTAGAACCACTAGACTCAATCTCTTACATACAATATTCAATCCCGAATCTTTTGTTGCTCTGATACCAATCTGATAGGTAGGTTGGATGAATCAATCACTGATTCATGCTCTAGGTCTTGCTTGAAAGACCTCTAGGGTGTCTTACTCCACCACTTGCAACCTATAGGACCTTTTCCTTCTTAAGATCCCCTAGTTCTCCTTGCCAACCCAACTACCAATTAATTTCCTCCTTCCAATTCAAAACTTGGTACAATCTTGTAGCACTAACCCTTAGCCCTTAATACACCCTAAAGGCTACTAACATCCTATTTCTTGAAATGGCTTTACAGAGGTGTGGAGGTTCTTCCAAAGGCTTCAATCCATCCTACTAAGGGAATTAGGGGTCCACCTAGTTCCATCTACAGGTCACTTTCACCAAACCCCTCTATTTGGCCTAAAACACAAAGTGTATATATATGTAGTGTAGAAAAATGTATCCCTCTACACTTGTTTGGGCCCTCCCTACTAAAATTGGGCTTCTTTATGCCTTATTCGGTTCTATTTTGCATCCACAAGCCTTATTTAATGCATTTCTCCAAGGATAATCCTTAAACTTATCTAGTGACCAATTATAATTCATGATCTTTAGTTATGTGTTCTATATTTAGTGATCTGGGACTCATACGCCACCTTGGGCGTATGGGTCCCACCTAAATTTTAAGGCCTAAACATAAATTTGGCATAGAACTTAATGTTTCTTAAAATTTGTGTCCCAATCCTAGGCTACTGGGACTTCTACAACCTAGCTAGCATATGGGTCCCACTTAGCTCGAACCTATTTTGAATTCTATTCGACAGGATTTTATTCTCCTAGATTTGATGTCAGCTTGTAGTGCTGTAATTTCAAAAAAAATGGCATAAACAAGTATAAACACAAGGTTATTTTAGATATTTTCTCCTAGAAATTTTTTATGAGAAAGTGTGATATAAGCATTGAAGAATTCTAGCAATTCAAGAGCATTCAAGAGTTGATTATCAAGAATTTTGGAGCTATATTCAAGATTCAAGCCTCATGTCAAAGTCATCACGCATCATGTTTGTTTTTGAGCTAACATTTGTGATGTAGGGTTTTATGATTCAAGGAAGCATTCAGGTCAAGATTCATAACATTCAATCAAGATTCAAGATCTACATTCATGCTAGCCATTTTATAAAATATTGTGGCCTTTATTTAAAGGATTTTGTGAGTTACAACATAGCTTATTTGTTCATTCATCATTCCTTCATTCTACTTGATTTCATTTCAGGGTTTGATTACCAAAATGGGGTTTGACCAAGGCAATCCCCTATCTACTAAAGAAAAAACATGTCTCCCTCTCTTTGATGTGTTATTTACAGATTTAGGTTGAAGATCCATTAAAGAGAAAGAATGGAGAAAGTTTTCAAAGTTGTCACCTTTCCTGCAAGATTATGGAAAGTCACCTACAAGTCAGAATTCAAAGTTTTAGATTTGGGGATCGAAACGCAGAGAAGCTACATAAGATAACTAGAGGATATTAAGGTTTCAAATCAACCCTGATACTGGTACTAAATTGCCACAATGGGCATATGAGTTCTAGAATACCACTTTTCATAAATTTCTTGTAGATCCTATTTTACCAATTGCAGATTCTAGATTCAACCCATAACCCTAAAATGGGACTAAATCACCCAGCTTGGCATATGAGTCCCAGTGTGCTTCAAAAGTCATAATTTTTTTATTTCAAACTTTGTTTCAGGCATCTTTAGCTTTCCAGGTTCACCTCTATTCATTCTCAGTTTATCATTTAGAATTTGAGTTTGATTTCCTAAGTTGCATAGCTAGATTTTCATATCATTTGCATTTCCCTCTTTCTAAGCCTTTTCTTAGTGGTGAACCCCTTTTTTCTTTAATCAAACCCAAGGATACCTTATAACAACCTATTCTCTCAATTGAACCATTAGATTGAGATCCCTAGGGATTCTTTGAATGAACTAGAGCTAAATAGGACTCCCCCTTTGCATTGTGTTCCATCTCCTAAAAGGTGGAATACACCCCCTCCCTATTTTTGTGTGTTCATTTTTGTGAATCTAGCCTTTGGAAACCTTATTTCCTGATTTGGAGTGCATCATAGTCCTAGATCTAGCTTACATTAAATTTTCATTAGATCTTGCATTAGTTAATTTTCATTTAGGGCTTCTAAATCTTGCATTAGTTAATTTTCATTTAGGGCTTCTAAACCTTGCATTAGTGAAATTACATATAGGTTGCATTTTTGCATCTTGCATCATTGAATTTCATTTGAAAAATATAATTTCACATAGTCTAGACTACATACAAGTTAGAAACCTTAAAATTCACTCAAAATTTGTTAACTTTAGTGTCAAAACCCTAATCTAGGACTCATTCGCCCATCTAGGTGATTTATTCCCAATACAAGTTATTTTACCTGATTTCTATGAATTTTGTGGACTTTTTTTTAATATTTGAACCCTTCAAAAACTCTAACTGGGACTCATAAACCCCTCTAGGTGATTTAGTCTTGTGTTATGCCTGAAACTACATTTTACAACATTAAAGACCTTGTTTCTGTGTTTCAATTTGGTGTTATTAGATTTCTATTTTAGTTCATCAAATTTTTGTTTCATTCATTTCATTAGATATAGCTTACTTTGGTTTCATTCCAAGTGCATTTGTAAACATAAGAATCAGAATTAAAGAATATCATTTATCTTGTGTTTAGTGCATTTATCTTGCATTCATTGATTATCCCTTGCATGAGCTTTACAACTTGGTTTCTTATTGCTAATACTATAGTGAGATGTATTTTGAGACTCATATCATCCCACGATAGCACAATCATCATGGATCTTGGGTTATCTAGCTCTTTCATTCATAGTGTTGACATTAATTCACTAGGTATGGACCATACCCTTAACAACTCTTTAGCTTCAAGTAGCATGACAAATATTGATACAATGGTTACTAGTATCCCTCAAGAAGGAATAATCCAAATCTATGAAGAATTAGAAAACCTACAACATCAACTGAGTACTGAAAACATTTCCACAACTATTATTCATGTCATAGATAACATACTTCACATGATTGAAAGTGAAGAAGGAATAGAACTTGCACGTAACCTAGCTTATATTTTCAACAAACTTACTATGTGTTCTCAAACTTCAAATAATTTCCAAATTCAAGAAGGAACACAAATTCCTCCTCCCACAACCATTGCCTCTATTCCTACATATACCAACCCTCAAGTTACAACAATGATGCAACCTACTAGTAATGTTTTTCCTACCTTGGGTATTTGCGCTAGCAGTCCTTGTACCTTTATGGCATCGTACATCAAATCTTCTACCACTTTTCCACCTATAATAATTCCATTCACTTCCCCATCGAACACATATACACCTCCATCATATTCACCTCCATCTCAAAATACAACCAATGATGCCATCATAAATTGACTTTTGCAAAAAAATATCCCTTCAAAAATAAATTTACCCCATAAACAAACAATAAAATGGCCAACCTACACACTATGTCAAAAGAAATCCTTTATCCTTGGAGATATTGAGAATTTTGATACCACAATGTATAGATATTCCTAGTTTTAAGAAATATGGAGGAAAAGGAGACCCTTCTATTTTTTCTTATACTGCCTTATGTAGTGATTTTTTCCTTGAGGATAAGCTCTTGGCTAAGCTTTTCCCTAGGTCCTTGAAAGATACCACCTTTGAATGGTTTTCCTCATTACTGAATAACTCAATTAATTTATTCAATGAACTTTTTGAGGCCTTTATAAACCATTTACAACTGCACATGACTCCTAAGATGACCTTAGCTGATTTGATGAGATGTAAGAAAAAGGATGATGAAAATGTTACTAACTTGATTTCACGCTACCAATTTCTTTATTCCCAAATCAACATAAAGATTCCTAACCCTCACCTTCAATGAATTTTCATGGAGAACTTGAAAACTAAGATAAAAGATAATCTTGGCATGCATTTTTACTTTTGTCTACTACCCTTCATGATTATCAAAACTCGATTATTAGTCATGAAACAAAACCCACCTCTAGTTGACCATAAAATTCTGAATCTGCAAATCGAAAAAATTACTAACCTTTTAGGAAATAGAATAAAGGATTCCTTCAGCTAAATTTCCCTCAACCAACTCAACATGTTGATACCCAAGTGGCTACTATAAAGAAAACAAGCCCTTTTACATTTGGGGATTTGGCTAGACAATTTATTCCCCTACCTGATACCCTCCATAACACAATGTTACAACTTCTAGAGTAGAAAATGATCTCCTTACCTCCCATTAAAACACTTGATCCTAATAAGCCTTTACCTCCAATATTTATATCAAATTCCTTTTTTCATTATCACCAACAAAATAGACATGATATAGAACATTGTAAGCATCTTAAAATTCTTTTGCAAGACCTCATTGATTCTAGTTGAATTCAAATTGGAGGTCTTAATGATCAAGGACATAAGTTTGTTGCCCCTACTAACCAAAATTTGCAAATTTTTACCAACCCTATGCCAAATAATAATATTTCATTTGTAAAAGCTAGTGAAAAAAAATAAAATGATTTGATGAATGTTGACATGGATGATGACAACATGGATACTCTTGAACAAGGTTATATGGATACTATTGAACAAGATCCTATGGATACTGTTGAAAAAAATCCTATGGATGGTTTGGTTGCATTGATTGAAACTCAACCTCATAAGGGCCGAACTAAAAAGCCTCTTAACATTGCTTTCTCATCTAAGTATGTAATTAGAAATGGACCTGATGGTCCTCTTTACATAGCCCACCAAATCAATGAAAATCCTACTAATGGGATATTAATTGATCCCATCTGTGGAGAGAATGTGATCATTGAAGAATTCTTACTTATGCATAAACTCTATCAAGAAACATATGATAAACTGAAAGCATGGATAAAAATATATAACTTCTTCACTTTCCCTATGATGGGGTCGATCACCCTTCCTTTAAAAATCGGACTGAAACAATTAGATGTCTCGTTCTCCATCATCCTGACATCAGATCAATTATAAGTGAAGCCTGGTTATCCATGGCTACGCTCCATGAAATTCGTCCCATCGATCGTGCAGAAATATTTAAAGTTTCCCTTTGACAATGAAATCTTTAATTTGCACCATAGTGGCTTTAATCCTATGTTTTCTCATGGGAAATTTTCATTGGATTTGTATTGGCCTAAACCTATGGAACCCATTAAACCTTGTGAGGACTTATTTTTCAAATCTTATCAAAAGTTTAAGTAAAAATGCACAGAAAAACTATCCCTTAGAAACATGCCTCAACCCATGATTGAGACTCCTATCTTTGATGAAACTATGATTGAGCCAAAAGACCTTCCAAATAACCAATACTAACCTAAGATAAACCCTTTTCCCACCTCCTATATATGACTAAGAGACAACCAAAACAATCCTGTCATACCTCCCAAGATAAAAACAAGTTTACAAAGCTAAAGAGAAAGTGGTTGAATAACCTCCCATGGCTCCTTTCATTCTTCCCCTTAAGGAAGAAAAAAAACCTATGGTTGATAAACCCATTCCTACACAAAAACAGCTTGAAAATTATACAAAAAGGAACATAAATGCTAGAGAATGTAGACATAGACATTGTGATCCTGCTTGAAGGTTAAACAAAGAGAACAAAAAGGAAAATTAACATCTGAACATGACTAAAGAAATACATAATGAGTCTCCATCTTCACCGAAATAAAAATATCCTATAACACAACTACAACAACAACTAAATCCTTCTTTAGAAATTATCATTCGACCTCCCATTGTGATTAACTTGGATGATGATGATGAGGTTACTAGAATTGATGAGTGAGTGTATAATGATTTGAATACATTTGTTTCCTCTTCTATGATCTTAAATGATAATTCTCCTTGAAAGAGTGTTGAACTTGGTGATGAACCTAGTTTGACACTTTCAGTTGTCCCTTTGGATAGTTTTCCATCTTTCATATATGATGAAAAATATTGGGATGTGGATGACCTACTAATAGGTTGACTCGCAGGTGCCTTACTATTCTTTTGAATTTTTTTTATTTTTATGTTATGTGTGTTGTTTCATGTGTAATGTGATCCCCCATGTTGTTTCATTTGATGTATCTCTCTCTCTCTTTGTGACATTCTTCTATTTGTATGTACATTATTCTCTATGTTATAAATATTTTATATTTTATTGGTCTTGTGTTTTGCTTTTGGGGATGACGCAAGGAATCAAGACATTTAGGTCTCTTCCATGTTGACCCAAAAGCTTTCCTTTAATATTTTTATTTGTCTTGTGTTTTCCTAATGTGATGAAACAAGGCGTCGAGGCATTCACATCTCTTCCATGTTGACCCAAAAGATTTTATTTTTTTTCCTCTCTTTGTGCTATTCTTCCTATTTCATGAGTATTTGGGGAATGATGGAATTTTTGAGCTCTCTATAATAACATTATAGCAAAGACATTCTGACCCTAAATCTGTGGATCGCTTTTGTGATTTTGATATTTCATTTTGGGGGAAACCCCTTTTCATGACATAGCTTCATTTGGAAACATATGAATTGTCACAGGGCTTTCCAAACAAGCTCTCATGTCCTCTTTATTGTTAGCATTTATCATTTTCTGCTTTAAATTAATTTCCCATAGCATGGTGTTTAGCAATTTCTCTAAAGTGGGGACATACATTGGCATTATTCTTTTTCATTTTACAAATCATGGTTCATTGTGTAGTCTTCTTATTTCATGTGATGCATCTTTCGCTTTGTGGTTACATTGGGTGTGTTGTCCCTCAAGAGTGTGATCTCTCTTAGCATATTATATTCCTCTTAATGGCTTGATGTGACACATTGCATCCCCTAAGTTGTGAAACTTATATTCTTCGATTGGCCCTCTCTTGGAGACATTAGTCACAATGTTACCTAATTTTAGACCTTACATGAATTAAGAAAAAATCCTTTGAACATACCTTACACTACTTTTACATTGACAATAACTATTATATGGACACGTTGCATAGCACACTTTGCTTGTCTATGGAGCCATCCTATTTGTTCATGAGTGTTATAATACAAAGTTTTGTTTGCCTCATGGATCCTACTATTTGTGTTGTGTAGCACCTTATCAAATTTATTGGGAGGTATAGCATTGGTATGGTTACTGCATGGGAACCAAACTTAGGTGTGACTTTCCCATAGCCACTTTCTTGACTATGTGAGCATGTATTGGTTGCATGCATATGTGTCTCATTGGGGGCTCACCTAGTGGATGGCCCAAGGTTCCACTAGCCCTTATGACAATGTGTTTGGTTTACATTGTGTACATCATGTTCCACTTGTAAACATTTTGGACAAACATCTTAGATCTGATCCACATGGCATCAAACAAATGGTCTTGGCTTGATACACCCCCTTTTATTTTATTTTTCTGTCTTTCATAGTATATGCTTGTGTCTTTTGTTTTTTCTCCTTACATTACTTACATGTGTGCTCTTTTTTGTTTATGTTGGTTTTCCATAGGATCTTGATCCCAGGGGCTTGATCATCCCTCTTGATCATTGTCATCCTATCACACTAGCATTTGTACACTTGGACCCATCTTAATGCGATTTTGTCTACTTTAGTGTGAATTTGATGCGAGGTCATCCTCTCACTAAAGTGGGAGCTAAATGTAGTGTAGAAAAATGTATCCCTCTACACTTATTTGGGCCTTTCGTGCTAAAATTGGGCTTCTTTATGCCTTATTTGGTTCTATTTTGCATCCACAAGCCTTATTTAATGCATTTCTCCTAGGATAATCATGAGACTTATCTAGTGACCAATTATAATTCTTGATTTTGGGTTGTGTGTTCTAGATTTAGTGATTTGGGACTCATACACCAGCTTGGGCATATGGGTCCCACCTAAGTTTCAGGGCCTAAACTTGGATTTGGTATGGAATTTAACATCTCTTGATAAAAAATTCCCAAGCCTAAGCTACTGGGACTCATATGCCCCAGCTAGCATATGAGTCCAACTTAGCTTAGACCTATTTTGAATTCAATTCTTAGCAAGATTTTATTCTCCTATATTTGATGTCATTTTGTAGCATTTTAATTTGAGGAAATTTTCCATAAATAAGTATAAATACAAGGTTATTTCACATATTTTCTCCTAGCAATTTTTCATGAGCAAGTGTGATCTAAGAATTCAAGCATTCTAACAATTCAAGAGCATTCAAGAGGATTCAAGAGTTGATTTTCAAGAATTTTGGAGCTATATTCAAGATTCAAGCATCATTTCAAAGTCATCATGCATCATGTTTGTTTTTGAGCTAAAATATGTGATGTAAGGTTTTATAATTCAAGCAAGCATTGAAGTCAAGATTCATGGGGTTTCGGGTGTATTTTTGAGTGCTAGATTGGTGGCAATTGTGTATATTGTAAGGGAAGATTTTTAGACTATACAAAATTAATTTTTATAGGATATTATTCTACCAAATTTTTTGTACAAATCTCATATTTATGGCTGCAATAAAATTAGAAGTGTTCTTGGCTTCATTGGTGCAATTTTCAACACACCCGATTTCACAATTTTTACCTGTTTGCAAATAAAATCTCAGAAATTGATAATGCATTGCAAAAATAAGATTTAATACTTTTACTGGGAATATTACAGTGGTATCAGAGCCATGATATTTCCATCATAAGGGTTTGAACATATTTTTTAAAAATAAAAATAATTTAAAAGATGGGTGATCATATGGAAGATTTGGCTAGGGATCTTGCAACCATCAGAGAAATATATCTTAATCAAGATGAAGGTTTTAAAAAATCAGTCCCATACACTGATGGATCAAACTAGACCTTAGTTAGAGCTTGTTTATTTGAGATGCAATACTGTTACTATTTCAGTTCCATGGAGGAGCAAGTTTCCATTTAGTATGTGATCTTGCACCTTGAAGGAGTTGCTCATGATTGGTAGTACTAGGGTATGGACATCCAAGATCACATTCAAGTAAATTAATTTGATGAATTTTGTCAAAGGTTGATTGATATATTTGAACAAAAGGATGGAGAGGATCAAGTAGTTGTAGAGGAATAAATAGAAAGAGATTCTAATGCAGTGAGTGTTTTGAAGCATAATTAATATGTGACCAAGTTTTAGGATGATTCTTTGGACATGTGTACAATAATGGAGGATGAGGTTATGCATGAAGAACATGACAAGATGGTATCCTTGAATCCCATCTTGGATTCATCCAATGATCATTCCAAGCTTAATGTATTCTCAGATTTTTCTGTTAGAGTAGATAATGATGAAGAGATCTTTGATACACTTTCATATTATGGACATAGAGGAGACAAAGATAAATATGTTGATGAATATTTCAGTCTTAGGAGGATGGAGAAAGACTCCCTCAAAAGGATAATCACACATGAGAAGAACATTGAACATTTACACATTGGTTTCAGCAACCAACCTTCTTTTACTTAGGATCCAGGTGTGTCAGCATCTAAGTATGATTTAGTACTACCTTGGGATGAATTTATCTTTCATTCCAATGTTGTTTTAGATTCATCTTGGGAGACATGCATGGAGGATGGCATTGAGGAAGTTAATTCTGGAAGGTATGATATTGATCATAAATCTGATTTATTATTGCTTGGTGTTGATTATGAGAAAAGGTATAGAAATTTTGATTATGAGAAAAGACACAATATCATTTCTGATTTGGATCCTCAAACTCATGCTACACTTTTTTATCTAGAGGTAAAAGGGGAATTTTATGAGGTGTGGGACAGCCATGGTGATGATAGGCATGAAGAAGCTTCTTATGTTTGCATGCAATATAAATATATTACTTTAATCTTGCAAAAAATTACAATTCATGAGGAGAGTTTAAAGAATGAGTTCTTGGTGTCTACTGAAAATATAGTGAAAGTTTTATCTAGAATGGATTCTATACAAAGGCATGTAGAAAGCTTAATTAAAATTGCACTAAGAGGCCAAAATAATATTTATGTTGCCTTTTTTGATTTACAAATAATGAATAACACCATTCAAGAGATTATAATATCCTATTTTTAAATGATGCATTATAGAGGTACAACTAACAAGTTTGTAGATGAGACCATGTGCATGACAAATAAATTAAGGGAAGTGGTTAGTGAGCTCAACAGTGAGTTTAACTCAATGAAGCTTCCTCTCAAAAGTGCCCAAGAGGCTTTTTTTAAAGATAATGATCAGCTCTATGAAGCTCCCCAGTTTAGGAAGAAGGTGAGAAAAGGAGGGGCCAAGGAGTACAAAAAGGTAATGGAGGATCTGGATTGCATCTAGGAGTATAATCTGGCACATTCAAATAGTAGAAGTTTGGAATAGGAAGAGGATGAAGATAATTTTTTATATTTTTTATAATCCTATATTTATGATGGAAACTAATTTGACCCATGAAAATCCTTTATTTGAGTTGGAACTAATAGATTGTTGTGGTGAGATTGGATTTGATTGCAGGACTTGGAACTCAGATACAATTTCTTGCTATGAGATGTTGTCTCAAGATCGGAGAAAAGGATCAACCTTTAGTGTTAGTATTGTTTCCCACATTCCAATCAGTTTGTGCATGTATTTAGATACCAATTTATAGATTATTTGGATGGAATTTTCAGCCCTGCAGCAAAACAGCTCTTGGGTAAGGTTGGTTGGTAGAGATATTTTGACTATAGGGAATGAACCTGTTGTTACTACCATATACGAATCTCCTATCTTTTCAATTGAATTTCAGTTTAGTGGTTGTTGGCCTCACATCATTTGTATTTTTATGGAGATATCATTTCATGAGAAGATTTTTTTTAGCATCAAGATAATTTTGGACAGTTGGTTGTAAGTATTTTCCTAGACCCAGTTCATTCTTTCAATGGTTCCACCTTGGTGAGAGATGGTCATTGTAGTTACTTTGTGGAGTTGGCATGCATTATTATATTTTATATTTTAATTTTTCCTTTGGATTGGTTGTTTGGTTATGCTTGTGGCCTTCCTTTGGACACTTGGAGTCTAAGTGTTGATGCCATGATTCAAGATGGTGATAGAAAAGGAATTTCTTGGTTGGTGAATTTTAGAGACAAGGGTATGTATTATGGCATTGATTTTAGTCCTCTTATTATGGAATTGATTTTAGTCCTCTTAATAATTCCAATTGTGAGTTGGAGGGTGTCTTCCTTTTGGTATTCCAAGAGAGAAGAGTTCATTTTGAGTATGGTGAATCATTATTGGCACATTATCATCATGGGGCTCAAGAGAAATGTTGGCAACTAGTGGAGTATTGTCATCATATTTCCTTTGGTATGTCACCATTTCTAGTTCTCTATAGTTATGGTTCTCTCTTTTTGGGTGATTTATTAATTTCAAATAGTATAACCCCTATAAGAAGTGACATTTTTCAACAAAGTCAAGAGGACTTGGGATCACTTAGAGGCAATGCACATCTTGTGCAGTTAGTGTGTGTTATCTACAATTTTTTGATGAATTTGTGTGAGGATTTTTGGGTCTTGTGTATTGGATAATTTTTTGCTTGCGTAGAAAATTTTCAAGCTATTGTGAGTAATTTCATATTGTTAATTTCCAAATTCAAATCAGCTCCTAAATTCATGGTTTTAGCTTTTCAATTTGGAGCAGAACAATATTGGCCAAATTGTGTGATTTGGGGATTTTGTGAGTATTTTATGGAATTTATATGTATTGGGAGTTACAACATGTTTTCTTGGATGTATCTGAAAATTTATGGTACTCCTTAGCAAAATATTCAGATTTATGAGTCACAGAAGTGGAGTGATAAGTTTATGCTTACATGTAGTCTCAAGAAGAACAACAACTTCAACCCAAACGGGTTATTTCTTCTAAATTCAGAATTTGGATAATTGTGCTATGTATGTTTTTGTTGTATGAAGCTATTCTCCACTCTTCTAAAATACTTTTTCCACCTTAAATAAATTCATGAAGCTGAGAGTAATATCTCCAAAGTTGAGGTGTTTGCTACACATTCCTGCACTAAATATTTTAGTATTATGAAGGTACGAGAAGTGTCTATTTCCCAATTTTATTTTTTCTATATTGGTGAGTGAATTCAATCATATATCAGACCTATAAGTATAAAAAATCATATTTTTATCATTGGGAGAATGTTCAAAAGTTACAAGATTGATTCATCACAAGGTAGTGCATCTGGCAAGCTTACTAAACCTTTGTGGGAAGATGTGTTTCAATTGGAGTATGAGAATGAATGTATCATTTACTTACACATACAAGAGATTATATTGTATTTTTTTTTTTTGGATTCATAGAAGTGGAACAAAGGAATCTGAGTCCTCATTTTTCAACAATAATCTTTGGTAAAGATTGCAACTCTTCACAATTATAGAATCAAGACTTAATATTCATTTTGGCATGTTTTATCATTATGTTAAAAGGATTATGAAGAATTATGGTTGTAATAGCTTGAGGGAAATAATTTTTTGGAAGGGAGAACTTGTCATGTCCCTTTTTTCAAAAATAGAACTTACTAAAAATAATTATTTTCCATTATCCAAAATTAGTGAGTCGAAGGTATCAAGACAACATTAGAATATAATATTATTTAATACTTATATTGCCCTGGTGAAATTTTTATCTAAATGACAAATAAATATTAATTATTTAGTGGTGCCAACACAGGTGGGTCATGAGTTTTGGAAAAAAGAACTTTAACCTCATGTAAGTGCCTCAAAAAATGCATTTTGACTTGTCAAAAGATGCCTTATAAATAGTATAATATGAAAGGCTAATTTTAAAGGTGTTATAATGTATTTTATGACTTTTATAAGTACCTAAAATTGGGGAGGAATATTTGGACGTGAATCCAATGTTTGGTAGAAGCTTCATGAAGAAGACAACAAATATAAAATACAATTTCTTGTTTTTTGGAATCATTCTATGCATATTTTCTTTCATAGTTTATGAATCTTCTTCAGAGGCTAATAAATTGATGAAGAAAAAATATATAAAGCTGATAAACCAAGCATATTGAGGCTTGAAGATAGTGGTTCTGAAGATCTCCAGAGATAATTTCACTTAGATATTGTAGTTGTCCTTCAAAAGCTTAGTTGTTGCATTGTTGCAAGTTCTTTGTTGGGGTTTTCAATGAGTTTTGTTCCATAGTTTGTAATATATTTTGTTGGTGTTGTAGCATCATATTAATGGATTAATTTTTCTATATAAATCAGACCCATATCATATGTATTTCAGTTATAATCTTATTTTCAAATGTTGGAGAGTTTTTTTGCAAATCTATTGGGGTTTCAGGTGTATTTTTGAGTGCCAAATTGTTGGCAATTGTGTATATTGTAAGGGAAGATTTGTATAATGTCCAAAAATATTTTTTATAGGCTATTATGCTGCTGAATGTTTTGTATAAATATCATATTTATTTCTGCAATAAAATTCTAAGTGTGGTTGGCTTCATTGGTGTAATTTTTCAATGCACCTGATTTCACAATTTTTATCGGTTTAAACATAAAATCTCAAAAATTGATAAAGCATTGCAAAAATCAGATTTAATAATTTTATTGGGGATATTGCATCTGACACATATTCATCTATTGCAATTAAATTCTGCAAATTTTCATCAACCTTAACATTTGCACTTTCAACAATCTTTCTTGGCCTTTTGTTGTAACATCTGTAAGCATTGCTTTTAGTAGAATATCCAAGGAAGGTACCTTCATTAGATCTTGCATCAAACTTTCCTAAGTTTTCTTCATCTCTCTTAATATAAAATTTTCTTCCAAATAATCTAAAGTACTTCACGATAAGAATCCTTCTATACCATAACTCATAGGGAGTCTTTGTTTTAGCTTATACTTGAGTCTATTAAGTATGTAAACAATAGTATGAATTGATTCTCTCTAGTAGACTTTAGGTAGATTTGTTTCTTTCATCATAGCCCTAGTAGCTTCTTGAACTATTTGGTTTTTCCTTTCCACCACTCAATTTTGCTAAGGAGTTCTAGGGACAAAGAGATGCCTCTTTATTCCATGAAATTCACAAAACTTTTTAAACTCATTGGAAGTGAATTCTCCACCTCTAACAGACCTCAAACATTTTATTTCAAATCCATTTCATTCTCAACCATAGCTTTAAATATTTTGAATCTGTCTAAAGCATCATATTTCTCTCTAAGGAAAGTAACCCATGTCATTCTAGAGTAATCATCAATCAAAAACATGACATACATATCACCTTGAACACTTATCACCCTAGTAGGACAACAAAGATATGTACATATTAGTTCCATTAGTCTAATAGTAGATTGTTCATTTACCTTGTAACTACTCCTTACTTTCTTTCCAAATTGACAATTATTGTAAATGACATTGATAAGCTTTGTGATTCTTGGTAGGTCTCTCAAATGTGCATGAACTAAATTGATTCTAACCAAATTATCAAAGTTCATGTGACACATCCTCTGGTTCGATAACCAACTATCATTAATTTGAGACATAAAGAAATTACCATCAACGCCCTTAAGTTGATATATGTTCTCATTTGTCCTCTTACCACCAACATTCATAGTTTCAGACCCTTTTCAAATCTAACATGTTTCATACTTAAACATAAGATTATATCCTTTACTACACATTTTCACAACACTCAAAATATTATGCCTTAAGCCCTTAACATAGTAAACATCTTCAGTATTATGCTTGCCATCAAAATCGATTAAACCTATTTGACCAATCTTATCTCTTGAATCATCTCCAAATTTAACTGATCCTCCATCATACTTTTCAAGTTCAAAAAACTTACTTTTATCTTTGGTCATGTAATTAAAGAAGCCACTATAAACAACCATGTAATTCTTATCTTCATTAACATGAAAAGAAGAAACCAAAGTACCTTCAATCTTATCCTTCTTCTCTGAAACGCTTTCCTTCACACAACTTTCAGAGTTAGTAGAAGTAGATTCTTTTTTTATAGCCAAGAACAAGCATTCATTTTCATCAACATCTCCATAATTAGATTCATCATTAGAAATACTAGCATTTTCTTTGACATAGTAACTTATTTTAATCATTTTTCCTTTATTCTCCTTACTCTTATTGTTCATAGCTTTGTTTGGACATCTTGAGGCATAATGACCTACATTTCCACAACTAAAATCTTTGAAAGGTGGTTTAACTTTGTACTCACCTGTGACCTTTTTCATCCTTCTTACAAATTTAGATTCCACATCATCAAGATCTTCTCCATTTGAATCTTCAGTCTTTTCTAATTTTCCAGCCTTAAAAGAAGTCTCCACTTTTGTACCATTTTTCAAACCATTTTTTTCTCATTTCAAATAAAGTTAGTGTACCAATCAACTAATCTCTAGAATAAGTATTAAAATTTACAACTTCCTCAATAGCTTATACCTTTTCACTATATGAATCAAGAAGATTTATGAGAACTTTCTTTACCACCATAGGTTTTTGACTTATGCACCAAGACCTCTCATAGCACTTACTAGTTCATCAACTCTCTACAAGTAGGTGGAAATTGTTTCATCTTCTAACTTTCAAATGGTTTCAAATTGTGCCTTTAGATTATGCAACTTAGCTTGTTTGACCTTTTCATATCCTTCATAAATACTTTCAAGCTTATCCCAAACATATTTAGCAGTCTTGAGATTCATAACTTTAACCAATTCAAATTTTGAAAGGCTATTCATAAGAATAAATATTTCCTTACCATTTGTTTCATCTACCTTCATCTCATCACTTGTGCTTGGACCATTCAGAGGTGCAACATACTGATTCTTCATTATCTTTTCAATTTCAAATCCATGAGCTTCTAGATATCCTTCCATCTTTGTCCTCTAAAATGTATAGATGTTCCATCAAATCTAGGGAAATCAATTTGTTTTACCATTGCAAATCTACCTCAAGTGGTTAAGCTCTTCTCCAAGGAACCTTGCTCTGATACCAATTTTTGAATGAGCAAGATAATTGAGAGGGTGGGGTGAATCAGTTGTATCAAATTAAAACATCAAAACACTCAACAGTAATCAGATCCACATGCATTCATTAAAGCCTTATTCTACTAAAGTGATTAAACATGAAATGCAGATAAAAAAAACTAAAATAACAACACCATACACAAGAAAACACCAAATTTATGTGGAAAATCGAATGAGAGAAAAACCAAAGTGAGAATTAGCTCACAATATAAGTAATTGAAAAACTAGTACAAGGAATCACTACCAAAATAGGACACATTGTCCAAAAAGGCTTGCAACCAAGGCTCACTGCCATAGAAATAACACAAGAAGATAAAAGAGAAATGTTACAGAAAAAAAAATCTCAAAGCAATAAGGAATCCAACACAAATTATCCAACACTTTTATAGCCATGCATAAAATATTTTGCACACCTTCAAATCATTTCCTTTAGGAATCCAATACATTGAATTTCACACTACTCTTCTCAAATTTTATCAATTACATCACTCGCATCGATCTCACATATATCTTGTCTCTCTCTTGTATCTCACAAAATCACCACTCTTACTTATATCAATTTCAACCTTGAAAACCTTCTTCAAGGTGGATAGGAATGAATTCTACCCATATAAATCCTTAATTAGGACCCAAATGAATCTTAACACTCTTCAATATGCTTCCATAAGCCTCGCATGTAGTGCTAACACAAGGTTGGTCAATACCTATTCTAAAAACCATAAAAAATTAAGGATATGCTTCCTTAAATAAATTCAAAATTTTCAAACAAAATTAAATTGAGCACGATCTAGAATAATCCTCGAACCACTTGAGATCCAACAAATACTTCAGCCCAAAACATCTTGTAAACCTTATTCGCCCATTGACACATGAAACACACACTGTACTGTACCAAATCAAGTGGCACTTTGAATTATGGAAGATAAAAAAATTATAATCACCTTCCCAAATCCACACAACCTGAAGCCAAACTGTGGAGAAACATGAAGAAAATACATTTCTTCTAGACAGTAGAAAACATCACTAAAAAATGGTTCACACACTGGTGAAAATATCTCACTCTGTACCATGATCCAGAAGCCCAAATTCTAAATATAGAAACCTCTGACAACATTGAACAACATATCAAATCCACATAGGCATATCATCAATATAGAAGAAATGTGGAGCACATCCCATAGCACATTTTGAACACTTTCACAACACTGTTCTCTATGTTTATCAAATTTTCTCAAAAGCACTTGGAAACCAAGTACCAAAGACATCATCTCAGCTCATTACTTCATTCCAACACATATTTAGACACTGCAACATAAATATAGCTCCATGTAATCACAACACTTCCTCAATATCTCAGCTACACAAGCACAACCTAGAACAACCTATTTTCCTTTTTTTCATAATTTTGTCAATATCCTCGACATCTTGATCATGCAACAATATTTCCTAACACATAGATGGCATCAATGAAAACACCGGCATGTAGACATCTTGTTGATATAAATGAAAACACCTTCATACTTGTAACAAAAACATACAAGCAGGATTAGAATTGGGAGATGGCATCATTGTTGGAGCTCGTCCCCTTGGGTATACTATGGCTTGCATGAGGGCATTTTGTCTTTGCATGAGCTCGACTGCTAGATGGTTTTCATGCTAGGTGTCTTGGCAGGTGTGATTTGGGGTTGGTGTATTTGAAGAGTGTGTGGTAGGCATTTTTGGCTTTCGGTCAGGGTTGTGGTTAGCTTAATTTCATTTGTTGTTGCATGTAATTTTTTTTGTTTTCATACCTTTTTTGTATTCCTCTATTCTTGGTGTTCAAATTTTGGGCTTTGGTGTTTGAGTAGGGTCTTGGTGTTGGGGTTAAAGGGTGTTTTCTTCTCTTGGTTATGTCTCCGAGGGAGACATTGGGGGTCAAATATCCTATGAATTTTCGTGCTGCATTTGGGGCTTCCTCTCAAAATCATTCATCGAGAGTTTTTTAATAATAATTTATTTACAAGTTATTCAGGCAATGGAGGATTTGATTGGTGGTTCTCATATCCCAAAGATAAATGGCTACCTAGAACGTACCAAATATAGACTGATGATGGTAATTCAACCAAAATCGATTATGGAGGATATTGAGTATTATTCGAAGCATTCTTTGCTCTGCAAGTTCTTAGGAATGAGGGGTTCAGTCCAATTTTTGGAGTTGTCGGCTCACCAGACCTGGTCCTTGGAGGGTGAGATGGAAATAATTTTATTGGTGAATTATTTACTTCATGGTGAGTTTTAATTGCATGGTGGATCACAATAGAGTTTTCAAAGGTGGACCTTATTTCCACAACCAAATTATTTTATTTATTAAACCCTGGCATGCAAATTTTGATCCTTCAAAGGAGCTCCCAAATTAGGTTCTCATGTGGGTGTGTCTCCCTAGATTTCAAGTTGAATTTTGGCACAATGACATATTGCATAGGGTTGCTTCACTATTGGGGAAAATAGTGGGTCCTTCTCAGCAAACTTAGGATAGAAAGGTAATGACATTTTCTAGAATTTATGTTGAGATGAATTTAAATAACGCTCTTCTAGGTTCATATTATTGGGTGCAATAGCTATATTATGAGACACTTCCTTTTCATTTTCATCTTTGTCATGAATATGGCCATCTGTAGAGAAGATGACCGAAGTCTAAATATTTTGAGTCTCAGACTACTTTGGCTCCTCACAACCCTCTTAAGGTCGACAAAGGAAAGGACGCCATTCCTACTGAGGCTATTGGTGTGGAGGGTTTTACCTTGTTAAGGCTCATAATAGGAATTGGGGTCAAAATAAGACTCTTAAGGAGTGATACGAAGGTGATACCTTTAATAGATTTGAGGTTTTCGATGATATCAGTGAGAAGGAGGTGAATATTGGTATGAAGATAATATATCAAGTTGTTTTGGAAGTAGTTCAAGAAGGAATTATTCTAGATTACAACTAGACTTCACAAGATTTTGGTACTTTGAAAATGGAAACAACTCTTATTCTAGTGGTTCATGGGAGGTCTAAGACTATTTTGGATGCAAAAATGGGGGAGGGAGAGATCTATACTCCATTGGGGAAAGTGGGGTCTGATTTGGTAAAAGGTATCAAGGCTTCTCCTTCATTGGGAATTCTTTAGAAAGACCAAAAGAAAGGGGTTGTTAAGAATTCTTCCAAAGTTGGGAGAAAGGACTTAGAAAAAATAAAGATGATGGGGGAGACTTTGGTGGAGTCTGGAACTATTAAGACCCTAGGTTGCCATTTTTCTAACCCTCTGAAATGATCATCCTCTCTTGGAATGTAAGGGGATTGAATAGTGCCCCTAAAAAAAAATTCGTTTGTGAATTAGTGAGAATTTATTCTCTTGATGTTCCTTTTTTATAGGAGACTAAGTTATCTATTAAAATTATATTTGGTTTGTTGTCAAAGTTGTGGGGGCAAGGTGACTACCAGTGTATTGGGGCTTATGGTAATGCAGGGGGTGTAACTTTGTTGTGGAACCCATTGAAGCTTCATCCTCTTTGGTGGATGTCCTCCAAGTCTTCCATCTTTATGGTTGCTTCAAGTCTAGAGTCGGGGAAAACTATTCTACTTTCAAACATCTATGTGCCTACTGATTTTACTAGTAGGTAGTTCTTGTGGTCTCCTATCAATTTCATTTGGAGCCTTGCTCCTTTTTTACTTTGGATTATTATGGGTGATTTCAATGTCATTATTGAGTTGGATGAGAAGAAGGGTGGTATTGTGAGGTTGGAGCCTTTTGCCTTCCTTCTGTGTGATAACATTTCTACCTTGAATCTGGTTGAAATCAAGCCCTGTAATGGCTAGTTTACTTGGAACAATAGGAGAATGGAAGAGAATTGTATTTCTAAGAGGATTGACCATGTTTGGTTTCCTGTTCTTGGATTGGAGGATTGTGGTTTACTTTCTCTCATATTTTTGACTATATGGTCTCATATCACTAGCCTATTAAGTTATTTGATTCTTTGGCTTGGGTTGCTAAGTCCTAGTCTTTCAAGTTCTAGCTTATGTGATTAAGATATTCTTCTTTGTAGGAGCATGTGGCTAAATGGTGGTGGATTGGAAGACTTGATCATGGAACTACTATGTATTCTTTTTCTTAATTGTTGGAATATGTGAAATATCAACTCAAACAATTGAACAGGTAGTGTTTTGGAAATATTTGTCATGCTAAGGTTGCTTCCCAAAATTACTTGTATGTAATCATTCAAGAGATAAGTTAATTTGGTCTTTCTAAGGATTTAATCATGGAGGAGACAATGGCTTTGAAAGCTTTGGAGGAGTGTGAGCTATACGATGAAATTTATTGGAAACAAAAGGCTCACATTGAGTGGTTACAGGAGGGGAAAGAAACATTAATTTCTTTTGCAATTTGGTTAAATCCATGAGACATGGTAATTCTATGCCTATTCTTGTGAATGGCAGGGGTGAGCATTTATCTTCTTAGCAGGATATGTCTAGAGAAGCTTCGCAGTTCTTTGCTTCATTATTTAGAGAGGATTCTCAGGATGGTTTGGTGGAAGAAAATCATGTTTCGTCTTGTATCCCCTCCTTGGTTATTGGGGAGATGAATGAGCATAATTTGGGTTCTTTCTCATTGGAGGAATCAAAGACTACTATTTTCCAAATGAAGAAATGGAAAGCCCTGGGCCTTGATGGCTTTATGATTGAATTCTATCAAGAATTTTAGGATATCATTAAGTTAGACCTACTAGAGGTGGTTCGTGAGTCTGAAAGGAATAAGTAAATTTTGTGGTATTTGAACTCTACCTTCCTTTCTCTCATCCTCAAATGTGAGGGGGTGGATCAGCTAAGTTAGTTTCAACCTATTTCCCTTTGTAATGTAGTTTATAAAATCATTTCAAAGTTGATTGCTAAGAGAATGAAGTGATGACTTAGATGGATTATCTCTAACGAATAGAGTGATTTTGTGGAGGATCAAAAAATTATGGATGGGGTGGTCATTTCTATTGAAACTATTCATTCTATGGCAGCCTTGAAAGAAAAGGCTATGTTCATCAAGTTGGATATGGCAAAGCCCTATGATAGATTTAAGTGGTCCTTCTTGCAAAAAATTCTTATTGCCTTTGGTTTTGGTGAGGAGTGGGTCTAGTGGGTTATGTGTTGTGTTACTTCAACTTATTTCTCGATGCTGAGAAATGGTGAGCCTTCTTCTCTTTTTATTGCGTCTAGAGGCCTTCGTCAAGGGGGTCCCCTCTCTCCTTATTTATTTATTTTGCTTGTTGAAGGTCTGGGGAGAGTGGTTAAACATTAAGTGGACTTAGGTTTTATTCAGGGATGGGTGTGGGGAAATGGTTTGCCTCCTCAGTCTCACTTGAAATTTTTGGATGATATTGTATTGATGGGTATGGCTAAGATCAGAGAAGCCACAAATTTTCATAGGGATTTGAATATTTATTTATTTTCTTCTCGTCAAATGATTAATGAAGACAAATCTTGCATTTTCTTCTTCAATACTTTGCAGCTTATTCAACAAAGGATTGCTCGTATCTTGAGGTTTCAAATTGGCTCTCTCCCTTTAACTTATCTTGGCACTCCTATCTCTTCTAGTAGTCTCCCTAGGGAGTCATGGTATAATATTCTGGATAAGTTTCGTGTGCTGGTTAATCATTGGAATCATAGACTATTGTCCTTTGTTGGGTCTATTCAACTTCTTAAATCTATGGTTTAGGCTATTCCTATTTATAGATGCATGCTCTAGGTGGATTTGGTTGGGTTTGTGAAGGATTTGGATTATTTGGCTAGACAATTCTTATGGGTAGGTTGCTTCTCCTCTTCTAAGTGGAACCTTGCGAAGTGGGATATTCTGTGTAGCCCGAAGCAGTTTGGGGGTCTTGGATTGCAGAAATTGACTTCATCTAGGTTGGTGTTGGCTATAAATCTTTATTGGAGGTGGTGTGTGGAGTAGGATCATACCTAGGCCAGCACTTTATCTCACAAGTACCTTCTAGGGGTTCTAAAGGAGGAGATTCACATGTTTCCTCTAGTGGGGAAAGGTTATGTTATTTTGGGAACTCTTAAGAAAGGGGTTGTGTTGATCAAGGAGGGCATGTTCTGGATATGTAATAGGGGGGTTGAGGCTCTCTTTTGGTCAGATTCTTGTGATAATTTTCTCCCCATTTTGCACTAGTATCCTAATTTTTTGAATCTTTGCCAACACTTCTTGGAGGCTAGTTGGTCAAGGGTGATTGATTTTAAGATGTATCATCCTTGTGGGAAGATGGAGGTGGCTAGGTGAAAGGATCCTTGTGATTGGCCTGTTGTTGGTTGGAGGCGGATTGTGATGAGCTTCAAAGTAATTTGGCTAGTAGACAATGAAACTCCCTTAGGGATAAGGATATTCATCCTTGGATCATGGATCTTAAGGGTTCTTTCATTGTGGCTAGTGGGTATCAAGATTTGTTGGCTCATAAGTTTTGTGGAGTGGATTTCCCTTGTGAAAACATAAGTGGAACAAGTTTTCATGGCCAAAGTGTAATTTTTTTGTGTGGACTCTAGCTTGGAATAGATGTTTAATTTGGGATAATCTTCAAAAGTCCACATTCTAGGGTCCCTTTATTTGTGTTTTGTGTGGTTGTAGTGAGGAGGATTCTTCCCACTTGTTTTTTATGCTGTTCTTATTCCATGTTGCTTTGGAATTTATGTTACGATGTTTGGAAACATCCATGTATTCATGCTTCTTCCCTTGTTTACTTTTAGAACAGTTTCAGAAGACCTCCTTTCCAGGCTTCCTTCCTCTAGATTGTGTGGTGCATTGGTCCTACTTTCATCATTTAGCAAATTTTGTTGGAAAGGAATCGTAGGATTTTTCGTGTGGATAAGCTGATGGTTCAGCAGGTTTGGCACAAAATTGTTGGTATGATCCATGAGATAGTGGAAGCCAAATGTGAAGTGGCTTATCCTTTAGAAAGGAGTGATGATGAGATTGTGAATAGATTGGGCTTACAGGGGTTGACTTCGGTCTTTCCTTGTGTCAAAAGAGGTAGGCGGGCTAAAAAGAAGGATCAAAGGGTTGGAAGATGGTTGCCTTCTCCGATGGATATTCTGAAGATCAATACAAATGGTTCCTCCAAGGGTAATCTTGGGCCTGTGGGGATTGATGGAGTTAGAAGAGATTGTTCTAGCTCAGTAATTTTATTTTTCTCCATTCATAAAGGGCAGAATTCTAACAACCTTATGGATGGTTTGGTGATTCTCTGGGCTATTGAGTGTGCTTGTGCTTTGGGTTGGCATAGGATTATTTTTGAATTTGACACAAATTATTGTTAATCTGTTGCACGAGAAAAAGGTTGTTGAGGTTAACTGGTAGTTTTATTTGGTGGTTGGACAAATTTTATAGATGTGCTATATGTTGGAAGTGGTGCCTTTTTCCCACATTCTATGTGAATGGAATAGGATTTCTTACTATTTAGCTAAGTGGGCTTTAGAGAATGCTAATGATTGGAAGATTGAGGGGCGGGGAAAATTATCCCTTGATTATTGTCATAAATTAGAGGGGGTCATTGCTGATGATATGAATGAATAAGGTTTTTTTTGCAGTGTGGATGGTGGTTTTTATCTTGGTTGGGTGTTCTTAGGATTTCTTTCCTAGGATCCTATGGGTTCCCTAATCCCTTTGTATTGTTAATTTCTTGATTTCAATAAAAAATTTGCCCCTTTTTATTAAAAAATTAGAAACATGCAAGCATATCCAAGCATCATAACACACATATAAAACATTATTTTCCATACATGGAAAACATGAATAAATAACCTTTCCAACATAATAATAAAGGAATAGAAATCAGCATGCCTTTATGAAATCTCTAATTGATAATTCTTCCTTCCTAGCTTAATTCCTCAAGCTCGCTTGTAACTTCCTCTAAGAAAAACCTAATTCCAACTTCTAACATATTACTAAATTCTCAATAATACTAATGAAAAATAGAAAGACAACTCACTAACTCTCAAGATCTCAACTCACTTTACATAGAAAATACAACAAAATAACAACAGAGTAATTAGAATGAAAAGTGTAACAAATGGTAGAAATATCACTTCTATATATACTAAAATATGATAAACTAAAGGCTACAAAAAATATAATACTTCTTCCACCTTTCTATCCCCATGTAACACATAGCATTCCTCACATTTCAAATGGTCGAGTTGACTTATTTCAAGAGACAACAAGACTCTTTTAATGAGCCAATGAACAAAAAAATATTTTTTCATGTTTCCTACTTGGTTTACATGTCGAATACCCATATATTGTTTCCAACTTATCCTTGAATGGGTTTATGCATATCTACATGTTTAAGACTTTATTTTTGCTTCCAAAAGCTACAGGTTTTAGTGCCACATTTCATGTTTTAGTGCCCTTATGAATAGTGATGTCAAATACTTCTTCTATCATTCAAATTGTATTCATTTCCTTTTCAAATGTTTCAAATTTATGTCTCTTATTATGTGTGAGCTTTGACTTGGTCTATTCTTTGTTTCATATGCAGATTTTACACTATGTAGTGCTTTAACACAAGGCAGTGCTATTTGCACATAAGCTTTATTTAAAGCACTTTACTAATATCAACTTCAATTTTATATAATGCACTTTGAATATATTTCAAATACTTATCATTCATTATACATATAATATATATGTATATATGTAGTGTAGAAAAAATTATCCCTTTTCACACTTAATTTGGGAATAACTAATATTAAAATAAGCTTAATTATGCCTAAATTTAGTGTTGTAATATGTTTTACACATTCACATTAAGTATAGGGCTCTTTTAAACTAAATGGACTTAATTGTGCCTTATTCAAGGTGTTGTAAAGTGTATCTTTACACTTTCACAATAATCTAGGGCTTTATTAACTAATTGAGGTTAATTGGCCCCTTTAATTAAAATCCAAGCCTAATTAATTGTAGATTCTAAGGGATAAAGCCTGAAATTTGTAAATGATATTATACAAAACTTAATTTTATAAGTTGAGTGTCCTAGGTTAGTGACCTAGGATCCATTCATCACCTGACAAATGGGTCCTCACTAGGTCCTAGGACCCTAATTTCACATAATATTTAACATCCCTCGAAGTGTTCCCTAGTTAAGTGTCCTTAGACCCATTCACCACATGGCGAATGGGTCCTCACATAACCCTAAGACCCCCCCTTGGAATATATTTTTTGAGGTATTTCAATGATTTAAAATTCAAGATCTGATGGTGGCTTGTGTTATTTGACTTTCAGGGTCTAATCTTAAGTTAAGTATAAATGAAAGGCTATCTCACCTAGTTTCACCTAGAAGAATTTTTATACAAACATCCTAATAGAAATTTTATTACATCGAGATAATTCACAAGATAATTTCTAAGGAATTCAAGGGAAAATTAGTCAAGATTATTGTAGCCATCAATATTCGTTTCATCATGTCAAAGGCATAGTGCATCATGCATGTTGTTGAGGCAATGTTGTGATGTATCATTCAAGATCCAATTCAAGCATTTTTCCAAATCAAGATTCAAGATCAAGATCTATATCCATTGAGGCCACTTCATGCCAATTTTCATATCTACAATCCAAGGTTTCAATTAAGGTGTGGTGAGTTGTGACATTGTATTTTGTTCATTCATAACTTCTTTATGCATTGTTTCATTACAAGGTTTAATTACCAAAATGGGTTTTGACCAAGGAAAACCCCTATTCCCTAATAAAATAAAATAAATCTTCTCCTTTGATGTGTGATTGCAGGTTTTAGGTTGAAGATCAAATTGGAAAGCAAAATTCTAAAATTTGCAAAGTTGCAAAGTTGTCAAAGTTGTCACCTATCCTGCAAAATCAAGGAAACTGAGCTACACAAAAAAATTTCAGGTTTTCGACAATCTTCGACTAGGATCTAGGAGTGCAAACATTAAAGAATAAAACCTAGAAAGCATTTTTCTATAACCCTAGCTAGGGCCCATTCGCCACTGGGCAAATGAGTCCTCATGAGTGAGACCCAATAAAGCACTTTTTGCAATAGGTACACAACATTTGACCCTCTTAAAACCTTCCTTTTGATTGCTATATTGGTTAGGTTTGATTTATGATATTCATTTATTCATTATAACCCTCATAATTGAATGAAACATTTATGAAATTTTGTTCATCATCTTAATTCATTTTGGTGAACCTCTTTTTCTATGTTTCATTTTGGTGAACCCGACCTCGTACATCAAAATTCTAGAAATTGGAGTCCATTAAAACCCTAGATCTAGGATTTGAATTAGTTTTCATTGCATTTCATTTGTTTACATTTGATCTAGGGTTGTCAAAATTGCATTAGTTTGCATTGCATATAGGGGTTTAAATTTTTATTTTTGCATTGTTTAAATCTGAAAAATTAAAAAACATTACATGCATATTATATTAATTTTGCATAGTGTTTGTATATTAGTGTACTTTTCATCATTCATATTCAAAAATTGGGTCAATTTTATATTTGAAAAAGTGTCACATATTTCATCATTTGTCACTAGTTTTACTTGCATTTCAACATCAAATTCTAGAAAATCTTGTTACAAAAATACCAATTTGAAACTTGAAATAGAGAACACATATTCAATCAAGAGTCAAGATCTATATTCATGCTAGCCATTTCATACAAGACTGCAGCATTTTTTTCAATGATTTGGTGAGTTGAAACATATCTTATTTGTTCATTCATCACTCCTTCATTCTATTTGATTTCATTTCAAGGATTGATTACTAAAACAAGGTTTGACAAAGGCAAAGCCTATCCTTAAAAAAATAACATTTTTCTCTCTCTCTTTGAAGTGTGATTTTTAGATTTAGGTTGAATATAAATTGAAGAGAAATATTGGAGAAAGTTTTCAAAGTTGTTAAAGTTGTCAAAGTTATCAAATTTGTCACCTTTCTTGCAAGATTATAGAGTCACCTACAAGTCAAAATTCAGAGTTTTCGATTTGAAGATTGAAAGGAAGAGAAGCTACAGAAGATCACAAGATGATATCATATTTTTAGATCAACCCTGATACTAGGACTAAATCACCATAATTGGTGTATGAGTCCCAGTATACCACTTTTAGACATTTACTATAGATCCCACTTTACCAGTTGCAGATTCTGAATTCAGCCCAAAACCATAAATTGGGAATAAATCACCTACCCTAGCATATGAGTCTCGATGTGCTTCAAAAGTCATATTTTTTTGGATTACAAACTTTGTTTCAGGCATCTTCAGTTTTCAAGGTGCAGTTATGTTCATTCTCAATGTATCATTCAGAATTTGAGTTTGATTTCCTAGGTTATATAACTAGATTTGTATATCATTTGCATTTCCCACTTTATAATCCTTTCCTTAGTGTTGAAACCCCTTTTGTCTTTAATCACACCCAAGGGGACCTTATATCAACACCTTCTCTCAATCGAACCATTAGATTGAGATCTCTAGGGTTTCCTTGAATGAACTAGAATGAAATAGGACTCCCCCTTTGCCTTGTGTTCCATCTCCTAAAAGGTGGAATACATCCCCTCCCTATTTCCTGGTGTTTAATATATTTATATATATATATATATGTCACCTCTATCCAATTGATATTCCCATGCGCGTGGGTAATCCATCCATGAGCATGTGTAGATACATCTACTTGTGTATACTCATGTACGTATTTAGTCATATGTATGATTTTATCATAGACACGTACATATATACATATATATACATTTTATTTATATAACTCAACAATATAAATATAAACACACAAGGAAGGACTTCCACTCGACATCGAGACTTAATCACATTCCTCAATGCAAACATTTATAAAACAACATCATAAACCAATATGAATATTCACAACCAAAACTGAAGATCACTTACCATTTACCCAAATTGACTTTACTCTACTTAGACCAATTAGGGTGTGAGTGTGTGTATACTCAATTAGGATCAATTAAGGGTTACCAAACTAAGTTCTTCTCCTGAGTGATACTTCCCCTCTCTTCTAGAGGTTTGACCCTATTCTTGCATTTAGCTTAGTACATCATAACAATAGTTAGTTGATAATAATGCATTCATATGCATCACATATATTTCATATTCAAAATAATTATAAAAAATTAAATTGAATCAAACATTCATTCATCATATTTCCATGAATATTTATATACAAAAAAAATTTACATATATTAAAGAATTTTTACCGAACAAGGTAATACTAAATGGGTAATAACACACTGGGTGTAACAAAGGAGACCCTAAAAGGTATCATCATTAGGTGAGTGTTTTGATGGGGATGGTTTGGATTGATGTTTCAAGGATCTTGAAGATGAGATACTAGTTTCTTGTGGAAAATCTTATTCAATACAACCTATCATGAAGTCAAATGAGGGAGGTATGTTATGATCAGAAATGTAATAAATGCCATTATTTTGGGATGATCTATTGTTAGACATAGGTTGATGGTTTTGATCATACTTGGGAAATTATCTTGATATTTTTTTACTTTCTCATTATGTAGAAAATTTATATCATTGATGTGATTATCGGATTCTTGGATAATTCCTACTATTTTATCATAGAAAAAATTGACTTTGTTATAGTCCCTTGTTTTACCAAAATCATTTCCATTTCCATGATTTAGGATTGGATCTTTGTAAATTCCTAGATCCTAGTTTCCAAAAGTCCTAGGATATTGATCAATGTTGACATGTCTCCTTGGTCTCAATGTGATCTTGTATGATATATTTTAAGTTTCATGCAATTTGATTTTTTATGATATTTTTTCCTACGGTATTCACAATAATAATTATTGTTATACCTTGAGGATTTTAATTGTGGTTCATCATAATGTTTGAATTCTAGAAGTGTGATAAGATTTGACTAAATTATTTTTTCAAGACTATTTTGATTGACTCCCCTAAGGGAGTGTATTTTCATCTAATATTGTTGGTAAGTCTTAGTGGTCCCCTTGGAGGATTTGTGTTTTTTTTTTTTTGTTAATTATTATATGGGAGTTGTGTATTTTACATGAATTTGGTGTCTACTACCCCATCATTGGTGATATTTTTGTTTTTAGCCCAAAGGTGAGATTTATCATTAGAAGTAGATGTGTTGTCTATTGTCTTTATAGATTTTGATGAAGCCCTTAGTGATAAGATCCTTCTTAATAGTGATTCCATTCTCTATGATCTCTTCAAAGATATTAGCACATTAGACAGTTAAATGGACACCAATTTTTTGGAAAAAAAAAATGTCGACAAGTTATTTTTGAGGTATTGGCAATTGACATTTTCTAGCTTTATGTCTCTAGTGTTGTAAGAAGGAGGAAAAATTTTATCCTTGGGTTTTCTTGGTGCTATACAAGTCAATCATAGTTATTTTGTGTTCTCTATTGTAGGAGAAGTGACTAAAAAAAATTTCAACTAGTTCTTTGAATGTTTTGATACCCTAGGGTAGATGATAGAACCATTTTATGGCTTGTCCTCTTGAGCTTTGAGTAAATAGGCACATTAAATATGTATCATTGTAGGATACCTCCAGACAAGATACATAGAATTCACATATGTTCTCATGAGGGTCACCTCTTCCCTTATACTTATAAAATTTTAGCATTTCAACGTTGTTATGAAAAGGTATTATAAGTATGCTTCTATCAAACAGATATGGACAGATATTCTCAAGTGTATAGCTTTTCTTTGTATGCCCTAGTTGCATCTTGTGATTTTATCATTAAAATTTTGGATTTTAGATTCCAAATCATTTTTTTGAGTGTTTTGAGGTTGGTGGGGATGGAGTATATGTTTGGTGTTGTGGGATCGATAATGAATTGTACAATGAGTTTTGGTTATGTGTGATTTTTTGAGTAATGTTATATGTGTTATATGGTATGTGTTGGTTTTGTGTTGTTTTGTCCATGGGTAGGGTTATATGGATTGTATGAGGGATGTTGTTGTTGTGAGATGGTTTTTTGTTGTTGTGTGATATAATTTTTTTGTTGAGATATGGTATATTATTATGATGGGACATGTTTTTGTGGTGTGATTGATTATTGTTGAACATATTGTGATTGGGGTGTTACTTGAGGTTTTTTAATGTATTATGATTGATATATTGCTTGAGGTTGTTGAACCTATTAAATGGTTGGGAGTTTTTTGGGGGTTGTTGATCGTATTGTGGTTGTTGAGAGGTGTTTGGGTTTGTATGAAGGTTAGGTTGTTGGTGTATGATTTTTTGTTGATATGTGCTTGGGGTTTGATGTAGGCTTGGTTGTTGGTATATGACTTTTTATTGATATGTGCTTGGGTTTTGATGAGGATTAGATAATTTTTGTATGGCTTGTTGTTGAGTTGGGTGTGTCGGTGTATAATGTGATACACTATAATTTCTTGGTATGGTAGTTGTTGAATTTTGGTTTGTGATAGAAAATTATGTGGTTTGTGAGTTGGAAGGTTGGCTTGGGTTATTAGGATTGTTTGTGCTCCTAGTTGTGTTAGATGTTTGTGTAGTAGTTGGAACTCTGGGGGTTGTAAAAGGGTTGTTTGTATAGTTTGGGATGTTTGGAATGGGAGGTGTTAGTATTTTTTCAATGGTAGTGTGCACCATATTCATGCTCCCATGTATAGGAATACTAGTTGTCATGGCATTTATTTGAGCTTGTTCTCTAATTTTTACAATGTTATAATTAGTGGGTAGTTTAACACCATTTTGTGTGAGACTAAGAAAGTGAGAGTTGAGATCCCTAGAAATAAGGGCATAAAGTTTACTAGACAATGAGGAATCTTGTTGTATTTCCAAAAAAAATTCCTTAGTAAATTTTCTAGATAACTTGGATTCATTTGTAATGTCTTTTATGAGGACAGTTTGATATTAAGATTATTGTACTGGTTGTTGTTGGGTTAGTTGTTGTGGCGTTTGATATGAACATGGATCGAATAGATCATGAGTCATCCTAAATTTTATGTTGATAGTAGTCATAGGCATGGTGACGTTTGAACTACTTGGGTTTGACTCCATGATTTTCTTATGTTGGGACCTTGTAATAGGTATAAAATGAAATGAACTTATGGAAGATGGGATGTAAGCAAATTTTAGATTATGTGATATGGATGAGGGTTTATTTCAATATTGGAATTTATGAGAGCTATACTAGATAGATTTGGACAAAGGTTTACGTTGATGATGTTTGTTTGATGGTAGATATGAAAACAACCAAAAGTAAAAGTTTAAGCGAGATCTTTGTTTTATATGGCACTAAAGGATGGTCTTTACTTGTACTAGGATAATGAGTCCAAGCAAAAGGATGATGGTGAGTTTATCAAATTAGAGGTAGATGAGACCTCTAAGATGACTCACTCATAGATTTGATGCTAATTCAACTATGTACTTAAAAATGACTATTTTCAAACAAAGAGCTAAACTAGGAGATAAGATGGGAGATCTAAGCAAGACATGTGACTGATTTTGGTTTCTAGTGGTTTTTGATGTTTTTTGATCAATAATTGAGATGTCGAACTATTTTTCCAAAAGATAACAAGGTGTAAATCTAAAAGTACAAGATGAAGAAAATGGTATTAGATGAGGGTGAAAATATTTTTTTTGTATGGATGAGGTATGTTGGTTACAGTTTTGCTACAACATAGGTCTCAGATCCTAGTTTGATTTTCTATTGAAAAATAGAGACTAAATTTCAAGGATTTCAGAGATAAATTTGATACTTAGAAGCATCGATGTAACTTATCAAACACCTTGCATGATGTCAAAAGCAGTGCATTAGCCTCTATCAAAAGAAAATAGTTATGGAAAAAACATCAACCTATGGAAAAAGCATTGCTAATTTCATCAAAGATGTCGATTGGTTTCAAAAGCGTCATTGTGCAAAACCTAGGGTTTTTTATTGACAGAGAGTGATTTTTTTCAAAAGTGTTGAGTTACTCAAAATAATCAATATGCAAAGTAGAATCATTGTTATTTTTATGGTAAAATAATTGAGTTGCTAGAAAGAAGCACTATACAGTTATCAAAAGCATCATTGTGACAAGAAAAGGGTTATTGTACCTCAAAATTTGTCTAAGGTTTTTATTGACTAATTTGACTATTTTAACAACTGATTTAAATTTTTTTGTCTAGAAAGATATATCACACAATAGAGAATAGCATGTAAAAATGACTCCATTGTGTATTTCTGATAATTTCATGATTGTAATGAAAAACACGCTATAATGAATATTCACCAACCTTTACAAGAAAACACATCAAGTAGTACAACCTAATTGCTAGTAAAAGGTACATTGACTTAGTGGGGGCCCACCCGCTAAAGCGTAATACCTTAAAATGAATGAGTAGCTAGGGTATGTTAAGGTCATGTACCATCTGAACACCCCTTACCTTGGAAAGATGAGGTCCTAACAAGGAATATATGCCACCTCAATAAGAGAACAGTACATGGTGAGTAACTTCATGCATGATATTGAACCTTGTACAACACTAAGCCAATGATCAATGGTCTTAAATTCTTCCAAAAATAAGGTTCATAGTGTTTTCATGAATAGTTAGCTCATTCATAAATGCCCAAGTTGAGGGTGTCTCCCCTCTTCTCTTCACCTACACACATCTCGTTGAACTAAGGGTAACACCTTGAGGTAAAACTTTCACTCTCCCCTTTAGAACTAAGGGTAACACCTTGAGGTAAAACTTTCACTCTCCCCTTTATATACCCCATTGATAAATGTGGTTGAGGTTTTCCTTGAGGTGATGAAATCCCCAAGTAGGTCTCCTAATGAATTAAATGAAAGATACTAGGGTTTTTTATTCTCAAGATTGGACATAGTGTAAGAGAAGAGCATAATTTTCTAGTATTTCCTTGGGTGTACAAAATATGTGCAAACTAATGGTGCTTTTTATCTCCAATTTAAAACATAGTGCAAGGAAAGAGCATACACGGAAATAGCCTACCAAACATGACAAACAATTCTTTAATTAAAACCCAAATTTAAATGGGAATTATTTTATAAACCAAAGCTTTAAAAATTGTTTACCCTGCATCAAATACATTAGTAGATTATCTTATTTTGTCTTCTCCAAATGTTTTCCAAGGCTCCACAAATATGTTAGATTCAAAAACACTCAAAAAATGTTAGGGTTAGTGAAAATCCAAGAATCAAAATCAAATGTGTCACTAGAAATATTAAAAGCATTATTATAAATATCAAATGCATTATTATATCTCTCAAAAGTATCATTATATTGCAATAACAGTGATGTGCAGTGTCACATGCATCACTATAACCTTCAAATGTTTTGTTTTAAATTAAAACATGTGATTGTAAGTCAAAAGCATCGCTCCATGAATTAGAAGCATCATTGTAACCTAAAAACCTGTAAATATAGAACAAGAAAATCCTTGAATTATAGTTCAAAAGCATCATTGTGCATTGCAGAAGCATCACTATACAGTCAAAATCATCAATGTGCATGTCAAAAGCATCGATCTAGATCAAAATCATCTTTATAACTTGTAACTCAACAAAAAAACAAATTGACATCAAATCAAGGACGTGGGCCCCACTGGGCATGCCCAAATGTGAATGCAGATAAATGAGAAGGCCATTAAAGAGGGAAATCAATGCAAGGATTAGATCAAATCATAAACCAATGCCTAAATGCATGAAATACACCCATTACCAATGAAGTGACAAGCTATAATTGAATGAAATAAACCAAAAATGAATGAAATAACTAAAATCAAACCCTACTTTTACCTCAACCAAGAATGCAATTCCTTACTCCATTATTAAATTGTTCTTTGAGATGTTGGATTTCTCATGTTAGCATAACCTAATAGTGCAAAAGCTCAAAAGATGGATGAATTTTCTTGAGTTTCCTTTATGGAGGTCAATTTGCAAATTGAGAGAGCGGTCCTTGAATAAGAGATAAAGGCTTTTTTAATAGATTTGTATATTTTCAATCAATGGTGGAGAGTGAATTAAGTGGTGAGGAGTCATGAATGAAGAGGAAAGGTTCAATTAACTAAAGCTCTTCCCTAAAAATTAGGAAGATATTTTGGAGGGAAGATATTTTTAAATTTGAATTTTAGAATATTCCTTTTGGAGGGAATGTGCAACTAAATAAAATTAATAATTCATTTATTATGGAAGAAAATTATCTAATTCAATACTTAATAAATTATTTAATTATGTGGGATGAGAAGAATTACGATTTTTAATTAAATAATTAAACATTATTTAATCAGGTGGGTGTGAAGAGATTTAGAAATTAATTAAATAATTAAAATTATTTAGTTAAAGTAGGAAGAGGAAAATAAGAAAGTTAATTAAATAATGAAAATTATTTAATTAAGGTGAAATAGAGCAAAAATGATGAATTAATCAAATAATTACAATTATTTAATTAATAGAAGAAAAATGTTAGTTCAATCAAATAATTATAAATTATTTAATTAAAAGTGATAAAATAAGGAATAATGAGTTGAATGATGAAAAATGGTGAAGTACAGGAATGTGTGATGCATTAGAAAATTTTAGGTGTCTACAACTATATCCAAATAATTTAAGAATAGTTAAAATTAAAAATATAAACTATATTACGAGTTCTACATTTTGTTAGTATATATCATTTTAAAATTCCAAATATATACATACCACTTTTAGATAGTCCAAGATGAAAAACTATATTTATGTTGGCCACTTCCATTATAAAAGTGTGACATAGTTATTAGCTTTAACCTAGCATAAAGTACTTTACATAATATAGGCTTTAGAAAGCTTGTTGTGATGGCTACTTTTATGCAAACTTTTGTATTATGATGATTTCATTTGGTCACAAAAACATAATCCAAATTGGTAGTTTTGTGCCTAGAGAAATCCTTCTATGTGGATTGTTGGGAAAAGGGATACCAAATAAAATATTTAATGGACACACACATATATATTGATAATTTTTCATCTACAATGAATGTAATATATTTTTCCTTCTCTCTCAAGATTGATGCATATTGTTTTACATAAATTTACATCATGTGGCCCACATTCCTATGAGAAAAGAGTGAGTAAAATTTATTAAACTAATAAGAATAGTTTCCTTTTCTTCTAAATATCAACAAAATAAGTAAGAATATGTTGGAACATAATGATCTACTGAGAGGCGGCTGAACCAGTAGATACCAAAATCTATCCCTTAAAAACTTTATGTCAATTGCCTTCTTAGCTCCAAACACTTTGTGAAAATTTCTTTCTCAAACTCTTAATGTGTAGATTGAGAAATAAAGATTCAAACATAAACATTTAGATAGACAATCAACACACACATGCCCACAACACCAAATGTATGTGGAAAACCCAAGATGGGAAAAACCATGGTGAGAAATGTTGCTTGAGTCTACTGCTCAAATCCAGCCTCACAATCGAAATCTTAAACTAACATTAACATTAAGCATCATTGTATAGTCAAAAGCATCACTCTAGATCAAAAGCATCTTTATAACTTGTAACTCAACAAAAAACCAAATTGACATCAAATCAAGGATGTGGGCCCCATTGGGCATGCCCGAATGTGAATGCAGATAAATGAGAAGGCCATTAAAGAGGGAATTCAATGTAAGGGTTATACCAAATCATAAATCAATGCCTAATTGAATGAAATACACCCATTACCAATAAAGTGACAAGTTATAATTGAATGAAATAAACCAAAAATGAATGAAATAACTAAAATCAAACCCTACTTTTTCCTTAACCAAGAATGCAAGTCCTTACTCCATTATTAAATTATTCTTTGAGATGTTGGATTACTCATGTTAGCATAACCTAATTGTGCAAAAGCTCAAAAGATTGATGAATTTTCTTGAGTTTCCTTTATGGAGGTCAATTTGCAAATTGAGAGAGAGGTCCTTGAATAAGAGATATGGGCTTTTTTAATAGATTTGTATATTTTCAATAAATGGTGGAGATTGAAAGATCAAATCAATGGTGGAGAGTGAATTAAGTGGTGAGGAGTCATGAATGAAGAGGAAAGGTTCAATTAACTAAAGCTCTTCCCTAAAAATTAGGAAGATATTTTGAGATATTTTGGAGGAAAGATATTTTTAAATTTGAATTTTAGAATATTCCTTTTGGAGGGAATGTGCAACTAAATAAAATTAATAATTCATTTATTATGAAAGAGAATTATCTAATTCAATAATTAATAAATTATTTAATTATGTGGGAAGAGAAGAATTGAGATTTTTAATTAAATAATTAAACATTATTTAATCAGGTGGGTGAGAAGAGATTTAGAAATTAAATAAATAATTAAAATTATTTAGTCAAAGTAGGAAGAGGAAAATATGAAAGTTAATTAAATAATGAAAAATTATTTAATTAAGGTGAAATAGAGTAAAAAGGATAAATTAATCAAATAATTACAATTATTTAAATAATAGAAGAAAAATGTTAGTTCAATCAAATAATTATAAATTATTTAGTTAAAATTGATGAAATAAGGAATAATAAGTTGAATGATGAGAAATGGTGAAGTATAGGAATGTGTGATGCATTAGACAATTTTAGGTGTCTACAACTATATCCAACTAATTTAAAAATAGTTAAAATTAAAAATATAAACTACATTACGAGTTCTACATTTTGTTAGTATATATCATTTTAAAATTCAAAATATATACATACCACTTTTAGATAGTCCAAGATGAAAAACTATATTTATGTTGGTCATTTCCATTATAAAAGTTTGACATATTTATTAACTTTAACCTAGCATAAATTACTTTAAATAATATAGGATTTAGAAAGCTTGTTGTGATGGCTACTTTTATGCAAAATTTTGTATTATGATGATTTCATTTGGTCACAAAAATATAATCCAAATTGATAGTTTTGTGCCCACAGAAATCCTTCTATGTGGATTGGAAGGAAAAGGGATACCAAATAAAATATTTAATGGACACACACATATATATTGATAATTTTTCATCTACAATGAACTTAATATATTTTTCCTTCTCTCTCAAGATTGAGGCATATTATTTTAGATAAATTTACATCATGTGGCCCACATTCCTATGAAAAAGAGTGAGTAAAATTTATTAAACTAATAAGAATAGTTTCCTTTTCTTCCAAATATCAACAAAATAAGTAAGAATCTATTGGAACATAATGATCTACTGAGAGGGGGTTGAATCAGTAGATACCAAAATCTATCCCTTAAAAGCTTTATGTCAATTACCTTCTTAGCTCCAAATCTTTGTGAAAATTTCTTTCTCAAACTCTTAATGTGTAGATTGAAAACTAAAGATGCAAACATAAACATCTAGATAGACAATAAACACACACATGCCCACAACACTAGATGTATGTGGAAAACCGAAGATGGAAAAAACCATGGTGAGAAATGTTGCTTGAGTCTACTACTCAAATCTAGCCTCACAATCCAAATCTTAAACTAACATTAACATTAAGCATCACTGTACAGTCAAAAGCATCAATATGCATGTCAAAAGCATCGATCTAGATCAAAATCATCTTTATAACTTGTAACTCAACAAAAAACCAAATTGACATCAAATCAAGGATGTGGCCACCATCAGGCATGCCCAAATGTGAATGCAGATAAATGAGAAGGCAATTAAAGATGGAAATCAATGCAAGGGTTAGATCAGATCATAAACCAATGCCTAATTTAAAGAAATACACCCATTACCAATGAAGTGACAAGCTATAATTGAATGAAATAAACCAAAAATGAATGAAATAACTAAAATCAAACCCTACTTTTACCTCAACCAAGAATGCAAGTCCTTACTCCATTATTAAATTATTCTCTGAGATGTTGGATTGCTCATGTTAGCATAACCTAATTGTCCAAAAGCTCAAAATATGGATGAATTTTCTTGAGTTTCCTTTATGGAGGTCAATTTACAAATTGAGAGAGAGGTCCTTGAATAAGAGATAAAGGCTTTTTTAATAGATTTGTATATTTTCAATCAATGGTGGAGATTGAAAGATCAAATTAATGGTGGAGAGTGAATTAAGTGGTGAGGAGTCATGAATGAAGAGGAAATGTTCAATTAACTAAAGCTCTTCTCTAAAAATTAGGAAGATATTTTGAGATATTTTGGAGGGAAGATATTTTTTAATTTGAATTTTAGAATATTTCTTTTGGAGGGAATGTGCAACTAAATAAAATTAATAATTCATTTATTATGGAAGAAAATTAGCTAATTCAATAATTAATAAATTATTTAACTATGTGGGATCTGAAGAATTACGTTTTTTAATTAAATAATTAAACATTATTTAATCAGGTGGGTGAGAAGAGATTTAGAAATTAATTAAATAATTAAAATTATTTAGTTAAAGTAGGAAGAGGAAAATGTGAAAGTTAATTAAATAATGAAAATTATTTAATTAAGGTGAAATAGAGCAAAAAGGATGAATTAATCAAATAATTACAATTATTTAATTAATACAAGAAAAATGTTAGTTCAATCAAATTATTATAAATTATTTAGTTAAAAGTGATGACATAAGGAATAATGAGTTGAATGATGAGAAATGGTGAAGTATAGGAATGTGTGATGTATTAGACAATTTTAGGTGTCTACAATTATATCCAACTAATTTAAAAATAGTTAAAATTAAAAATATAAACTACATTATGAGTTCTACATTTTGTTAGTATATATCATTTTAAAATTCAAAATATATACATACCACTTTTAGATAGTCCAAGATGAAAAACTATTTTTATGTTGACCTTTTCCATTATAAAAGTCTGTTATAGTTATTAAATTTAGCCTAGCATAAAGTACTTTAAATAATATAGGCTTTAGAAAGCTTGTTGTGATGGCTACTTTTATGCAAAATTTTGTATTATGATGATTTCATTTGGTCACAAAAACATAATCCAAATTGGTAGTTTTGTGCCCAGAGAAATCCTTCTATGTGGATTGGAGGGAAAAGGGATACCAAATAAAATATTTAATGGACACACACATATATATTGATAATTTTTCATCTACAATGAACTTAATATATTTTTCCTTCTCTCTCAAGATTGAGGCATATTATTTTAAATAAATTTACATCATGTGGCCCACATTCCTATGAAAAAAGAGAGTAAAATTTATTAAACTAATAAGAATAGTTTCCTTTTCTTCCAAATATCAACAAAATAAGGAATAATCTATTGGAACATAATGATCTATTAAGAGGGGGCTGAATCAATGGACACCAAAATCTATCCCTTAAAAACTTTATGTCAATTACCTTCTTAGCTCCAAACACTTTGTGAAAATTTCTTTCTTAAACTCTTAATGTGTAGATTGAAAACTAAAGATGCAAACATAAACATTTAGATAGACAATCAACACACACATGCCCACAACACCAGATGTATGTGGAAAACCCAAGATGGGAAAAATCATGGTGAGAAACGTTGCTTGAGTCTACTGCTCAAATCCAGCCTCAAAATCAAAATCTTAAACACATTAAGCATCAGTGTACAGTCAAAAGCATCAATGTGCATGTCAAAAGCATTGATCTAGATTGAAAGCATCTTTATAACTTGTAACTCAACAAAAAAACAAATTGACATCAAATCAAGGATGTGGGCCCCACTAGGCATTTCTGAATGTGAATGCAGATAAATGAGAAGGCCATTAAAGAGGGAAATCAATGCAAGGGTTAGATCAAATCATAAACCAATGCCTAAATGAATGAAATACACCCATTACCAATTAAGTGGCAAGCTATAATTGAATGAAATAAACCAAAAATGAATGAAATAACCAAAATCAAACCCTACTTTTACCTCAACCAAGAATGCAAGTCCTTAATCCACTATTAAATTATTCTTTGAGATGTTGGATTGCTCATGTTAGCAGAACCTAAATGTGCAAAATCTCAAAATATGGATGAATTTTCTTGAGTTTCCTTTATGGAGGTCAATTTGCAAATTGAGAGAGAGGTCCTTGAATAAGAGATACAGGCTTTTTTAATAGATTTGTATATTTTCAATAAATGGTGGAGATTGAAAGATCAAATCAATGGTGGAGAGTGAATTAAGTGGTGAGGAGTCATGAATGAAGAGGAAAGGTTCAATTAACTAAAGCTCTTCCCTAAAAATTAGGAAGATATTTTGAGATATTTTGGAGGAAAGATATTATTTAATTTGAATTTTAGAATATTCCTTTTGGAGGGAATGTGCAACTAAATAAAATTAATAATTCATTTATTATGGAAGAAAATTATCTAATTCAATAATTAATAAATTATTTAATTATGTGGGAAGAGAAGAATTGCGATTTTTAATTAAATAATTAAACATTATTTAACCAGGTGGGTGAGAAGAGATTTAGAAATTAATTAAATAATTAAAATTATTTAGTCAAAGTAGGAAGAGGAAAATATGAAAGTTAATTAAATAATGAAAAATTATTTAATTAAGGTGAAATAGAGTAAAAAGGATGAATTAATCAAATAATTACAATTATTTAAATAATAGAAGAAAAATGTTAGTTCAATCAAATAATTATAAATTATTTAGTTAAAAGTGATGAAATACGGAATAATGAGTTGAATGATGAGAAATGGTGAAGTACAAGAATGTGTGATGCATTAGACAATTTTAGGTGTCTACAACTATATCCAACTAATTTAAAAATAGTTAAAATTAAAAATATAAACTACATTACGAGTTCTACATTTTGTTAGTATATATCATTTTAAAATTCCAAATATATACATACCACTTTTAGATAGTCCAAGATGAAAAACTATATTTATGTTGGCCATTTCCATTATAAAAGTGTGACATAGTTATTAACTTTAACCTAGCATAAAGTAATTTAAATAATATAGGCTTTAGAAAGCTTGTTGTGATGGCTACTTTTATGCAAAATTTTGTATTATGATGATTTCATTTGGTCACAAAAACATAATCCAAATTGATAGTTTTGTGCCCAGAGAAATCCTTCTATGTGGATTGGAGGGAAAAGGGATACCAAATAAAATATTTAATGGACACACACATATATATTGATAATTTTTCATCTACAATGAACTTAATATAATTTTCCTTCTCTCTCAAGATTGAGGCATATTATTTTACTTAAATTTGCATCATGTCGCCCACATTCCTTTGAAAAAAGAGTGAGTAAAATTTATTAAACTAATAAGAATAGTTTCCTTTTCTTCCAAATTTCAACAAAATAAGTAAGAATCTGTTGGAACATAATGATCTACTGAGAGGGGGCTAAATCAGTAGATACCAAAATCTATCCCTTAAAAACTTTATGTCAATTACCTTCTTAGCTCCAAATCTTTGTGAAAATTTCTTTCTCAAACTCTTAATGTGTAGATTGAAAACTAAAGATGCAAACATAAACATTCAGATAGACAATCAACACACACATGCCCACAACACCAGATGTACATGGAAAACCCAAGATGGGAAAAACTGTGGTGAGAAATGTTGCTTGAGTTTACTGCTCAAATCCAGCCTCACAATGCAAATCTTTTTTACAATGTTAAGGGCTACAACCCAAGGATGCTTCAGCACCTTGATTTAGGAGCCACAACTCCAAGGAAGCTGTAATTGAAGATTTTTCTGCAAGATTAGATTGTTAGCAAACACAAATGCATATTATATTAATCCACAATGTTCAATGGAATTTAAAGGAATTTAAAAGAATTTAAAATAAATAACAAAAAAGAAAGATATCACCCAGTCCTTCATCCTCCATGGTTGAATTCCATTGTACCTTCTAGCTTGCTGAAATTAGAAGTGCCCTCGGATTTTGATGAAAAAATTTATATTATTGACTAGCCCTAAGGAAGTGTTGAAGGATTTTAATAAAGAAATACAAAAATGCATGAAGAAGGAGAATTCTAGAAATTAAAATTAAGAGATATTAAGAGATATCGAAATGAAGACAAAATTGGCATTTTATAGAAAATGAAATTTTGTATGGATGGATGAGATTAAATATTGATAAGTGCCCTAGAATCTATGGTCAAGATTCAAAATAAAAACCTCTTAATTAGGGTTAGGGCAACTCTAGGATGAAATTCAAAATTGAGTGGATGAGATTTAATTTAAGAAATTAAATCAAAAAAGGAAAATAGTTGTGACAGTGAGATGAGAATTAGCAAGTAGAAAAAGGATGATTTAGAAAATCAAGATATTTTAGAAATAACTTACTTTGTGGAGTGAAATGCTATTTTAAAATTAATATTTTAAATTAATTCCAAAATGGTGAATTCATGTGACAGTAAATAATAATAATTTAAAATTATTTACTTGGAAAGAGGGAAATTACGAATTTAAATAAAATGTTTTTATTTAAATTTAGAAAGAAAATCAATAAAACAATTAAATAATTAAAATTATTTAATTGTGGAGGAAAATTAGAAAGTGGATGATTTTAAATAAATGATTTTATTTAAAATTAGAAAGAAAGTTGGAGAGGATAATAATCAAATAAATAATAGGAATTTATTTAATTATGAGCGGACATAAATAATTAATGACGTGTTAAATAAATAAATAAAGTTTATTTATTTAAATAATCAGGAGGAAGTAATAGACTAATAATAATTAAATAAATTTAGGAATCTATTTAATTATAGAGTGACATAAGCAATTACCGACGTATTTAAATAATAAATGTAATTTATTTATTTAAATAGCTAGGAGGAATAAAAGATGTGAATTAATTAAATAATTAAGAATTATTTAAATAATAGTTGACATTGGACTATAAGACATAATTAAATATTTTAATTATATTGAGAAGGAGCATGATATAAAAAAATGTGGTTTGCGGGTCTATGTCATTTTTATGTGTCTATAGAAGCGATAACTCCCTACTTTAGAAGCTACAAATTCAAGGATTCTACAACACCATGACTTAGGAGCTACAACTCCAAGGAGACTAAAATCCCCTAAACTGAGCTACAACCAAGTACAATGATGCTACAACCTCTTACAACATTACAAGCTCATATATGCATAGATTGGTTCTGCCTAACCTATAATGCATCATTACATTCAATACATTGTTTCTCTTTTCACAACTCACACTTTGTTGTTGAAGCTGCACTCTTAGCAACACACACACTCTGCTTTGCACTCTCCTCTGCACATAGAACAATCACTATTCCATCTTGCTAAACTACACACTCTCTTCACCTTGAATGCAAACACTTATAGGATATTTTGTATTGTAGTCTAGGACTACTTTTTATATGCATTATCTATTTTCTACACATTCTTCTTTCTTCACTCTCTATCTCTGGTACATATTTGGCTGTACATTTCTTTGTTCAATACTGTCTGCCCTTGCAGACTATTCTCACACAATCAACAAATGCAAATGAGCTTGACAATTCTCCGATTGTCTTGTTTTTTCTTAACTCCACCAACCTGCAATCTCTTCCTCAAGATTATCTCCACCGTTCAGATCTCCTCAAATATTTTGTTAATATTTCCTTAGCTTGTAAAATTCACAAGCAAGCTACCTATACCTCGAGCCACACACACACACCACTATCTAGCACATCATAAAGAAATCTGATAAGGTTTACCATATATCATCATATCCTGCATCGAGCCGCCCAACATTTAATTTTGTTACAGAGAATTTTCCTTTATTCATTCTTTGTCAAACCCTAAGATCGGATATGCATTCAATGTATTCTCTTTACTATTTGATCTGATTCTGATCTTGATTAGCTGTTAGGGTTTTTCACACACCTTCATTACACAACCTCTACATTGAGCCTCACACCATTTAATTCAGATACAAAGTATTTGCTAAGAGTAGCAAAACTGCACAACCCTAGAATCAGATATGCATTAAATGCATTTCCTTCTCTGATCAATCTGATTTTGATCTTGATCGACTTGTCTATCTATACCGCCACTTAACAAATAAAATCTCATTTATATTGGTTGCTAGGTACAATTGGACTAATTAATTATTTCCTCATTCTCTTTGTTGAACCCTAAAATCAGATTATGAATTCAATGCATCCTTTTGATCATTCGATCTGATCTTGATTCTTGTCTCTGTGATCATCTGAACCACCACCATGTGCATCAAATCTCATTAATTTTTTTTGTTGAAATAGATAGTTCATTTAATTCTCATTTCCATGTCGGTTACTAGTCGAAACCCTTATTCACACTGTCGTAGCCATTTTAGATTTATATCTTTGAACTTTGGTCATCAATCTTCTTCTTCATGCCATAATGCATTAGTTCTCGTTCATTGTTGTAGCTTTAAAACACAACCATCTGATAAACGGATGTTTAAATATCTGTCGTTGATCGCATATATAATCGCTTAGCCATCAATCATTGATTTGCAATAGCGATGAAAAATCAACCACTAAACATTTGAAACATGTCATGCTATCATTTTCTTTATGATGGTCAATGCATGTCATCCTCCTTCATCACCACCTTTCACTTATCACCATTTGATCACCATTGATCAATCTTCACTGTTGATCACATTCATATACTATTTTCCATATGTGGGGTCCACCAAGACATGTGTCCAAAATACACTCATTCCGCGAGCTTGAAAATAAACCTTACAAGTTCTATGGGTTGCTTCCATTTGTCATCCACATCATCACCACCTAATTTGCAACACTAATGTGAATTAGCATATCAAGCAATCGCTCTTCGCCACTTGTTAGCCTATGTCATGATCTACCATTGTCACCATCCTATCAGGTCCCACCAAATACATTATGGGCACCATCAAATCTTCTTCATTCAATCATTGTCATTCATCACTGTGCATACTACATCTTCAACCATCTGGTCCCACTAGACATCACTATCCACTAAATCTGTTGACCTCACCTTTCTTTGTTCAATGATAAGTTATACATGCTCTTGAAAATTTCACCATCCTTAAAGAACGATCTTCCTAAATTCATCAAACTAGACAAAACACCACCAGTGCTACTAGGCGGGGAGTTAGTGAAACATAGCAAAACACCGCCATTGCTATAGGGTGGGGAGTTAGCAAAACATAGAAAGACATCGCCAATGATATAGGGAAAGGAGTTAGCAAAACATAGCCAAACACCACCCGAGTTAGACCACATGCCGAAAACATGACCAGAGCTATACTTAGTCAAAATCCTTGAAGCGGTAAGTTAGAGAAACTTAGAAAAATGCCACCCAAGATATGACTTAGCTGAATTTTTCTTTTCTTCTGGTGCTCAATGGACTATTAAGGGGACCAAAGAAACTATCTCACCGAAGCACAAATTTCTCATTGATGATACATGTAGACACCACCAACCTAGACAATGGGGTTGGTCACATCATGGAATGAATGACATAAGTTGTTACGTATATGACCTGCAATCGACAATGCATAGTCAACAACATAATATAATTTTTGATCATGATGCCATGACTGCAAACACATTAGGGTTTATCTATAAACCCTAATATCACTCAACAACATAAATAATATATTTCTAGGCACATCCTTCACTTTCTCAACATGTAGAGCACATCATTGGAATGCTCTCAAAAAACCCATGTTAAATCTATTGCCTGTTCACACCTTTGTCTTCTGGAAGAACCCTCTACAATCCTCATGGTAATCTTGCATGACAACAATGCAATATTTGTAGAACCATGCTTCTTTCATCAGCATCATGTACCATAACTTCTAGAACCAGATCCACTACATCTCCATAGCATCTAGGCAAACCATTGAACTATCATCATGCCACCTCCCTTCCATGATCAATTCCACTTCCTTTGACATCAAAGACACTTTAGACATCAATGCATTCACTAGAAACCTATACCAATGCTACATATTCACTCCAAGCCTTAACTCTTCTTGACATCAATGACACGCAACTCCATTCCATCTCTGATCCTCTTTCAATTATGCTAGTAATCTGCCTTGCATGCATTTAACTTTTTACATCAATGACAACTATATTCCAATAATCTCCCCCTTTTTCATTGATGGAAAAACTTAAATGCTCAATGATACTAATTAACCAATTCAACATTTGTACCAGTATCATCTTTACTTTCTCCTTCTATTGTTTCTTTCTCCAATGCTCCTCCTTGAGCATTTGCAAACCTTATCGCCCCCTTTGACATTAATGGCAAATGGATCACTCCTCTAAAATAATTCTCCCCCTTTGACAAGCAGTGCAAAGGGTCTAGTTGTTCTCTAATATCCTCTTTTGACATTCCTTCTCCTTTGCTCATCCTTATGAGCATCTTCACAAATTTCTCTCTTATTCTCTACTTTGAGCATTGCTCACTTCTTCTCCCTCATGCTCAATTCTTTTGAGAACTTTTTTATCCTTTCTCCTCTTCTTTATCTTAGGTCACCATACAGCTATAGCTTTCACTTCTTCTTAGCAATGGTAAAGGTACTTTTCTCCCCCTTTGACTGATACCAATTGAAAACCATTTTTTCTCTCATGCCAAATGTTGCATTCAACCTTTTTACTACAATGGAAATACCATATGCTTCAACTACACTGTCCCAATTAAAAAATATATTTGATGTCAGTTGAAGTGCCATTACACACATAGTGCCAATCAGGTCTGATATCAATTATAGATATTCTTATTCATGCTCTGTACCAATTGATATCATATACTTGATATCAATTGATGATATCATTCCCTGATATCGATTATCATTCTGATACCAATTATAAATGTGTTCACTTTATGCTATGTACCAATTGATATCCTGGACTGTACTGTATCAAGTATAACACTGATTCGATACCAATAGAAACTCCCCCTTAGGCCTTGCTCCATTATTCACTAGCTTCATTTCAAAGGCTCTATACAAACTAACCTATTTTGAACCAATATGTAATGGTCTGATACCAATTTAAAAAATAATATACATAACAGTTTCCTTTTAGCCATAACTCTTCTTCTTGTAATCAAGAAGCATTTCTCTTAACAGAGCATCTACACTACTTTTTCTTTAATGGCTGATACCAAATGTTGATATCAATTTGCTGCAATTGACTATCCACTTCTTCGCTAATGTTCTTACCCTCTGACTTGATCTCCTTCTTCATTTCTAATGACTAATGAAACACAGGTAAAAGCACAAATTTGTGTCACACTTTCAGCCAACTTATCAACACAACATAATTTAAGTATTTCTAACTAAAAATCAATTTTGGTCAAACATATGATCTAGTACTTTGAGTCTAATTTACCAAAAAAATAAAATTATTTGAAATTTTTGAAATTTCAATAACTCCTAGACTAATTAAATAACATTTAAAAAAAAATATAAAATACCCTTTTGTAGATCCATAAGTGTAGTTTTCAAAAATATATTTATTTTAGTAGTTTAATTATTATTTATATTTTCTTTTTTCTTTTTACTAAAAGTAGGTTATCAGCACAAAATATTAGGTTGATTACCATGCCAAGGAAAAATACTAAAACTGATTAAAAAAAATTGAACAAAATATGATGCACTAGATAAAAGAATCTATTTCAAGATGGTATATTTTTTTCTATTTTAGATAAATATTTAATATGAAAGTTGGTGTTCGATGGAAACAACTATTTTTTGATTCACGCACATTTTAATATTTATTTTAAAATATATATTTATCAAAATTGGAAAAAAAATATATCCATGCACTAAAGTTTCAAGTTATAAATACACACAAAAAATTGAAAGAAAAAAAAAATTACTATAAAAATTTTGACAACTCATGCAACTTCATTTTTCAACATTTTATCAACAACTAAATTATAGTGTTAATTTATTAAAAACTAGTTTAAAATAATTTTTTAATTTTTTTAAAAAAATACAAACTTAAAATATACTAAAAAATACATATTCTACTAGTTTACATCATTTCAAAATTCAAAACATATATGCCACTTTTTATTGATTCAAGTTTAAAAGCTGGATTACTATTGGTCATTTCCTTTGTAAAGTGTGACATAGTTTTGTGCTTTTACCCACACCAATTACGCTCCCCCTAGGTTCATGCCCTGATCAGTATAGATTAGTGATGTGAGGCAGAAGTAGCCATATGGACCGTTGCCTGCTAGTCTTTATCTCTCCAGACCATCTTGTGCACCTTCTCTGATACATCAGCCTTCTTTGCAACAACATGTGAACCATTGTTCACTTTGGGAGACACATTTTTTCCCTTACGATATGCTTTTGATTTTTCATGATGTGTTGTTGGTCTTGCATAGTCTAATTTTCATTACTTAGCTGTATGACCATAGTTATCACATTTATAGCATAATACATTCATGCCTATCACAAGAGAAAATAAATTTCTATACATATGATTTGTGCTCCTTCTAGATACAGTTCTACATTCACATGCTTTATGACCAAATTGATTACATGAATAATAGTACCCATAAAAACATGAGGAACAATTTGTCATGCCATTTCTTTGCTTATGATATGGTGGTCTTCTTTGTATTGGCTTCTTCATATATCTCTTTCTTGTGAATCCATCTCTAACACCACCCTGTGTATGTAGCTTTCTCTTCATTTGTTCAGGGACTAGACTCTTCATTTTCTTATCTATTGCGGGCATCTTCTTTTGATAATCAAGAACTAAATGGTTTTTCTTCCTCTTGTCTATAGCAGGTCTCTTTTCTTCTTTAGCCTTCTTATCAACAACAAGATTCTTTTCTTCTTTAGCTTTCCTCACCACAACAATTCCTTTTATTTATTTTTCATTTTTAGAGGGATTTTCCTTGGTACAACCTGTGAAAGATTTATCTTCCTTTGTGCAAAATCCTTCTTCTACTCTAAATCTATAAAATAATCTTGCAGAAGTAGAACAACTCTCTCCTTTCTCACAACCAAGGTCAATCTTTACTCTTGGTCTTGATCTTTGTCTTGATGGCTTTTGTGATTTGATCAACTCATCTAACATCTTAGAGCCATCTTTCAACTTCAATCCTTTATCAATCTGCTCCTTGGATTCTTCTAACTCCTTTCTTAGTGCAACTATCTCTGCTTCTAGCTTCATACTCTCATCTGATTTAGAATGTAGTTTATATTTAACTACATATTTTATTCTCTTTGCTTCTTCAACTTGTGTCTTCAAGCTAGCTATCATTTGGTTAAAATCTTCAAGGATTTTAGTTAGTCTATCTATCTCTTTTTTTGCATGCACCTTTTGTTCATTTTCCTTCTTCAAACTTTTAATCTCATTTAGAGAAAAAATTAGTTTTCCTTCAAGGTCCCCTTCTTCTTCTTCTTTATCAGAGGTTCCAACTTATTCATCTTTTTCAAACCTTTCAAACTCTTCATCAGAGGTTGTTCCAAATGGGTCACACCCATAGAGACTTCCATTTTCATCATCTTATCTTCCACTAACATCAGATGACCCTTTTTCTTTACTTGCGTGCAAATCCTTCTTCTCATTCTCCCTATTGTCCTCTTCTTTCTTAGGATTATCATTTTTACTATGAAAGCATTTAGCAACTATAGGAATTATTCTACCAGACTTGAAAATTTTAGTGGGTAGTTTACCTCTGTATTTTCTAGAGCCTCTTCTCAATCTCCTAATGTAATCAACTTCCTTTTTATCAGCATTTTCAGATACATACATAGATACTTCTTCCTCTTCGCTTATGTGTGCAATATCTTCCTTTAACACAACTGTATTTAGTTCATCTTCACTTGTGATCAAACTTTCATATTTTTGAATCAGGGCCTTCACCTCATCTTTATCATCCTCTTCATACATTATCTTCAACTTGTTCCAGACTTCATGTGTTGTTTGAATATGCATGACTTTAACCAACACAAAACTTGACAGTCCATGAAGAATTGCATCTCTTTTTGTAGCATTATCCTCATACGCTTTCCTTTTAGCTTCAGTTATTGGAGGTGTAGCAGGAACTGTTTATGTTGGCCCCACGGTTATCGTTGAACCAAAAGATTGATGTTTTAATGCCCGATACAACCGTCAAAATTAATGGATCCATGTGAGGCAGTTAGTCCATGTCATGAATCCCAAGCTGACCATCTACCAACAATCTTCCCCTCAGCATTATCGGAGGGAATTCGAACCCGATACCTTTGGCTTTGATACCAATTATTGGCCCTGTGGTTGTCGTTGCACCAAAAGATTGACCTTTTAATGCCTGATACAACCGTCAGAGTTAATGGATCCATGGGAGGTAGTTAGTCCATGTCACAAATCCTGAGGGGAGCGATGACCATCTTCCAATAGTATATCCATTTACAACTGACATCCAAACATCAACTCCTATGGATCCCAAATATCCTTCCATCAGTGAGTTCCAAAGAATATATCTTGATCCATCAAAGATAGGTCCATCATATGCAAGTAAACTATTCTAACTAACCATTGTGTTCACCTTATCCAAGATCTACCTGAGATGATTAAGCTTCTCCTAGGGAATTTGTGGCTCTGATACCAAATGTTGGAATACAATGATCTACTGAGAGGGGGGTGAATTAGTAGATACCAAAATCTATCCCTTAAAGCTTTATGCCAGTTTCCTTCTTAGCTCCAAATAGTTTTTGCATATTTATTTCTCAAACTCTTAATGTGTAGATTGAAAACTAAATATGCAAACATAAACATCTAGATAGACAATCAACACATACATTCCCACAACACTAGATGTACATGGAAAACCCAAGATGGGAAAAACCACGGTGAGAAATGTTGCTTGAGTATACTGCTCAAATCCAACCTCACAATCCAAATATTTGTTACAATTTTTAAGGCTACAACCCAAGGATACTTCAACACCCTGATTTAGGAGCCAAAACTCCAAGGAAGAAAACACTCCCTACTTTAGAAGATACAACTCTAAGGATGCTACAACACCTTGATTTAGGAGCTACAACTCCAAGGAGACTACAATCCCCTAAACTAAGCTACAAACCAATACAATGAGGCTACAACCTCTTACAACATTACAAGCTCATATATGCATCTAGATTGGTTCTACCTAACCTATAATGCATCATTACATTCAATACATTGTTTCTCTTTTTGCAACTCACACTTTGTTGTTGAAGCTGCACTCTCAGTAACACACTCTCACTCTGCTCTACACTCTCCTCTGCACATAGAACAATCATTGTTCCATCATGCTACACTACACACTCTCTTCATCTTGAATGCAAACACCTAGAGGATATTTTTTATTACATTATAGGACTAATTTTTATATGTATTCTCTATCTTTTGTACATTCTTCTTTCTTCACTCTCTATCTTTGATGTATATTTGACTATACATTTCTCTGTTCAACACTCTCTACCCTTGCAGACTATTCTCACACTCTTAGCAGATACAAATTACATCAAAAATTCTCTGATTGTCTTCTTTTTTCTTAACTCCACTGACCTACAATCTCTTCCTCGAAATTCTCTCCACTGTTCAGATCTCCTCAAATCTTCTACTAGGGTTTCCTTAGCTTGCAAAATTCACTGGTAAGATACATGTACCTTGAGCCACATGCACACACCACTATCTAGCACATCATAAAGACATCTGATAAGGTTTATTAGATATCACCATATCCTGCATCGAGCCACCCAACATTTAATTTTGTTACAGATAATTTTCCTTTATTCATTCTTTATCAGACCCTAAGATCAGATATACATTCAATGTACATTCTCTTTACTATTTGATCTGATTCTAATCTCGATCAGCTGTTAGGGTTTTTCACACCTTCATTACACAACCTATGCATCAAACCTCAAACCATTTAATTTGGATATAGAGTATTTGCTAAGAGTAAAAAAACTACACAACCCTAAAATTAGATATGCATTAAATGCATTTCCTTCTTTGATCAATCTGATTCTAATCTTGATTGACATGGCTAGATCTATATCGTCTCTTAACAAATCAAATCTCATTTACATTCTTCATTGGGTGTAGTTGGACCAATTAATTCTTTCCTCATTCTCTCTATCAAACCCTTAAATCTAATTATGCATTTAATGCATCATTTTGATCATTTGATCTGGTCTTGATTCTTGTCTTTGTGATCATATGAACTGTCACCATGTGCATCTAATCTCATTACAATTGTTTTTGAAATAAATAGAGCATTTAATTATCATTGCCATGTCAGTTACAAGTCAAAACCCTTATTCACACTGTCGTAGCCATTTAAGATTTCTATCTTTGAATTTTGGCCATCGAACCTCTTCTTCGCACCATGATCCATTGGCTCTCATTCACTTTTGCAACTTTAAAAAATAACCATCCGATAAACATTTTTTAAAATCTCAGTTGTTGATTGCATATATAATCGTTTAGCCATCAATCGTTGATTTGCAGCAATGATGCAAAATCAACCACTAAACATTTGCCACATGTCATCCTATCATTCTCTTTATGATAGTCAATGCACGTCATCCTCCTTCATCATCACCTTTCACTTATCACCATTTGATCACCATTGATCAATCTTCATCATTGATCACATTCATATACCATTCACCATATACGGGGTCCACCAAGACACATGTCCAAAATCTGCTCATCCTGCGAGCTTGAAAACAAACCTTGTAGGGTCTGCAAGCTGCTGCCATTTTTCATCCACATCATTGCCACCTAATTCACAACACCAATGCAAATTAGCATATCGATCAATCGCTCTTTGCCACATGTCAGCCTACGTCCTGATCTACCATTTTCACCATCCTATCGGGTCCCACCAAATACACTGCAGGCATTGTCAGATCTTCTTCATTCAATCATTGTCATTCATCGTTGTGCATACTTCATCTTCCACCATCTAGTCCCACTGGACATCATTGTCCAAGTTAGCTCTGTTGACCTCACCTTTCTTTGTTGAGCGGTAAGTTAGACATGTTCCTAAAACATGATCTTCATAAGTTCATCAAACTAGACAAAACACCGCCAATGCTACAAGGTGGGGAGTTAGCGAAACATAGCAAAACATCGCTTGAGTTAGACCATATGCCAAAAACACTGCCAGAGCTATACTTAGTCAAAATCTTTGAAGCAATAAGTTAGAGAAACTTAGAAAAATGTAGCCAAAGATATGACTTAGCTGAATTTTTCTTTTCTTCTTGTGCTCAATGGACTATCGAGGGGACCGAAGAAATTGTCCCACCGAAGCATAAATGTCTCTCCGATGAGACATGTAGACACCACCAACCTAGACAAAGGGTTCGGTCACATCACAAAATGAATTACATAAGTTGTTACCTAGGTGACCCACAATCGCCAATACACAGTCAACAACAAAATAGAATTTATGTTCATGACACCATGACTGCAAACACATTATTTTTATCTGTAAACCCTAATATCACTCGAGAGCATAAATAATACATTTCTAGGAACATCCTTCACTTTCTCAACTTGCAAAGCACATCATTGGAATGCTCTCAAAAAACCCATATCGAATTTGTTGCCTTTTTACACCTTTTTCTTTTGGAAGAACCCTCTGCAATCCTCATATTAATCTTGCATGTTAATAATGTAACATTTGTAGAACCATGCTTCTTTCATCAACATCCTATACTATAACTTCCAAAACCAAATCCACTACATCTCCATAACATCTAGGCACACCACTGAACTATCATCATGCCAACATCTCCCTTGCATGATCAATTCCACTTCCTTTGACATCAAAGACACTTTAGACATCAATGCATTCACCAACAACCTGTACCAATGCTACATATTCACTGCAAGCCTTAACTCTTCTTGACATCAATGACACACAACTCCATTCCATCTCTAATCCTCTTTCAATTATGCTAGCAATCTGCCTTGCATGCATTTCCCTTTTGACATCAATGACAGCTATATGCCAACAGAACCAATAATAAATTCTTCTAGACCTTTGAAGATCTATAAGACACCATGTGAACTTCTTCAAGCTCTAAATTAGTACCAAAAATAAAATCCTCCAATAAAAACCAAAGAGGGATGGACTATAAGTTCAAAAAATACATCCTCAAGTATGTGAGAAGAATGCCAAACCATTAGATGAATAAACATAAGTATTGAGAAAAAATACAAAAGACTAAAATTCTAAAGTTCTTATGTGCTCTCAAACCCACAAAAACCATTCAACCTCTTCCAAAACTTTTTGTTTAAAGCCTCATTTATAAAATGAAATAATGAATTCCAAAACATGCAATCCCATAAATCTAAGATGGGTTAAATAATATTAACACTAAAATCCCACATCCTTACCAATTAATAGGTGGCATGTGTCTATTGTCCTCAAGGGAGATCCAAGCTAAAGAGATAAACCAAAAATAAATCTAAAAAGAGTGCACACTTAAATAAAATAAATAAGACAAGTGATGTTATCTTCAAGAAATAAACTTTAAACTCAATAAAGATCAATAAGATAATCATGAAAAAAATATCTCTAACAAGCGAAGTGAACACATGGGATCTTTTAATAAATATGTTCAAAGCGAGTAAAACTCAAACCCCAAAATATTAGTAAAATCTAAAAATCCACTAAGATCCAAAAGCTTCCAAGGATTTCAAGGTGATAAATGAATATCTTAGTTAAATAGAATATGTCATTCACATTTAAGAAAATTAAAAGTATAATATAATATACATAAAGGGAATTAACTTCATTATATTCAAATAAATTGAGAAGGCATATTTTTGCTAAGAAGAGTATGAAATGTATTAAAAGTTCATATAGAAAGGGAAAAAACTATGTAGGAAAAACATAAACATGCTTAAGATTTAGTGGGTTCCTCACAATAATATGACATGGTATAATTTTCATAAAAGTACGGTAAGGATCTCATTAAATCCATTAGATAGAATGTGATAATAAAAAATGTCACTCCATGACTATGCCTTCTCCACATGTCTTTTGTTGGCCATTACTTGTTAAATCCGTACACACTCAATGTGAACACCAAATCTCATCTTGGAAATTATAACCAAATCAATACCAAGTAAGAAAATACATCAACATGTTCATAAAAATAGAATTAAAGACATGCACAATATCTCATAAAAGACTACTCAATATACAAAGCCATACTATGGAATGCGGAAATTCAACATCATCTATATCTCACCTAATCATATTATATGATAACTTAATGCACTAATCACATAACTAAAATATGAATGGTTCTCTAATTGAATTGATGCAATGCTCAAAATGACATCACATTAGCCAAACATGAATCTAAACCTAAAAAATTAATGCATGTATATAATTATGAGCATATTATCAATTTTAGATATGGGTTAACACATATATGATCATATGCTCCACATCATAAATCCATTGCATACACTAGCATAGATAATATCTCTATCATTAGGCCTTGAAAAGTTATGATTAAGACATATAACATCATAATAAATGAGCGTACAATAGAGTTAAATATAGGTGTGCCAGATAACATATAAAAAGTTATGATTAAGACATGAATAGATGCCAAAGAAAAGGGATGATGAGATTCCATGATAAAAAGATACATAAATAGATCATAAAAAAGGTTGGGTGGGTAGGGATAAAAGAGAGATCATACAATAACTATCCAAACCCAAATTAAATGAGTTATTGTCAAATAAAGATTGTTCCAAAACCTAATTATGTATGAACAAAATATATGATAATAATGTAGAAGAATTATTTAATCTAAGGCTAAATCCAAGGGGCGTAAGATATGTCAAGTCCATCAATAGATTTAATGAAAATTAGTGTTTTAATTACAATCGCATATGACAAACAATTATACATAATAAAAACTTAAACTAACACTAACATTAATAATTGAGATAAATATTGACAAACAATTACACATTATAAAATCTTAAACTAGCATTAACATTAATAATTGAAATAATTTTATTTTTTTATTTAAGAAGGGTAAATACTTTTAGGTCAGAGCAATCAATGATGAGGTCACAAAAGGAGACCTCATCCCCAACAAAAACACTCAACAATAACATCCCAATGAAATTTGATCATTGATGAGAAAAACAATAACACCACACTTAAACTATCACACTTTACCAAAACTAATAATAATTGAAATAATTATTTAATAAATATAAAAATTAAAATAAATATAAACATGATGCTTCATTAGACTTTTAAGATAGAAATATGAACCTAAAGATGTGAGTCAAACTTCCTATCTCCAACGTAAAACTAGCTTAAAATGTTGATAATATTCTTAATGAATGGTAGCACTAGTGCCATCAATGTTGGAAAAATAGCCTTAAAACTGTATGAACCTTTCAGAGCACTTATTCTACCCACTTTGGGAAGCATAAGTACGAGAATGACTGGTAAGCGTTTCTGTCAAAACTCCGTATATAGGAAATTAGTTGGACAGCCATTTAAATTTTTAATTAGTAATTACTACTTCCACGAAAGAGAGTAACATTAGCTTTTATTAAATTTTGAAAAGCGCCTTCCGACAGTTGTTATATTATTAATAGTTTGAACTTCAGTCACCCACCACAGGGAGATTTGAGGAAGTGAACATTATATTTTATTAAGTGCTCAGAGAAAGGAGAGTTCTGAGGTACGATAAAGAAATGGCCGTTCTGGTCGAAATTGTAGGGAATGGGAGGCCATTTCTTCCACTCTGGTGTATAGGAATAATAGTCGTCATACTCATTTGGGGATTGCAATCTTAGAGGCGATTGAGATTTAGAGGGGCTAAGGTGTAGTCGGTTGTGGGCATGTTTTCCCATATACTATAAGTCATTTGTAGACTCAAAAACAGATCGTCTGATATGTGGACTATAAAAGGATCTTTCTTTGCCTTTCTTTTTTCCTCGTTGCTTTTTCATTTGGATCATTTTTATGATTGACTTATTGATTTTGTAATCATCGTCGATAGAACGCCTTTTTTAAATGACTAAAAGCTTTATATTTAATTTTAATTTTTTTTTTGAAATAAAATAATATCTCTACTCAATAAATTTCTTATGATCACTAAATTTGGTATGAACTCAACTATTTTCTCTTTCCCACAATATGTGATTTGATAAATGGAAAGGATATTATTTGATAATGAAGGAACATACATTACATCATTAAACGTGCACCTTCACTAATATAAATAGTTCATTTTCCATAATTTGACATACAAGAATTGTCGGAATGAACAAGGTTTAAATATAGAAAATAGTTCTCTTGATGCAACCATATGATGTGAAGCCATTGAATCAAGAAACACATTTTGTGTTACATGAAAGAAAAGACTTTCATTCCCTTTTTGTTGTCTATATCTAATTGTGATGGGGATGGGGAAGGAGATGAGGAAGAGGCAGTATAATAAATTTTATGTGATTATTTTGAAGAAGATACCTTAACCCATCATTTTCCTTTATATATAACATTGTTGTTCTTCATGCCCAAGTTTCTTGCAACAAATTAGATCGTGCTTGTGTTTTTGGTCCCTTAGCTTATTCTTTTTGTGTTTCTTATCCTTAGTATTTGAAGCCTTTTGTTCAATAGAAACAAGACCATGTAGTTTTTTAGACTTCATAGTACTTATTTGAATTACTTTTTTTTTTTTTTGATAAAAGGTCATAGGCCTATATATATATATGTAATGACGTAAATTGTACCCCCTTCTTGGAGATAGTGCAATTTCTTATTTAATTTGGACCCATTTTAGTACCCTTGCATTAATTACCCTTTAAATCATCATTAATAGGCCCCTAAGACCCATTATTTAAGATCTTGAGGTTTATTTCAACTAAAAACCCGACAAAATTATCAAAAACACTCAAAATTTTAGTAATCCACCCTGAAAATCTAGGGTGGGACTCATACGCCACCTTGGGTGTATGAGACCCCTAGGTGGGACCCACATGCCAAGTTTGGCATGAGTCCCATTTGCGGATTTTTTAGGGTTTGATCAGGAAATTCAACTTTTTAATTGAAATTTTTGGTTGATGTCGGCTTTTGAGATCTAAATAACGGTAAATTAGGTGTTAATGCCTATATAAGCTTCTAAGTCATTATTTCATCTAAGCAAGAATTTTCAAGAGAAACTTCAAGATCCAAGCATTCAAGAGTCTTCAAGCATTCTTTCACAAGAGCATTCAAGTTTCAAAAGAAAGCAAGGTTGAAGCTTTAAAACAACATTATTTTGTTTTTACAGGTCTTAAAGCTCACTTTCATTCAAGATCTAGCATTGTTAAGGGTTGATCATGGCTATCTATGGTGAATCATGATGGATTCTTGGTTGGGGAGATGCAACTAACCATCAAGCCAAGCCTAATGACTTGTTTCCTAAGTGATTCCATCCTCCATTATGACTCTACATTCAGCCTAGGGAAGGTACAAACATTATTAGGGCTCATTTGGGTGATTAGAGATCTCTCAAAGTGAGTCATTCATCTTCATGTTTCATTCATGCATCTCATTCTAGCACATTAGAATAGGGTTGCATTACATTTCAGATTTCCTAATTCTAGACACACATAAGGTTGGGGTTTGTGTTCCTATTTACATTCATATTTCACTATTTCTATCAAGGTTTAACTACCCAACTAGGGGTTTGACCGAGGCAAACCCCCATAAGCAAATCAAGTCTATATTATGTTTTGCAGGCCTTTTCACATATTCAGATTTGGAAATTAGTTTGGAAGGAATGAGTAGAGATTGGAGCACATATCTAAACTTTGAATTCTCAAAAAAGCAGAAAGAGACTGATACATCAAAAGTGGTATATGATTCCCACTAGAGGCATTTTTCTAGATTTTTTAGTTTCAAATACCCTTTTTCCAGAAACCTTGATCTGGGATTGATACACCCAAATTGGCATATGAGTCCCAATGTGTCAAAATTTTAGAGTTTCTAGCAATTCAGAGCTTATTCCAACCTTCTTCAAATTTTTAGGTGTCTACTTCTGATATCTCACCTCTTTGTTCTGATTTACATGCATTTTTAGGTCATTTAGTTAAATAATGCATCATACTAGGTTTTAGCATTTTGGTATGCATTACATTTTTCTTTCCAAGCCCTAGCTTGGTGGTGAACCCCTCATTAGTTTACAATCAAACCTTAGGATAGCCCTATTGCAAGATCTCTTTCTCCTTTGCAGTGAGATCTCTAGGGTTTCCCTTTAATGAAATAATTGGAAAGTGGGTTGTGCTCTATATTCTAAACCATACAAAAGCATATATCCATTTTTTTGTCATTTCATTTTGGTGAACCTATATTTAGAACATTATAATTTTGATTTGGAGTGCATCATCATCCTAGAGTTAGCTTGCATTAACATTGCATTGAATTTTACATTAGTTAATTAGCATTCTAGGGTTTCTAAATCTTGCATTAGTGAAAGTACATATAGGTTGCATTTTTGCATCTCAAATCATTGAAAAACATCTAAAATCTGCATTTTCATCTAGGTTATACATCATACAACATAACAATCATAAAAATCAATTGAATTTTTTTGAAATTTTTGAAAAAAATCCTCGCAGGGACTCATAAGCCCATGTGGGTGATTTAGTCCCAATGCAAATTCTACACTACATTTTCTAGAATTTAAAACCCTATTTCTAAGCTTTTTTTCTATTAAAATCTTTTTATTTCAATTTACATAGCTTCAGTTACATTCAAATCATTATAATTAGCATACTTTACATTCATTGCAATTGTGGATATAATTAGATTCTTGTACTTTTCATGTTCAACATTAGTTCATAGTTCAATTAGATTAGATTACATTTTGAATCCATTAGAGAAAGAAACCACAAACACCTACAAATAGATAAATCACTTGGAGAAAGTATAGTTATTTGACTATGTCAAATCTCTTTTTCTAGGTTAACCTAAACCTCAAGACTTTTAGTAGTGATGACTTTGACATGTTAGATGAAGCCCTTGAGGACTTCATCTCACAAATCTCATCCACTAAGACTTGTTACGACAAACTGGAACCAAGAGATGTTAATGTGATGCAACCTCAACTTATCCTCTACCCACCTTCACACAAACCTCAAACTCAAAAAAATAAACTATTTACACTCTTGAACCACCTAAGAACAATGTTTTGCAGCAATCAAATCACAATACCATTGTTCATATATATAACACTAGAAACAATCCACAACCAAGACAAACAACTTCAACATCCTTACCTTTACCTAACTCTTTCCTAGTGCCCCTCATTTGCCTTTGAATAGTGGAAAGGAGTATGATCTTGTTGAACAACTTAAGAATACCCCCATGAAAATATCCCTATGGGATTTGATTTAAAAATCGCCTAATTAACACACTATGCTTCAAACAGCCTTACAACAAGTTGTGATACCCTCTAATACAAATGCAAGTGATGTGGAAGCTCTAATTGAATGAATGAATACAATTAATTTAGACATTACCTTTCACCAACATGAGCTCCATCCCTTGGAGATGAGAAAGAAACATGATGCCTTCATGATAATAGAAAAATTCAATAAAACAAGAATAAAAATAACCCTTGTTGATAATGGCTCGGCCCTTAATGTGTGTAGTGTGAATCTTCTAGATAGACTTGGCATGGACAAATAAAAAATTGAGCCCGATTCCTTATCAATTCAAGGATTTGAAAATCTAAGAAAGAAACCACTTTGTGTGATTACTTTACCTATTAGATTTGGAAAGACTACCTTACAAACTCCTATTCATGTTATGCCTCAAGATCTTTCATACAATCTTATTTTAGGAAGACCTTGGATTCATGAGATGCATGTGGTGCCTTCAACTCTTCATTGTATCATGAAGTATGCCTATAACAACAAGGTATACCAAGTTGAAATAGACCCTGAGCCTTAAAGTTTCTTACAAGTTAAAAAAGGAACGACAAGTCCTCTTAGCACATTAATTCCAACATCAAACATAGAACCTATGAAAGAGGAAAAAAAAGAGATGAAAAAAGTGTCAAAATAATTATTGGATGATGATTGGGGTTCTTTAGAGTTCACACCCTTGTTTATGGGAGAATACATAATCACAAGAAAAGAAGATGAAAAGAAAAAGAAACCAATGGTAATGTCAACATAGAATTTAGAATAAAACTCACAAGCATCTACCTCATCTACCCTTGGAGAAGACATAAGTTATACAACAAACTTTGGTGAGATAGATTATCAACAACCACCAAACTCGAAAGAAATGGAAAGACTTTATGTAAAAGGAAACGAGTTCATGAAACAACTTGGTAATAGTGGAAAAGGATGTGGGAAGAAAGAACAAGGTATTTGTGTTCCTATAGAACCTAATACGTAAGAAACAAAAAGTGGTTTGGGATATTTCCCATCTAGGATAATGCAAAAAAACAAAATACCCTCGCTAAACATCAACACCATCATGTGTAATCCTAAAACAGCTCTCACCTTGAAGCATCTGGAATTGATTGATACAACTTGTGAAGCATCATTGGAGTTTTTCAAAAATGATGAAGCCTTGAAACAAATGCTAAGAGTTTATGAAAAGACATTTACTCCCCCTAAAAAGAAAAAAACTTACATGTGCTATGACTAGTACCAAGCAAAAATACAAAGAAGAGGAAAGTAGTGAGATTGACATGAACAAAGAAGAATACAACCCTGAATTTTTGAAACAAAATGCACTTCGTTTAGGAGATACAATGGACATACAGATGGATGTTAAAAATGAAGAAAAAGTGATAAATATAGGAAAGTTCCTTGAGGATGAAGAATAAGAGGACCATGCAACTTTACTTCATGACTTTTCCAAACTTTTTACTTGGACTTATTCAGATATGTCGGGAATTGACCCTAAGATTGTAACACACAATATAGTCCTCATCTAAAATGCTAATCCTATTAAACAAATGATTCGAAAAATGAACCCTAAGATAGCCTTATTGGTTAAGGCCGAGATTGAGAAGCTCCTCAAAGCTGGTTTTATAAGACCTATAGTTTGTTCTCCTTGGGTCTCAAACATTGTTGCAGTCCCAAAATTGGACAATTGTATTAGGATGTGTATAAATTTTTTGTGATTTGAATAAAGAATCTTTAATAGATGACTTTCTCCTTCCTAATATTGACATGATAGTAGATTCGACTGCATGACATACCTTGTTTTCAATCATGGATGGATTTTTTGGGTACAATCAAATTTTTATTAACCCTCAAAACCAATATAAAACAACATTCACAATAGCTTGGGGAACACTTTGCTGGGTAATGATGCCTTTTGAACTGAACAATGCGGGCACAACATATCAACGAGCTATGGCATTGATATTTCACGATTACATACATAAGATTTTGGAATACTATGTTGATTATATTCTAGCCAAATATTTAACAAGACAAGACAATGTAAATGTCCTTGGGAAAATATTTGAGCAAATGAAAAAATACAACATGCGATTAAATCTGAAAAAGTGTGTCTTTGGTGTAGATAGTGGAAACATTCTAGGTTTTATCGTATCTCAAAAATGCATTAAGGTGGACACAAAGAAAATTGATTCTATAGTTAACATGCCACCTCCTATAAACATCTCTCAATTACACACTTTACAAGGAAGAATTCAGGCTATTCGCCATTTCGTAGCATCCTTAGTGGATTGAACATTACCATTTACACATCTCCTTAAGAAAGAAGTTTAGTTTAATTTGAATACCGATTGTAAATAGGATTTTGAGAGTTTGAAAGATTATCTTGCTACTCCACTTGTTTTACAACCTACTATGCAAAATAAACCATTCATTTTGTATACAGCAACATCAACCCATGCTCTTGCAGCATTGTTGGCACAACAAGATAAAAATGGTAAAGATAATCCTACTTATTACATTAGCCGAACTTTGATTGATTATGAGAAATGATACACAATGATAGAAAAACAATGCTTGGCTCTTGTATTCGCTACTAGGAAGTTGTAACATTACTTGTTGAATTTTGAAATACATGTGATAACAAAATTTGATCTTTTAAAACATATTTTTTCTATAATAGATTTATCACAATGCTTAGCTAAATGGGTTATGTTGTTGATTGAGTTTGACCTTAAGTTTATTTCACAAAAAAAAATCAAAGGGAAAGCCCTGACCAACCAGTTAGCTGATGCTCCTTCTCCCCTAGCATTACCTAATGAAGAAGCATTTCCTTATGAGAGTGTATTGACTATTCAAGAACATGAAAATGCATAGGAATTATATTTTGATGGATCTAAGTGTAGAACAGGCTCTGGTTTGGGAGTTATAATAGCTCTACCCAGAGGAAAACCTATTCCCTTATCATATCGATTAAAATTCCTATGCACAAACAATACTGCAAAGTATGAAGCGTTAATTATTGGATTACACATCGCTTTAACTCTAGGATCCCAAGACATTAAAATATTCGATGATTCACAGTTAATCAAATTAAACAAATAAATGAAACATATCAAGCAAAGAATGACAAACTATCAAAATATAAGGATCTCACAATGACTTTTTTAGAGAAATTTGATCCATTTACCATTGATAACATCCCACGAAAAGATAATAGACATGTGGATGCAATGGCAAGCACACCGTCTCTAATATCCCCTCAAGATCCTTCAAAATATTTTACATTTATTATTCACACAATTATGAAACCATTGATTGAGTATAAAATAGATGAGATATTAGCAATCACCACAAAAATCTTTGGCGAATGGTGGGTGATCCCACAATACTAGTTTACAAATTTTGGCCAAACTAGACACTGAACTGATTTTTTCTAACTAAATCTTCACTTTTTAACACCTATAGCGGCTAAACCGTGAGGAATTTGAAGATGATGCAAACTAGTGATTTGTGACATTTTGTCTATAGATTCTAAATATATTTTTTTCAAAAAAATTGGAATCAGATTGCACTTTTTTTCCATCTCCTTCAAAAGCTAGTTTATTTAAATAAACACCATTTTTAAGGAGTGACGCTCACCGTATAACAGATAAATTTTTTTCATGAAGGATAAAATTCTATTTTTTTTCGAATTTAGATTTGCAACTATGATATCTAGTGATTCCAATTGGTTTCATACTGTTTTATTGAATATTTTTTCCTTAATCAAGTTTCAAAGTAAAACCAATTACAATTTAGACATAGGTGGACCATATAACACAATTTTTTTTGTATGTATCAAAATTCAAATTTTTTTTGTTGGATCAAGGACTTCAATATCTGGTGCACTCATATTTTTCAAGATTTTTTTTTGATAAGCTTCTATTTTTCCACATGTTCATAGAGAGCTTTATTTTTGGTGAAAAACCTACATTCACAAGAAATAAAAAATAAATTTAATAATAAAATTAAATTTATTTAAAATTATACTTTTTGGGAAGCTTATAATAAATACTACATACTTACAAAAAATAAATTTTAAATGAATTCATTTGATCCCCCAAAAGGTAAATCAAAAGTGATTTTTTATTAGCATTTTGATAGGTGTAAAGGAGACTATGTTATAGGTATGGTTTAAAACTAGTGGGGTTCTATCCAATGGGGTTTGATCTAAGTTGGTGTGATCAAACCCTCTTCAATTGGAATCCTTCAAATGGAACTTTTTAAGGCTTAAATCATTATATTTTCTAAAAATGTGTGATTTCAGCAAAAAATAGAATCTCTGAGAAATTATAAACCAACATTGTGGGATCACCTTGGTATGCATCAATATTTGATTTTCTAAAACCTGGTACCTTTCTGGAGCCAACAACGAAGAATACAAGAGCCCACCTTTGAAAATTTTCATCTAAGTATATAATTCTTACAGATGTACTGTATCAGAGGTCCTTTGATGGTCTCTTTCTTAGATGCCTTAAACAATCCAAAATCCCTATAACACTTGAGGAAGCTCATTCAGGTGCTTATGGAGGAAATTTTGGAGGAAGATCGTTAGTGCAAAATTTAATTCATATAAGATATTATTCGAGGAACATGGAACAAGACTACTTTTCATATGTTAAGAAATGCCATAAATGCCAAGAACATAACAAACTGATTCACGCTTCTGCTTCTGAGCTTCGTGCACAAGTTTCTATTTTTCCTTTCTTAGTGTAGGGCCTAGACATCATTGGAAAAAATTCACCTCCTTCCTCTATCAGACACATTTATAATTAATACAATAGATAATTTCACGAAGTGGGTGGAAGGAATTCCCCTTCATTTGACAACTGCTAATGTGATATGTCATTTCATATTGGAACACACTATTGCTCAATTTGGACTTCCTTCCACTTTAGTTTTAGACAATGGAACACCATTTAAGAACAAGGATGTGAAGAAGTTCTTAGAAATGTTTAACATACAACATGATTTTTGACACCTTACTACCCACAATCTAATGGTCAAGTTGAATCAAATAATAGAACCCTCAAGTAAATCCTAAGAAAAATAGTAATTAAACACAATAAAGATTGACATATGCATTATGGGCCTATCGTACGAATGTTAGAGCATCAACTAGGAATACCCCTTCTAACCTCATCTATGAAACCAAGGTGATAATTCCCTTGGAGTTAGAGATCCCTTCATTAAGAATCACTCTTCAAGGAGTTATTGATGACAATAATTATAAGGAACAATGATTGCATTAGCTTGAAATGCTCGAAAAACAATGCATCAATGCTCTCGAGCACCTTTAGGCTTATTCTAAAAGAATGCAGCATAGTTAGAATGATAATGTCATACCTTGTTCATTTCACAAAGGCAATTTGGTTTTATGCAAGAATCAACATAATGTCAATGTTGACTCGATGGAAAAAGGAAATTTCAACCCTAATTGGTTAGGCCCTTACATAATCGATGAAAATTATGGATTTGGAGCATATACATTAACATAAATAGATGGAACGCCTCTTAAAGAACCTATAAATTCCATGCATTTATGTCGATATTATGTCTAATGTTCTTGAATAGTGTGGATGATAAAGCAGTGGTGTTGGTGCTAGTAGATGAAATTCTATATGCTCTCGCATTGCTTTGTTCTTGACAAACAGTCATTTGTGTGTCTTGAATACTAGAGTGATTATTTAAAATAATATTTAAATTATTACTTTAGGTTTCATACTACTCTTGAAATCATCCTGTGTGTTATGTTAGATTAGATTCTTAAATGCATTTAATTTTCTTTAATTAGATTATAGGTGCATTTAATTTAAGATAGCATACCTAACCACAATGTTGCATCTAAGAGAAACTAGAATAAGTTTTAGTTAGATCACATAAAGCATGTTAAATCATGGAGACATTTATTAAATAGTCTTACAAATATTATTCGATAAATCACATTACCATTTAACAATAAACACATAAGCATAAATAAAAAAACATCAAATGATCATATATATATATATATACATCAAAGTTTTGAGTACATGTCATCAATAGATACAATGCTAATGTAGTCTATGACTACTGGATCCTTTAGGATCTGGTGCTCGCATCTGTCTAGAGGTAGTCCATCGAGAGATGGTGGTATGTGATTATGATCATGAGTCAACAAGAAAATCTAGAGCATACTATAAACCCTCAACTTGTCCAAGGGCCTCCCAATGATCATTTTCTAGATGATCTCTCTCTAGATATAGTCGAGCTACCTCAGACTGGGGCTCAAGATGACTAAGCCACCTCATAGGTAGCCTCGGATTGGTGGGCACACCTCTTGAATCTCTCATATGTTTCCTGCAGTCTGATGTACATCTCAAAGAGCTATGGATCCTACTCCATGATAGGTGGGGGCACATATTTTGCGTCAACAACCTCCTCATATATTGACAAAGGCACTATCTCAGTAGTGGACTGGTGATAGAGATCATGTAGGTCTCTCACAGCCCTTGTAAGATAGAAACCATAAATATTATCAGTACACATCATGATATATATGGACATAAAACTAAAACATAAAGCATGAACATAAGCATAAAGCATAACGGTAAATAAAATATCATCACCTAGCTCTTTGATTGGTTGTGTAAAGACAACCTCATTGTGTGTAGGAGGCATGGAGAATCTACTAGCCTCTTCATGACTATAGGTGTTGGTGCAAGCTACAACTATTGATCATGATCTAGTCACATGAGTTGGAGCTAGCTCTCCCCACTCATGGCCCATTGGATCCTCATCTATTGTCTCATCATCCCTACTCATTGGTTGCTCCTCATCCTCCTCCTTGTCCTCTTCCTCCTCCTAGCCATCATAGTCAGGATCTGAAGCCTTGTCATACTCCTCATCTATCACATTTATGAATAATTATGTAGCCCTAACCCTAGTCTCCTCATCTCTATCCTCTTCCTCATCTCTCTAATCTAGGAGTGGCCATGCATCACCTATCAGTTCATCCATCGGCAACACGGGAGCCATCTATGCTTCTACCCACCACTCCTCGTATGCATTTGTGGTACTGATGTCATAAGTGTAAGAGACCGAGGGAATATCATAATCCTCATAATTAGATTCATTGTAGTTGACATCATCAGTGGTGAATCATCTAGTGTCGTCAAGCCTTTGAGCACTCCATACTAATCTCTTGAAGAAGGGTCATGCCATAGGTGGTATCTGAACCTATCCAAACTATCACATCACACAATCATAGTAGAAAGGTCGTACTACATAATCATGTATTCCTATAAAAAATCTATTCATCCGTAATCTCCTCAGTTGATGGGTCCCATCCGTGTAAGACCCCTCCATTTTTCTCTTTTGATCAAATAGTGTTCTGTTTGGTTAAGCCTTATTCTCTGTTAGTACTTTGACCTTGGTACTCGGTTACTGTGTGATCACTATCTTTATCATGATTTGGTGATGTCTTTTGATGTGATGGTGTTTTATTATGACGTTATCATTATGGCATGCTTTAGATTAGCATTGTGAACATTTTCATTAATGATGTTTTATGTTTTGATTACATTAATGATGTTAGATACGTCAGTTAGTAATACTGTATTGGTTAAGGGGACGGATTGCACCACTCGCTTGTGAGTGCCCTGTGATTTTGTGATTTCCTCTTCATGGTGTGTTTTGATTATGACATATATATGCATGTGGATATACTCTTTTTTTTAGGTTGACATGTACCAGACATCGAATCCACCTGGCTTCAAAGGTCTGAGTGTGTCCATTGGCCAACGGTATTTGATTGGGAGATAGTAGCTAGGTTTTATGTGCCAAGTCATCACCCTAGTCATAAGTGTGTCATCAGGTGTTAGTTGGGTTAAGTTGCCTTGAGGTTGTTCTTCTGCTTTTGATTTCAGTTTATATTGCAATTTGAAAAGGTTAAAATATATGCTTTAGTAATTGAACTGTCGTTTAACTTGATCTAGTTTATGTTGAAATGCAATTTATTTTACTATTAATTTAATTTAATCGTTGATTAAATCTATTTTATTAATTAATTAAATTAATGATGTTGAAATAAGTTAAGTTAGTTATGGATATATTGTTTGAAATTGAAAAATAAGAAAAATGATTTAAATTCCAATTTTTGAAAAGTTTGAATTAAAAAAAAATTGAAAAATGGAGATATTTTGCATTTTCTGTTTTGATGAATTTATGGGGGTTGGTGCATGATATTTTTGAAGAATTTTCTTATTATTCAAATTCTCTTCACAATTTAATAAAATGAGGTTTTAAAAATTGGAAAAAATAGAGGAGGAAGGATTTTGTTGTTTGTGGGTTTTGGATTGAACTTGGAGAGAAGTCTGTTGTTTTGTGGAAAAGAAGTTGGAATTTGAGGAAGGAATCCTTGCACCATTGGCAACCTCTCAAGCTGTAGGATTTAGGTTTTCTTCCTATTAAATTCTTTCCATTTTGATTTTATTCACAAATTTTAATTGTTGTTTGAAATTATTTATGAATTTTGTGGATTTTCAAGAAAACCCATATCAAATCTAGTTTCAAAACATGGAATCCTTTGTTTGGAAATAATGTTCTTCAAGAAAAAAAAATATCAACATGACTGTAAATGTTTATTTTTCGTAGGATTTTCTCAATTTATTTTACAATCTGAATGGAGACATTTAAATTCTTATATCTATGTAAATATATCTATGTAGTTATATGTATATATATACATATTTATTTATTTATTTATTTTCCTAAGAAAGGGTTATATTGTTAAAAATAAATTTAAAATACCCTATGTGTAAGGGCGTGGATTTCCAAGAAAACCCATAGGTTTTGTGTTCAATTTTTTTTTTTTTATAAAAAAATTAAAAAAAATAACTTTTGGGCGGCTAGGGCTCAACCATAGCTGCCTCATGGGAGGCGTTGTGGGGAGCTGCGCAGCCACCCTCACTAGCCTGCGGTGGATTAGCACTACCGCCACCATAGTGATGGCGCAAAGCTAAGCCACTCCTGTGGGGGTGACGATGCATAGTCGCCAACCACCTCACAGGGTCGGCACTACCGACACTTAGCCTCCGCTCCACCACCTGTACCTTCTGCCTACGTCGTCGTCTGGTTATTCTGCGGCTAGCACCCTAAACAAATGCCATCCTTGGTGTGTGGCCCGAGGTCCATGCAGCTCAACCCTTAGCGTTGGCGCACGGCCCGAGGTCTTATGGAAGGTCAAATATATATATATATTAAACTTGTTTTCTAATATTAAATATTATGTGTTATAATATTAAAATAATATTATATATATATATATATATATATAATATTTGATATTATAGGTATATAATATTGTAATATTAATTTAGTTTTTTAATATGTGTTGAGTTGCATAATTGTATAGTCGGGAAGATAATTTTAATAAATATGTATATTTGTAAATATATATATATATATATATATATATATATTAAAATGGATGAGTAAATAATAGCATAATTCCAAAATGTAATTGGAAAGATTTTAAAAGTATTATGCTATAGTTGAGATTATAAATTTTAAAATGTTGAATTGATTAATGTCATGATTTAAATGTATTTGATGGATCTTAGATTAATGCATAATAGTTAAATTGACGAAATGAATTTAAAAACAATATATTTGAAAAGATAAATGTTGGATTTTTAAGTAGTCTGTATTATAGCGAGATTATGGGATTTTAAAATTTTATTTTGCAAGGAGAAATAGTTATTTTAAAATGACATGTTCTAAATTATCAAAGTAAATATTTGTTTTATTGTTATTTTCAAGTAATTGAGGAATTAATGGATTTTAAAATGATTACGTTAAAAAGAGAAAACAATATTTATTTTAAAACGATGTATTTTGAGTTGTGGAAATAAATGGTGATTTTATTATTATTTAAAAGCAAGTAGGAAATTAAATGATTAGTGTTAACTTCTTCTTTATCTGAAAAAACATATTTTTAATTTAGTTTTATTGATGCAATAAATTACTAAATGTAATGAGGAAATGGATTTAGAATATCCAAAGGTAGTTTCTTTCAATTGCCTTCAGTGAACATTTCCTTCATGTTCTTGTTTTGGGAAGTGGGTTAAAAGTGTCTTTAATCTGTATGTCTTCCAGAAGACCCTAGAGGTTGGGGGTTGTCATTTGTGATGTCAACCTATTGTGAATTCCCTTGGGTAGTGCATGACGTTATGTCTATGTTAGTACCCAGTTTTCACGAACGGGGATGTTTTGTACCTCCTTGGATTAGGAGTGGATTACGTGAGTTGTGCCTCCTTGTCAAGGGTGAATTTGTTACCTTGTTACCTCCAGTGTTTGGAGAGGGTTTGATCTTATGTCACCTCTTGAGAAAGGAGTGGTTGTATTATCATGTTTGTTGCACTTTGGTACCCTTGGTGTTTGGATGGTATGTGTGTTTTCAAGTAGAAGAGTGGCTTATGTAGGGGCCAGAGCCCAAAGAGGTAAACTAGGAAACCTTCAGAGGTGGCTTAATTAAGTGATAACTAAAAAAAAACTTAGAAGATTAGGTGGTACTTCTCACTAATCAAGATAATTATGCCTCACTCGTAGACACAGGGGCTCATTTAGACTTGGGATGAGTGGGAAGGCCCGGAATGGCGAGGTCATCTATCTTGTCTGTACGAAAGGTATTTGATTCTGCATGAGTGAGTATTGGGGCCGAGATTTGATTGAGGCCACTAGGATAACCCATAGTGGGGGTTGGAGCCTATGAAGATTCCCAGAGCACAACCCATGATGAGCTGTGTGATGACACTTTGTCTAGGACAATAGTTGGTATTCAATTTTATGGGTATGGTTTCCTTAACATACCTGATGTGACCATAGTTGGTATTTGATTATTATGTGTATGGTTCTTTTAACATACTTGATCTTATTTATATCTGGAAGCAATGTGACTATGTTAGAGTTGTACTTGAATGTTACTTATGTGGTACTTGTGATGTACTCGTGATGTACTTGTGTTGTACCTATGTGGTACATGTGATTGGTTGTTTCAGTTTGGTTCCATTTTGTGTTAGCTTGTGTCTAGAGGTAGATAGTCTTGGCTAGGATTCCTTGTTACTATCTCCTAACATGGGGGGTGGGCCTTTGGGTTCTACTTGGTTGGGTGGCGTGCACCTAAATCCATTGGGCCTTCTTCATGTTCGTGTAGACGAGATTTCCAGTTGGAGAGCTCGTGGGATCTAGTTACTCTTTATGCTTTATTTCATTTCGGTTGATCTTGTATTATTTTACCCCTCATTTGTCATCGAGGTGGATGTTGTAATTTTAACCTTATTTATTGGAATTGCCTCATTCGAGTAATGAGAGTTGTAATTGTAATATTTAATTATGGATTAATGAAATTGAAAGTTTTCTCTTATGCTTGATGCATATTATCTTGTTGGAATGTATGTGTTTCTAATTTGTTAAGTAAATGAATGTTATGGATTCATTTATGTTGTTAGTGGGTTATTAGGTAATCTTAGTTTCGTAAACTTAGAGGTTGTTGGCAATGAGTAGTAACCTTGCATATTAATTATAGTTAAACAAAAAGAAAATTAGTCCATTTAAGTAGTTAATTGCAACTTCCTCTAGGGTTGCTTGGCGGGCGTTACACATGGTATTAGAGCCTAGGTTTAAAAACTGGGTTCACTAGGTACATTTGTGCCCACTGTGTTGTCCCTGCGAATTGTTAGTGGAGTTGTTAAGTGATCACGTGTTCATGGCTTTTACTTTAGCATGATGTACTCTGTGGAAAAGAGTAAAATGAAAGAAGCCTGATAAAAGGTTATGGTTGGAAAGTTATGATACATAACCCATGAGTTATGAAATTTAATGCTCCTATGAGATTACGTATGTAGTTGTACCCTTGTAAATGAAAGAAACTAGTAATTGTATCTTGTTTGAGAGTTGTGGATACACTCTGGGTCATGTGGATTGCGTGCTCATTCTGCATCACATGAGGGTTATTATCATTCTAGTCAGACGTTGTTTCCTCCTTCCTTGATTTGTGGCTAGTATCTAGTCACACAGTTGTTGTATAGTGAAATTTCTTTTGGTTATTGATGATTTTTTTAGTTGAGTGTGAGGGTCGACACTTTGTTTATATTTGATTGTGAAGGATTAGCCATGACTTGTGATCTTATTTTCTTACAACCCTAGTGGTTATATACTTGATTCAGTGTTGAAATTACACGTATTTATTTCTTTATTGTTGAAATGAAACTTTAATTTTAACTTCTTTATGAACTTGGTGGCTAAGCTAGTTATCTTTGTTGTTTTCAATGTTAGCTATGTGTTGTGTTGTTATTCCTCTCGAAGGACCTATGAAATGGACTGGGTGAGTTTGTACGAGGAAGTTGAAGCAGGAAATGATGAGGATGGGGGTATGTGAGTTTGTTTCGCAGCTAGGACCCACTACTCACCTTTGTGTGATGACTATCTCTCGGAGGCTGATCACCTTATACAACAAGAGATAGGTCATGGTGGTCTCACTCTGTGTGCAACCTAACACCATCCAGTTACTAGTTTGGTGTTGATTTAATTGAGTTGGTTAGTTGTTCTTGGTTCATGGTTTCGTCTATCATGGATTGGTGTGTCACTTTTCAGTGTCCAGAAGGACCCTTGTGTAGTCTTGTGATGATTCTCGGTTATGTGTATTGGTACATATGTGTATTATGTATGTTAATCTATGGGTGTGGTTTTTTGGAGACTTGGTTGGTGGTTGCATCACCATGTTGTCTGGTTTGGTTTGATAGTGTACTTGGCTAAGTTGTATATGGCATGAGTTGTTGTTGTTTTATGTTGAGGTTCAGAGTGGTTCAGCTTGGAACCCTTGGCTATGTGTGATTGTATGGAGTTTGCACTAGGGGTAGTTGCAGGCTTCTAGGAGTAAGCCTGACCTTGAGGGGGGAGGTTGTAAGACCCCTCCATTTTTCTCTTTTGATCAAACAGTGTTCTGTTTGGTTAGGCCTTATTCTCTATTAGTACTTTGACCTTTCTACTCGGTTGCTATGTGATCACTATCTTTATCATGATTTGGTGATGTATTTTCATGTGATGGTATTTTATTATGATGTTATCATTATGGCATGATTTAGATTAGCATCGTGAACATTTTCATTAATGATGTTTTATGTTTTGATTACATTAATGATGTTAGATACGTCAGTTAGTAATACTGTATTAGTGAAGGGGACAAATTGCACCACTCGCTTGTGAGCGCCCTACGATTCTATGATTTCCTCTTCATGATGTGTTTTGATTATGACATATATATGCATGTGGATATACTCTTTGTTCGCAGGTTGACAGGTACCAGACATCGACTCCACCTGGCTCCAGAGGTGTGAGCGTGTCTATTGGCCAACGGTATTCGATTGGGAGATAGTAGCTAGGTTTTTCATGCCAAGTCGTCACCCTAGTCATAACTATGTCATCAGGTGTTAGTCAGGTTAAGTTGTCTTGAGGTTGTTCTTTTGGTTTTGATCTCAATTTATATTGCAATTTGAAAAGGTTAAAATATATGCTTTGGTAATTGAACTGTCGTTTAACTTGATCTGGTTTATGTTGAAATGTAATTTATTTTACTATTAATTTAATTTAATTAATAAATAATTTAATCGTCGATTAAATCTATTTTATTAATTTATTAAATTAATGATGTTGAAATAAGTTATGTTAGTTATGGATATATTGTTTGAAATTGAAAAATAAGAAAAATGATTTAAATTCCAATTTTTGAAAAGTTTGAATTCAAAAAAAATTGAAAAATGGAGATATTTTGCATTTTTTGTTTTGAAGAATTTATGAGGGTTGGTGCATGATATTTTTGAAGAATTTTCTTATTATTGAAATTCTCTTCACAATTTAAAAAAATGAGGTTTTAAAAATATGAAAAAATAGAGGAGAGGAAGGATTTTGTTCTTTGTGAGTTTTGGATTGAACTTGGGGAGAAGTCTGTTGTTTTGTGGAAAAGAAGCTAGAATATGAGGAAGGAATCCTTGCACCATTGGAAACCTCTCAAGCTTTAGGATTCAGGTTTTCTTCCTATTAAATTCTTTCCATTTTGATTTGATTCACAAATTTTAATTGTTGTTTGAAATTATTTTTAAATTATGTGGATTTCCAAGAAAACCCATATCAAATCTGGTTTCAAAACATGGAATCCTTTGTTTGGAAATAATGTTCTTCCAGAAAAACAATATCAACAGGACTCTAAATGTTTATTTTCTATAGGATTTACTCAATTTATTTTACAATCTGAATGGAGGTATTTAAATTCATATATCTATGTACATATATATGTAGTTATATATATACATATTTATTTATTTATTTATTTTCCTAAGAAAGGGTTATAATGTTAAAAATAAATTTAAAATACCGTGTGTGTAAGGGCACAAATTTCCAAGAAAACTCACAGGATTTATGTTCAATTTTTTTTTTTATAAAAAAATAAAAATAAAATAAACTTTTGGGGGGCTGGGGCTCAACCCACAGCCGCCTCATGGGAGGTGATGTGGGGAGCCGTGCAACTGCTCCCACCAACCTATGGTGACTTGGCATCGCCACCACCACAGTGGTGGCCAGTTGTGTTAAGCACAACTGAGCCACCCCTATGGGGGCGACGGTGCACAGTCGTCGGCCACCTCACAAGGTCGGCACTAATGATGAAGCACAACCGAGTCACCCCTGTGGGGGCGACAGTGCACAGTCGCCGGCCATCTCACACGGTCGGCACTACCGATGCCCGACCTATGCTCTGCCACCTATAGCTTTCGTCGCCTGGTTATTTCGTGGCCGACGCCCTAAAAAAATGCCATTCTTAGTGCGCGGCTCAACCCTTAGGGTTGGCGCACGGCCCGAGGTCTTATGGGAGGTCAAAAAAATTAAAATAAATATTAAACTTTCTTTTTAATATTAAATATTATGTGTTATAATATTAAAATAATATTAAATATATATATTTAATATTTGATATTATAGGTATATAATACTGTAATATTAATTTAGTTTTTTAATATGTGTTGAGTTGCATAATTATATAGTTGGGAAGATAATTTTAATAAATATGTATATTTGTAAATATATATATATTAAAATGGATGAGTAAATAATAGCATAATTTCAAATGTAATTGGAAAGATTTTAAAAGTATTATGCTATAGTTGAGATTAGAAATTTTAAAATGTTGAATTGATTAATGTCATGATTTAAATGTATTTGAGGGATTTTAGATTAATGCATAATAGTTGAATTGACGAAATGAATTTAAAATAATATATTTGAAAAGATAAATATTGGATTTTTAAGAAGTTTGTATTATAGCGAGATTAAAGGATTTTAAAATAATTTATTCTGCAAGGAGAAATAGTTATTTTAAAATGACATGTTTTGAATTATCAAAGTAAATATTTGTTTTATTGTTATTTTCAAGTAATTGAGGAATTAATGGATTTGAAAATGATTACGTTAAAAAGAGAAAACGGTATTTATTTTAAAACGATGTATTTTGAGTTGTGGAAATAAATGGTGTTTTTATTATTATTTAAAAGCAAGTAGGAAATTAAATGATCAGTGTTAACTTCTCCTTTATCTGAAAAGACGTATTTTTAATTCAGTTTTATTGATGCAATAAATTACTAAATGTAATGAGGAAATGGATTTAGAATATCCAAAGGTAGTTTCTTTCAATTGCCTTCAGTGAACATTTCCTTCATTTTCTTGTTTTGGGAAGTGGTTTAAAAGTGTCTTTAATCTATAAGTCTTCTAGAAGACCCTAGAGGTTGGGGGTTGTCATTTGTGATGTCAACCTATTATGAATTCCCTTGGTTAGTGCATGAGGTTATGTCTATGTTAGTACCCGATTTTCATGAATGGGGATGTTTTGTACCCCCTTGTATTAGGAGTGGATTACGTGAATTGTGCCTCCTTGTCAGGAGTGACTTTGTTACCTTGTTACCTCCAGTATTTGGAGAGGGTTTGATCTTATTTCACCTCCTGAGAAAGGAGTGGTCCTCTTATCTTGTTTGTTGCACTTTGGTACCCTTGGTGTTTGGATGGTATTTGTGTTGTCAAGTAGAAGAGTGGCTTCTGTAGGGGCCAAAGCCCAAAGAAGTAAACTGGGAAACCTTCAGAGGTGGCTTAATCAAGTGATAACTAAAAAAAACTTAGCAGATTAGGTGGTACTTCTCACTAATCAAGATAATTATGCCTCACTCATAGACACAAGGGCTCGTTTAGACTTGGGATGAGTGGGAAGGCCTGAAATGGAAAGGTCATCTATATTGTCTGTATGAAAGGTATTTAATTCCGCATGACTAAGTATGGGGGCTGGGATTCGGTTAAGGCCACCAAGATAACCCATAGTGGGGGTCCTATGAAGATTCCCAGAGGACAACCCATGACGAGTTGTGTGATGACACTCTGTCTAGGACAACAGTTGGTATTCGATTTTATGGGTATGTTTTCCTTAACATACCTGATGTGACCATAGTTGGTATTTGATTATTATGTGTATGGTTCTCTTCACATACTTGATCTGTTTTATATCTGGAAGCAATGTGACCATGTTAGAGTTGTACTTGAATGGTATTTATGTGGTACTTTTGATGTACTCGTGATGTACTTGTGTTGTACTTGTGTGGTACATGTGATTGGTTGTTTCAGTTTGGTTTCGTTTTGTGTTAGCTTGTGTCTAGAGGTAGATGGTCTTGGCTAGGATTCCTTGTTACTATCTCCTAGCATGGGGGGTGGGCCTTTGGGTTCCACTTGGTTGGGTGGCGTGCACCTAAATCCGTTGGGCCTTCTTCATGTTCATGTAGAGGTTATTTCCAGTTGGAGAGATCGTGGGATCTAGTTACTCTTTATGCTTTATTTCATTTTGGTTGATCGAGGTGGATGTTGTAATTGTAACCTTATTTATTGGACTTGCCTCATTCTAGTAATGAGAGTTGTAATTGTAATATTTAATTATGGATTAATGAAATTGAAAGTTTACTCTTATGCTTGATGTATATTATCTTGTTGGAATGTATGTGTTTCTAATTTGTTAAGTAAATGAATGTTATGGATTCATTTATGTTGTTAGTGGGTGAATAGGTAATCTCAATCTCATAACCTTAGAGGCTGTTGGCAATGAGTAGTAACCTTGCATATTAATTGTACTTAAACAAAAAAAATTAGTCCGTTTAAGTAGTTAATTGCAACTTCCTCTAGGGTTGCTTGGCGGGGCGTTAGACCGGCCACTGCAGTATAATATGGTAAGGTTTCCATATGATCTCCTCCTCATCCAATAGGTCAAATCTAACCCTCCAAAAATACAAATCCCAACACTGCCATAGCCACCTTAGTAGATAACTAAATGCATGAGGGTAACCTAGGGATGATGTACATTGAAAACTTGTAAACTTGGTACATGTGATATGCTCTAGACACCACACCTATAGTAGTGTATAGTGCACCATATTGTTGGCCTCATGGAATGAAAATTTCCCTAGATCATAGTATAAGTGTGCAAGGATACTACACCCCTAGGCATATACGATCCTCTACCCTACCATCTATCAAGTCATATGAAATAGTCCTCCCTCTATATGTGCTCCACGAACTTTAGGGATGAGTACTAGTGCCATAGTAAACATCATAATATATTCCACAAGTGGAGCTCATGAATAAAGAAGTAATGATAGATCGATCTGTGGCCCCATGATGTCATTATGAATTAGACCTCCAAGACAATACTGCATATCATATTTCATCTCGCAAAATGAGCGATCCCCTAGAAAACACACCCTCTCATCTCAAATCAAAACTCAGAATGTGAGGGAAATCCTCTAAAGTGATTGTCATCTCGTTGGTCGGGAGATGAAACATGCATGTATCTTCATCCCACGGCTCTACCAAAGCTATCAACATAGCATCATAGTACTACATAGGGGGCATGAGGTATGCCCAATACAAGCATGACATCTATAATATCTATGTATCCTCTTCTAAAATTATCAGGGCTAGGTCTCGAAGGTGATAGATCTGTCTGCCATTAAGACGTTGTCGTGACCGCGGCGGGATCTAACAAAAAGGTAAAAATATGTCCTATAAGTTGTTTAAAATCTTAAATCTATACATCAAAAATAAAAAAGTGTACTAAAGTTGGTTTAGTGCACTTTTCTAAGGGTCCTAGGCACTCTATATCCCTTTTGGGACACTTCATAAAGAAACAGGACACTTTATGAAAAAGTGGGACACTTCGCAACAAAAAGGGACACTTTACAAAAAAAGGGGACACTTTGTGAAATTTTCTTCTAGTGTCTTAAATCAACCTAGAAATGTGTAAAAACATAAAATAAATGTGCAAGGACAAAGCTAAGGCAGAAAAATCAACTCACCTGATAATATTGCTTGTCGCGAGCTACCTGAGCTCGTAGGACATTCGGTCTGAGGGGCTCGTACTCTCATTGGCTCAGAATCTTCAGTCACTCTCCACCAAAGTCAAGATACAAGAAGGTAAAAGATAAAATTATTAGAAATAACTTATTAACTTCACTTTTTACTCTTATATAAGTTAAAATTAGGGTTTTTTCTATATTAGGAATAAGAAGTGTCTTTCATTTAAATTAACATAACGAGAGCTAGAGAGCTCCATTTTTTACATTGTTTGTTGCATTGGAATCATGATTCTTCTCTTGTTGTCATCAAATGTCTATTATTATGTAGTATGGTACTTGGAAATACCCTATGGTATGACTTACCTTATTGGATGCAGTTAGACTGCTACCTTGATTCCACCTTTGAAAAGCAAGTGGAATCAAGGGGGGGGGGTACATCTACCCTCAAATTTGATTTCTAGAAGAAGTTAGATAAGAGGAATTTTAGACAACTAACGAATTCATGTTGCAAGATGTAGTTCCTAACATTGTGTTTTTTTAGATAACTACATTGGGGGCTTCATTATCCCGTGTTGTGAATGAACCTATGTGAGTATCCTTGTATGAAACAGAGTTTATCATTTGGATTCCTTTAGCTTGCATATGCATGTAGAGTCATATGGGTGCTAAACTGGAGGCTAGATGTAATGACTAAAATTATACTCCCTTCTTGGAGATAGTCTAATTTCTCATTCAATATGGTCCCACTTTAGTACCCTTGCATTAATTACCATTTAAATTATCATTAATAGGCCCCTAAGACTCATTATTTCAGATCTCAAGGCTTATTATAGCTAAAAACCAGACAAAATAATCTAAAACACTCAAAATTTTAACAACCCACCCCAAAAATATACGGTGGGACTCATATGCCACCTTAGGCATATGAGTCCCCCTATGTGGGACCCATATGTCAGGGCTAGCATATGAGTTCCATTTGGGGATTTTTTAGGGTTTCAACGAGAAATTCAATTTTTTTATCAAATTTTTGGTTGATGTCGACTTTTGAGATCTAAATAATGGTAAATTAGGTGTTAATTCCTATATAAAAAATCTTCTAAGTCATTATTTCATCTAAGAAAGCATTTTCAAGAGCAACTTCAAGATCCAAGAATTCAAGAGTCTTCAAGCATTCTTTCACAAAAGCATTCAGGTTTCAAAAGAAAGAAAAGTTAAAGCTTTGGAGCAACATTATTGTGTCTATGCACGTCTTCAAGCTCACTTTCATTCAAGATCTAGCATTTTTAAGGGTTGATCATGGTTGTCTATGGTGAATCATGATGGATTCTAGGTTGGGGAGATGCAACTAGCCATCAAGCCAAGCCTAATGACTTGTTTCCTAAGTGATTCCATCCTCCATTATCACTCTACATTCAACCTAAGGAAGGTACAATAATTATTAGGGCTCATTTGGGTGATTAGAGATCTCTCAAAGTGAGTAATTCATCTTCATGTTTCATTCATGCATCTCGTTCTAGCACATTATAATAGGGTTGCATTGCATTTCAAAATTTCCTAATCTTAGACACACTTAAGGCTAGGGTTTATGTTCCTATTTACATTCATATTTCATTGTTTCTATCAAGGTTTAACTACCCAACTAGGGGTTTGACCAAGGCAAACCCCCCATAAAAAAATCAAGTCTATATTATGTTTTGTAGGTATTTTCGTAGATTCATATTAAAAAATTATTTTGGAAGGAAAGAGAAGAGATTGGAGCATAGATCTGAACTTTGAATTCTCAAAAAATTAAAATGAGACTGATACAAAGTGGCGTATGAGTCCCACTATAGGAATTTTTCCGAATATTTACAGTTTCAAATACCCTTTTTCTAGAAACTTGTTTCAGACCAGAAACCCTGATCTGGGACTAATATGCCTAGACTGGTGTATGAATCCCAATGTTACAAATTTTTGGAATTTCCAGCAATTCATAGCTCATTCCAGCCTTCTTCAGGTTTCTAGGTGCCTACTTCTGAGATCTCACCTCTCTATTCTAATCTACATACATTTTTAGGTCATTTAGTTAAAGATTGCATCATACTAGGTTTTAGCATTTTTATTTGCATTGAATGTTTCTTTCCAAGCCCCAACTTGTTGGTGAGCCCCTCATTATTTTACAATAAGACCTTAGGACAACCCTATTTCAAGATCTCTTTTTTCTTTTGCATTGAGATCTCTAGAGTTTCTCTTCAATGAAATAATTGGAAATTGGGTTGTGCTCTATGTTCTAAACCATACGAAAGCATATATCCCATTTTCCATTATTTCAATATTATATATTAATAGTAAATATGTACAAGAGTTTTAGATTCATGGCTCAGAAGCCCATATTTATCCTATGATTCCTCCAGTAATACAAAGTATATGAGGATGTTGAGATTTTACCCACAAACATAAAATTTATAATACGGTTTTGGGCTAAGAAAAAAAAATCAACAAGGAACAATGGAGATCCATTATGAGATTTTTCCCCTATTTGAATTAGTTTATCTTACTCCACTATGAGATAAATTAAAAAATCAACAAGGCACAATGAAGCATACACCAAAATATCTTTTTTAGCATGAAAAGTAAAAATAAACATTGAATAGTGTGTACATAGCCACATTGATTGAGTTGGAACCTTAGTAAATTGGATTTTGTGAAGATGTCCTAAATTGTGTCAAAGTCACTTGGATTAATACTTATCAACTCATTCTTCAATTTATTTCCTCCCATTACATCTTGCTTTCCAAATATATTTTATAATGTATTCTATACTCCATTAGGTATTTTATAAAATTCAATGTGACAGAGAAGGTCTAGAGAAATTAACAAATATCATGTCCCATAAGCTTCTTCACATCTATTATATCATTTCCTTTTTTAGTATTATTTTTTGGTTCATGTTCTAAACCCATTGTGACTTGATATAAACCCTATTTCTTGAGTTAATTTTCAATTTGACATGAAGAGGTGGGAAAAGATTGAAGAAAAAATAAAGAATATAAAATCAATACAAAATCACAATACCTTCACTTGGAATCATTGGTTCTCTCCTTGATGAGAGGAAATGGATTGCACCTTTATTCCATTTTATTTACTCTTTGATGTTGATATATGGATTACTCAATGTTCTAGCATAACCTTGATATGATTTGATAATGATAATGATAAGATTGATAGAATTGATATGATCAACATGATAGGATATAGGTATGATAGCTTGATAAGTGATGATAAATATCAAGAGAAATAGGAGACTTGATGAAGGATGAGATCCTCTAGATATAGAGTCTTGAAGAGGCAAAATAAATGGCTGAAAATGATTGATGATAGCCAAGATTGATTGAGGATTAAGTTTTTGATCAAGGATGCAATCATGTAACAAGTGTCACATGATGGATAGGATATAGGTTTAGGATTGGGAAAAGGAAAATAATTATTATGGGAATGGTTATGATTAAGAGGTTAACTGAGATGAATGGATATGATGAAAAGATAGTTTGAGTTTTGGATAAGTGTCTAGATTCAATGAATCTAGACAAGGAGTTAGTTAGACATATGAAGGGGAAATTTGTCGCATGAGGACAAAGCTAGATTATGATCTATGTGAATTTGAGATGAAGGGATTAATTTAGTGGAACCGTTGAAAATGGGGGAAGAGAGTGCTATCGTATGGCTTAGGACATAGAACACACCCACTTTCAACTATTTCACTCAAGGATAACCCTCGATATCTCAATGCAAAAGAGAAAGATATCTTGTAATAGGGTTGTCCTAGGGGATGATTATAATCTAATGAGGGGTTCACTACTAAGTAAGAACTTGGAAAGACAAATGAAATGCAAGATGTAATGCTAAACCATAATCTGATGCAATGACTTACAAAATGACCTAGAAATATAAATGGAACAAAACAAAAAAGTTGTAAGATGAAATGTGTGTACCTAGAAATCTGGAGATGACTGGAAGGAGCTTTGAAATGCTAGAAATTTTGTCTTTAATACTAAATGGGACTCATTTTCCAAGTTGGGCGAATCAATCTAAAATCTGGGTTTCTATGCAAGAATATGAATCTAGTAAATGGGTATCTGAATCTATAAAAATTTGAATTTAAAAAAAAACTAGGACTCGTTCGCCAAAAGTGGTGAATCAGTCCAATTAGAGATTTTTGAAATTTTAAGATCTGAATCTACTCTTCCCAGCCTACTCAATCTACTTCTTCAGGTTTTTGGATTTGAATCTCTATAAATCAACCTGTAGATGCTCTCCAATGTTCTCTAATGCCTAGTGACAGCTTTGATAACTTTAGGCACTTTGAAAAATTTCTTCAAGCTTTCTCCTCAATGTGTCTTCAATCTAAAGCTGCAAATCACACACTAAAGAGAGGGAAATTTTTTGTTTTGTTAGTGGATAAGGGTTTTCCTTTGTCAAACCCCGCTTTGGTAATCAAACCTTGAAATAGAATAAAATGGGAATGGAGAATGATGAATGAACAAAATATGATGTTGCAAGTCACCAAAACCTATCAATGAAATGCTGCAAAAATGTATGAGATGGCTCCAATGGATGTTGATCTTGACTCTTGCTTAAAGGTGATAGATCTTGAATGAAAAGCTAGCCTGAATCATGAAACCCTACATCACAATTGTTAGCTCAAAAACAAACATGATGCATGAAATATTTGACATGATGCTTGATGCTTGAATAATGCTCTAAAATTATTGATAATCTACCCTTGAATTCTCTTGTAAACACTTGAATACACTTGTGAACTCAAACTTGCTATATGCATGAATACTTGAATGCTTAGGGTGTTAGGATGAAAATGAGTGAAAGAAACTTGTATTTATATTTAATTACACAAGAATTCCTAAAATTACAGCACTACAAGCTGACATCAGATCTATGAGGATAGAACCCTACCAATATTTTGAATTAATTTTGATTTTGGGCCACACGAGGCTCATTCACCCAAGGTGGCAAATGAGCCATTAGGCATAATTTTCAGGACCATTTTTAAAATTTCTTAGAAATGTTTGAAACTAGGTTTGGGACCCTAAAACCTAGGTGGGACTCATTCGCCCAAGGTGGTGATGAGTCCTAGATCACTAAATCTGGGCCATTCAACCTGAAAACACCTAAATTATGATTGGATGTTGATTTGTGTTAGGATTATCCTCAAAAAGATACATTAAATGAGGCTTGTGAATACAAAAATGGGCCAATTAAAGCATAAAGAAGCCTAATTATTAATGAAAACCCTAGAAAAATGTAAAAGTGTGTTACAACACTTTACAACACTTTAAATAATGCATGATTAAAGGTTAAAAAAGGATTTATTAAGTGTATCTAATTCATAAAACCTTAGAAAAGTGTGAAAGTGGGTTACAACACTTTAGAAAGGTATCATTCTTTTTCATTACTTCACAAAAGCCTAAGACCTAATGTGAATGTATCAAGTAGATTACAACACTAAATCAAGACACCATTAAGCCTAGTCTACAAGGAGGGCCCAAACAAGCAAGGAAAAGTAGAAGGGATACTTTTTACATTGCCACATTTAGCCCCCAATTTAGTGAGAGGATGAACTTGCTTCAAAATCACACTAAAGTAGACTAACACACATCGAAAGGGGTCCAAGTGTACCAACTCCAATAAGGTAGGATGGCAACGGTCAAGAGGGGTGATCATGCCCCTAGGATCAAGATCTCGTGGAAAACCAACATAGACACAAAATAAAACACATGAAAATGATATAAAGAGCATCAAAAAAGAATAAACATGTACTGTCAAAGACATAAAGATAATGAAACAAAATGAAAAAAAGGAGAGGGGTCAATCAAGCTTCGACCATTTTTCCATCACTATGTGGATCAAATCTAGGTTGTTTGTCTGATAAATGCACTCACTTGAGGCAACACAAATTCAAGCTATCCATTGGGTGAGAAAACCAAGAAGGTGAGACACATACCCACATGAAGGATATGTGCTCACACACACCTGAGTGGCTAAGGGAAATTCATGCCCTTTTTTGGCTGCTTGTCAAACCATACCAAGGTTATACCTCCTGATAACTTTGATAAGGTGCCACACAGAAATTAACTTTGAGCTTCATGAGGCAAGAAAAAAATTGTATTCTTAGAACTCACGAACAAACAAGATGACTCTACAGGCATGCAAGTTGTGTTATGAAAGGTGGCCATATAACAAAAAATGAAAATGCAACAATAAGGAACATTCAAGGGAGTCATTCTTAGTTCATGTGAGGTATAAACTTAGGGAACACTATTCCTAATGTCTCCAAGAGAGGAGCAATAAAAGAATTAAAAAATCACAACTTAGGGGATGTAGTGTGTCACATCCATCCACTAAGAGGAATGCAATATGCTAAGATAGATCATGCTCTTGAAGGAAACCATACCCAGTTTCATCCACAAAGCGACAAATGCATCACACAAATTAAGAAGACTACACCATGAACCATGAAAAAGGAAAAAAATGCAAAAGAATAATGCCAATGTATGCCCCCACTTTAAAGAAATTTCTAAACACCATGTTGTGAGCAATTACTTTAAAGTAAAAAATGATAAATGCAAACAAGAAGACATGAGAGCTAACATGGAAAGCCCTATGCCAAGTCATATGTTTCCAAGTAAAGCTACATCATGCAAAAAGAAAGAGAGGGGTTGCCCCCAAAAATTACAATCCAAACACATAAGGGATCTATGGCATTTGGGGTCAGTATGTTCTTGCTACAATATTTTTAGAGATAGCTCAAAACTGTCATCATTCCACAAATACACATAGAACTAGAAGAATATCACAAAGAGAATGAAAAAAAAGAAAAGCCTTTTAGGTCAACATGGAAGAGACATGAATGTTTTGACGCCCTGTATCATACCCAAAAGGAAAACACAAGACAAAGAAAAGATAAAAGGTGAAAATATTTTGGGTCAACATGGAAGAGACATGAATGTCTTGACACCTTTCATCATCCCCAAAAGGAAAAAATAAGACAAACAAAAGATAAAAGGAATTTTTTTTTGGGGTCAACATGGAAGAGACATGAATGTCTCGACGCCTTGCATCATCCCCAAAATGAAAACATGAGACAAAGAAAAAATAAAAGGTGAAAAGTAAAAGATTGACAACATAGATATAAATGAAAGGTACAAATAAAGGAATGTCACAAAGAGAGAGAGAGAGAGAGAGAGAGAGAGAGAGAGAGAGAGAGAGAGATCAAACAACACGATACATGGGATCACATTACGTACATGCACTCACTCAAAAGAAAAAGAAAAATAACTAATGTAAAGAAACTAGTAAATAATATGTGAGTCAACCTAAAGCAAGTCATATGCATCCCAATCATGTTCATTGTATACCAAGGGCGTACAACTAGCCAAAGGGATAATAGCAAGTGCCAAACTAGGGCCATCACTAGTTTCAACACTCTTCTTAGGAGAATTGTCATTTAAGCTCATGGAAGAGGAAAAAAATGTATTCAATTCATTATGCACCTCTTCATCAATTTTTGTAATCTCTTCATCATAATCTAAACTAATCACAACAAGAGGTTGAATGATAATGTCTAAGGAAGGGATCAATTCTTGTTGTGGTTGTTGCACTGGATTGTTTTATTTTGGGGTGGGGGTAGAGTCATCATGCATTGCTTCAGTCAATTTTGGATCTTGATTTTCTTTTCTTATTTCTTCGTGTAACCTATGAGCAAGGGCACAATGTCTACACCTATGCTCTCTAGCACCTTTGTTTATTTTAGTTATGTTTTAGAGTTTTTTTTGTGTAGGAGTGGGTTTATCAGCCATAGGTTTATTTTCTTCCTCAAGGGGAGGAATGAAAGAAACCATGTGATGTTGTTTGAACACTTTTTTTAGTCGAATTTGTAAACTTGCTTTATTCTAGGAGGTGTGACGTGGTTTTTTTCATTATCTCTTGGTCTTTTGTAGGAGGTAGGTGAAGGTTTTGTCTTAGGTTTGTCTTGTTCATTTGGGATTTCTTTAGGTTGAATCATGGTTTTGTCAAGGATGGTAGGTTTGATGGTAGGTTGAGGCATGTTTCAAAGGGATAATTTTGTTATTTTCTTTGCCTTGAAATTTTGATAGGATAGGAAAAATAAGTCTTCTCATTGTTTTATAGGTTCTATAGGCTTGGGCCAAAATAAATCTAAGGAAAAGTTTCCTTTGGAGGACAAAGGGTTAAAGCCACTATGATGGACAATGAAAATTTAATTGTCAAAGGAAAAATTTAAGCATTTATGCATAAGTGAAGGGACTGCATTCATGGAGCGAAGCCATGGATAGCCTAGCTTCACATAAAATTGGTCTGACTATAGGATGATGGAGAATGAGATATCTAGTGTTTTTGGTCCTATTCGTAAAGGAACGGTGATCAATCCCATCATAGGGAAAGTGAAGCCATTATGTGTCTTGATCCATTCTTTTGGTTTATCATATATATCTTGATAGATTTCATGCAAAAGTAAGAATTCTTTGGTGATCACATTCTCTCCACATACAAGATCTATTAATATCCCATCAGTGGGCTTATCATAGATGTGAATGTCTATGCAAAGAGGACCAGCGGGTGCATGTTTAAGTATATACTTAGAGGAGAAAGAAGTGTCAAGAGAATGTTTAGTTTGGCCCTTATGAGTAATGACATCTATCACTCCTACCATGTCATTCATAGGATCATTATCTATAGAATCATGTTGAATAGTGTCAATATTATCATCATCTGCATCAACATTCATCACATCATTATTTGTAGTTTTTCTAGCTTTGACAAAAGAAATGTTATGATTAGGCATAGGGTTGGTAAAGATTTGAAAGTTTTGGTTAGGAGGGGCAACAAAATTATTTCCTTGGTCACTAACACCTTCAACAGAATAACAACTGAAATAAATGAGGTCTTGCACAAGATGTTTAAGATGCTTGCGATGTTTCGTATCATGTCCATTTTGTTAGTGATAATGGCAGTAAGAATTTGGTCTATAGATTATGGGTAATGGTTTGTTAGCACTAGGTGTGTAAAGAGCGAAACTCTTTATTTCATCGACAATACTGTTAAATAAATTCATTTATATTCAAAACAAATTCCACACTTCATTCATTAGACTTCATAAAATCCAATTGATTTCAAAACAATGACTTAAAGTCGATAAATAGATTCATAATATTTCCAATTAGATTCATACCATGTCATCTTACACGAAATTGATAATAATACAAAAGAAGTTGTAATATATGTTTACATTTCGAGACTTAGGCATTATGTCGCCTTAATCTCTACAATACATAATTTAAGAAATAATTAATACATAAATGAAGAAAACATCCTTTGATCTTCAATCCATAGCTTATCATCAATAATTAAGATGAGAACAAGAATCCAAAAAATTTTCCGCCCAACCTCAAAGCTTACACTTCCCCGGAATTCTTTAGTAATTCAAAGAATACCCAACCCTGCACGAATCGCTTAGCAAAAAGAAGTTGACAAGAAGGATGAAATCTAATGGGTGCCTAGTATAACTAGTAATTCCACAAGAATTTTCATTTTTCTAATTCATTTAAGAAACAAGCAAGTTCGATACTAGGATATGGTAGAGAGTTCATTCATTCCATCTATTTCAATGGTCCTTAAGTTACTTGGCCAGGTAAAATGTCATGCACAACAAATAAAAGCAGTTTTGGAAAATCAAAACTACACTCTCTAATAACCCATATCGGCACCCGTCCCGGAAGGTAACTTTCCAAACACATGACATGCACATTTATTCGTAAGTATGCATGGTTCCATTCAAATAAATATAATATTTCATAAATAATTTAACAAAAATCTTGTTTCAAGCAAAAATAGTTTAAATGTTATATTTTCATCGTTTTAAAACATATCATTAAATTAATATTTAAATCGAATAATTAAGATAACAAAAAGGTGTATCTCAAGTATGTAACTAAGTACATATAAAAAAGGAATCAAATGAGCACACATTCTTTCAGTTCATTTACTCAATAAATTCCAACATAGTTCAATATAATCCTCTTCTAATTTGTTTAATTTTCAAGTAATTATAATTAAAATTCTATTTCCTTTTTTTTTTCTTTCTATTTTTCAATTTTCCCTTAAAATAATTATCTTTTCAAAACATAAACATTTCATATTTACACTTCGATTTCTTAACAATTTAATTTCAACCCTAAAGAATTATCAAATTTCACTCAAGTTTTTCAAGCATATATAATACACAAAAATATTAAATCTTATCATTTTGGAAAATATTCAGCAATTTTATTTAAACCAAAAACACTATATTTTTTATTTCTATTGTTTTGAAAGTTTTATCTATCTGACAGTTTTGATTTTTGAAGCATTTCTAAATTTAAATAGATCTAAAATGTACTATGTTTTTTGTTTGCATCTTTTTAATATATTAAATCAAAATTTCCTAAAATAAATAAATCTACTGTTTCTTGATATTTTTCTGTTCAAGCTGTTCAACAATTTTCTATTTAAGTTATTCTTTGATTTTCCATAAAAACACAGTTTGGTGTACGATCTTTCTTCCAAATTGATTAAAATAGAGATTTTTTTTTGGTTAAAATTAAAATACAAGAATAAAAGAGAAAGAGTTAAACCCATATGTGAATTGACTGTAAATTTTGGTGAATATTAATTTTATTGAATCTACCTGGTATTCATGTAGCTATGTGTTTCTTGATTCTGGTTTGTTGGTGTTTTCTCTATCAATTTTTGGTTTCTAAATTCTATTTTTTTCTGACCACCGATTTCTTTCTTCTTATCTCCACTGAGAGTGAGATTTTTGTTCTCTTCTTTTATTTTGGCGCACCTTTCCTATCTCTCTATCCACACATTTCTTTCTCTTCTATTGGTTGCATTCTCTATTCTTCTCCTACGCAGTTTTCCTCTCTACACTCACTCTCACCCATTCCCTACTGGTTGTATCATCTCTTCCTTTATTCTAGCGCATGGGAGATAGCAGAGTAAGTTTTTAAAAAAAATCCAAAAACACTCCCTTCCTACTGGCCATGTATGATGGAGTTTTGAGCAACCTTCAAATAAATAAAGATTAAAACAGTTATCCTCTCTCATGGCCGCGCATGGGTAAGATAAGATGAATCCCCCAATTAAAAAATGATAGAAAAATATTTGTTTTTCAGCCTCCTCTCCCAAAAACGGATTTTACTTCTGTGTGTCTTCTCCAATTCGAATTTTTCCTTCTCTGTCTGGCGTGGGTGTATGGGGAGAATTTTGTGATCAACACCCTCCCTGTCCTCTGGTTGTGTGGGGATTAGAAGGTGGAAAGAGTTAATATGCAACAAAAAAACTCTTCTCTTTGCTGACTGTGTGGGTTTTGAAGGTAATGATTCTTAGCATAAACAATACATTTAGAATGAAATCTTTTCTTTTCCTCTGCTCTTCCTCCTTCTTACTGTTGCTATGCATAGAGAAGTATGAATATCTTGCAACTAATCTCCATATTCAAATATTTCTCTACTAGTGCATGGAAAATAAGATGAATTATCCCTTTGTTTTCTACTTGTGCTCTCAAAAATGGATTTCTCACTCTCTTCCCCAATTCGAATTTCACTCTCACTGATCTTTACTCATGCAAAGATGTTGGAGTTATTCACCATGCCAGATCCACTTTTTGTGTTTGATCTCCAACTAATTTGGCCATGACTCCAATTTTAAATTTTGATTGCATTCAATTTTGGCTGAAAGATATTCTCTTCAATTTGTTAAAGTATTGTTTGAATTCCATTTCAAATTTGAACGTATTTTTTTTCCAATTTGTTTTCAATAACCTTGTTTTGATATTTGATTATTTAAACATTTATATTTATTTTTCTTATTTATCAAATGAGAAAAATACAATTACATCAAATAACATTATTTTATATTTTATTAATTTTTTCATAATTAAAAATCTATTCCATTAATTTAAAATAAAAGCATCATTATTTTTAAATAATAAAAAATATTAAAATAAGGAATTTAACTATTTAAATAAGATCATTTTTCTCACAAAATAATCAAATCATCATTCAAAGCAAACATATATACTGATTCACATATATTCGAAAAATCAATTAAAATTAATTTAAATTTGCAAGTATAATCATCACAAAAATACATTAAAATAATAACTAGGTGTGTGTGTGAGATTCCATCATCCTCATAAACTTCTAATGGCTAAAACGACTCTACCTAATTGATGTTCTCGCCTTCATTCACATTCACCTGTTCCTGCATTCATTGCACTCGAATTTTCATCAACAATGACAAACCCCAAATATAATAAAAATGCATTTCAAATCATTTTAATTTACATTCCACTTTCAATTTCAATTTAAATTTCACTTCAATATAAATAATCATTTAACATAATAATTAACAATCTCATGATTAATAATTTTCATTTAAATAATCAATAAAATCATTATGTGACAAGGTGTTTTAACGGGAGGTAAGGTAATCATCTTTTGTTCTATGAGTTGTGAAATTGTGTTATGAAGGGTATTGGGTAAGGGAGTGAATTATCTTTTTGGGTCCCCATAGCTAAAGGGTATCACAACTTTAACAATAGATACTTGGTTATTGACATTCTAAGTTGTTTTTTGAGGGATATTTAATTGAAGGAAACCTTTATTCTATTTTCTAAAAGGTTGGTAATTGTTTTGGTTTGTGGCCTTAGATTTCTTAGTATGGATAGAGGTGGAATTTTTATCATGACTACTAATCAAATTTTGATAATCACGGAGGGCGGTACACAAATGCATGAAGGATGAGAATTTCATCATGGCGAGCTTATCTTGTAGCTTGCTTTGCAAATTTTCTATGAACATCTTTTGAAGGCAAGGATCTGGAACCTTGAGATTGATTTGGAAATAAAGCGATTGATAGCGTGAGATAAAGTCATTTATCTTTTATTATTCTTTTTTTGGGTATGTGCATGATCATGATGGGCCAAAAAGGCAATATGTAAGTGATATGATGACCCATGTGGCTAACGAATTTTTTTTAACCCAAAATTGATGAAATGAAAGGGTTTTTAAAGGAGATTCTCTTCTTTCCACAAATATAAATTATGCTTTAATTTGAATTTAATAAATAATTATTATTTATTTTCTATTTGAATTACGACTAAAGTCCTGATTGATAGGTTGATTGAAAAACATTTATAGCTTTCAAACGATATCACATTTTTTGAATCTAAAACATGCATCACATTCTATGTTTCACATACTATAGGATTAAAAAAAAAGAATTGAATTTTATAAAGTTTTGACCAAGTTAAGGTGGTCAGACATACGAGTTTTTATATTTTTTAAAAGTTGCAATAAAAAATCATAATTAATTATTTACTTGGAAAAAAATTACAAAACAATATGCATCACATCAGGACATGAGTCCTCTACTTATATCTAAAATATTATAAAACCATATTATCATTTTATTGTGGTTAGGGTGGTTAGACAGACACCTACTTCTTATTTTTTCCCTGAAATTTAATTAGTACTGCATTGAAATTTCAAATTTTCACCAAATAGATTTTTTAATTTTTTAAATAAACCTAGTAGTTTAGAAACTACATTCAATTTTCTAGAGATTCTATTCTTACATATTTTTGAAATAATATAGATAACTTATTCAAATTTTTACGTCAAGTTGCCTAACTTTGATTTTTCTGAATTTTATTGCAACTTAAGGGCATGTTTTTTTCCATGATGATCCTGCACATACCCTTTCTTGCATCTCATTAAATCAGCTAAGGTCATCTTAGGAGTCATATGCAGTTGGAAATGGTTAAAAAATGCCTCAAAAATTTCATTGAATGAATGAACTAAGTTGTTTGGTAAATAAGAAAACCATTCCAAGGAAGTATCTTTCAAGGACCTAGGGAAAAGCTTAGCCAAGAGTTTTTCATCAAGGACAAGCTCACTACATAAGGTGATATAAGAATTAAAATGGTTAGAAGTATCTCCCTTTCCTCTATATTTATTGAATCTAGGTACCTGTACACCTTGTGGCATTGATGTTTGCAATATCTCTAGGGATAATGGGTTGCTTTTGACATAATATTAGGTGCGCCATTTTGATTTTTGTTGATAGTGGAAACTTGCTTCTGAAGAGATGCAACGGTTTGAAAAAGTTGATTTATGAGAGGGTCATTGCCTGTGATATCAGACGATGGTGAAAAAGGTGAGGGGGTGTATGTGTTCGAGGGACAAGTGAATGGAATGCTTATAGGTGGTAAAGGGGTAGAAGATATGAAATGTGATGCCACAAAGGTACTAGGGATACTAGCAAAATACCCAAGGAATAAATCACATTACTAGTTGGTTGCATTTTTTTTGTGACTTGAGGGTTGGTATAGGTAGTTATTGAGGCAATTATTGTGGGAGGGGGCATTTGAGTTCCTCCTTGTCTTGTGAAATTTCTTGTAGGTAAAGGATAACTAGTGGTTGAGGTGAGGATTTTTCCAAAGATTTGAACTATGTTTTTTACAAGGTCAAGTCCATCTTCACTTTCAAGAATGTGGTGAATGTTATCTATAGTAGGGATGGTAGTAGTTTAAATGTTGTCAATTTGCACTTGATGTTGTAGGTTTGCTAAGTCTTCATGGATTTGAATTATGTTTTATTGCAGAACACTAGCAACCATTATTTCAACATGCATCACACTACTTGAAGGTAAAGAGTTGTTTGGGGTATGGTCCATACCTAGTGTACTAGTATCAATAATAGGAGTGAAACAACTAGAAAACCCAAGATCCATGATGATTGTGCTATCACAGGATGAAATGAGTCTCAAACTTCCTCTCACTATAGTATTAGCAATAGGACAACAAATACTCATGCAAGGGCTTCTAAATGAAAGATAATGCAAATGCAATATTAGCTAAGAACAATAAAATGATTAAAACAAAAATTCTTTAAACTAAAACAAAAATGTAACAATAGAAAACAAAAGCTCAGAAATAGTGTTTTAAATGCCATAAAATGCATTGTAGAATCTACACTGGGACTGATTCGCCCAAGGTGGCGAATGAGTCTCAATGGGGATTTTTTCAAAAATTTCAAGAATTTTTAATTGATTTTTATGCTTTCTATGTTGTATGATCTATATTCTAAGTGTAAATGTAGATTTTGTATGAATTGCAATGAAATGAGATATAAAAATGCAAGCTATATGAGCTTTCACTAATGAAAATTTTGAAAACCCTAGATTGTGAATTAACTAATATAAATCCTAATGCAATGTTAATGTAAGAAAGATATAGGATGATGATTCACTCCAAATAAGAATTATGATGTTCTAAATGTAGGTTCACCAAAATGGAATCATTGAAAATGGGGGAAGAGAGTGCTATTGTATGGCTTAGGACATAGAGCACACCCACTTTCAACAAATTCCACTCAAGGATGACCCTATAGATCTCAATGGAAGAGAGAAAGAGATCTTGCAATAGGGATATCCTAGGGGTTGATTATAAGCTAATGATAGGTTCACCACCAAGTAAGAACTTGGAAAGACAAATTAAATGCAAGATGTAATGCTAAACCCTAATATGATGCAATGAATTACAAAATGACCTAGAAATATAAATGGAACACAACAAAAAGTTGTAAGATAAAATGTGTACAACTGGAAATCTAGAGATGACTGGAAGGAGCTCTGAAATGATGGAAATTTTGAATTTAATGCTAACTAGGACTCATTCGCCAAGCTAGGTGAATCAATCAAAAATTTGGTTTTTTTTGCAGGAACAAAAAATTGGAAAATAGGTATTTGAATCTATAAATATCTAAATTTTGACCAAAACTAGGACTGATTCACCAAAAATGGTTGAATCATTCCAATTAAGGTTTTATGAAACTTAAAGATTTGAATCTTGTCTTCTTAGTCTATTCAATTTGCTTCTTCATGTTTTTGGATATGAATTTTTGTAAATCAACCTATAGGTGTTCTCTAATGTCTTGTGACAACTTTGAAAAAATTAGGAATTTTGAAAACTTTCTCCAACTTGCTCCTCAATGTGTCTTCAATCTAAACCTACAAATATCACACTAAAGAGGGGAAAATATTGTTTTGTTAGTGGATAGGGGTTTACCTTGGTGAAACCTTGCTTTGGTAATCAAACCTTGAAATATAATAAAATATGAATGGAGAATGATGAATGGAAAAATATGATGTTTCAAGTCACCAAACCCTAGCAATGAAATGTCACAAGCATGCATGAGATGACTCTAATAGATGTAGATCTTGACTCTTTATTAAAGGTGTAGATCTCGAATGAAATGCTATCCTGAATCATGAAACCCTACATCACAATTGTTAGCTCAAAAAAAACATGATGCACAAAATATTTGACATGATGCTTGATGCTTGAATAATGATCCAAAATGCTTGATAATATACCCTTGAATGCTCTTGAATGCTCTAGAATGCTCTGGAATCCTCTTGTAAACACTTGAATGCACTTGTGAACTCAAACTTTCTATATGCATGAATAATTGAATTTTTGGCGTGTTAGGATGAAAATGAGTGAAATAAACTTGTATTTATACTCAATTATGCAAGAATTCCTCAAATTACAACACTAAAAGATAACATCAGATCTAGGAGGATAGAATCTTGCCAAAAGTTTAAATTAATTTTGATTTTGGAACACATGAAACTTATTCGCCCAAGGTGGCGAATGAGTCCCATTATGCATAATTTTTGGGATCATTTTTAAAAATGCTTAGAAAGGTGTGAAACTAGGTTCAAGAGCCAAAAACTTATGTGGGACTCATTCACCCAAGGTGGCGAATGAGTCCCAGATCACTAAATTTGGGTCATTCAACCTAAAAACACCTAAATTATGATTGGATGTTGATTTATGTCAGGATTATCCTCAAAAAGTTACATTAAATGAGGCTTGTGGATGCAAAATAAGGCCAATTAAAGCATAAAGAATCCTAATTATGAATGAAAACCCTAGAAAAATGTGAAAGTGTGTTACAACACTTTAAATAAGGCATGATTAAGGTTAAAAAGGGATTTCTTAGGTGTAGTTAATTAATAAAACCTTAGAAAAGTGGGAAAGTGGGTTAAAACACTTCACAACACTTTAATAAGGTACCATTCTTGTTCATTAGTTCAAAAAGGCCCAAGACCTAATATGAATGTATCAAGTACATTACAACACTAAATCAAGGCACCATTAAGCCTAGTCTACAAGGAGGGCCCAAACAAGCAAGGAAAAGTAGAAGGGATACTTTTTCTATTGCCGCAATTAGATAGACAAAGATAGAGGATAAATGGGAATAAATAAAAAAAATAAAATACTTATTTAAATAGTCTAGGATCATGATAAAGAGATAATAATTAAATAAATCATAAATATTTAATTAATTAAAGGATTAGGATAGAGATGGGAAAGGATGAGAATAATTCAATAAATAATAGATATTTATTTAATTAATGGGTAAAGATAGGTTAAAATTAGGTGTAGTTAGGCAAGGTCAAATTTAAGGTGTCTACATGAAATTTCCACTTATGTAATTGAATGAAGTTAAGGTTAGATCTATCTTCTAGAAAAAGAAAGAAAAAACACAATGAAAACCGCTTGATGTGATTATAATTGAAAATTAAGCCCCACTATAAAACTGAACTTTAGATTACAACTTGTACAACATTGGAAGCCTAAATTAGTTGTTTCTAATGTATGATATTTTAAAATAATTTCTATTAAAAATATTATCCAAATCCAAATTTTACATGCATAAATGGAATCCTTGTGATATTTTTGATAAGTTTGATTTTTTTTTTGTATTTTTGTATAAATGGTATGAAAGTTATGTCCCATTAAAAATTATACAAAACACTTGATTTAAAATCACAAAAAAATTACAATTTTTAAAAATAAACAATTCTACATTTTTGTGGATGAAAATAGCTTTTTGTCAATTATTAAAAAATTATACTATCTAATTTGAACATTATGGAAAAGTGAAAAATTATGCCCTTTTGTAGCAATTGAAAGAGGTTTGATGACCAATGGGTGGTTGCAAGGTGGTGCAAGGGTTGCTCAACTACTAGTGTGTTGGTAAAATGGTTGTAATGAAATAACTTGCACAATAGAAGAAATATGTTGCAAATACATGATAATAAATGAGAACAACAAGCCATTTTGAGGGGGAAAGCCTCTAAATATCTCTAATGAGAACACAATTCGCAATTTGATGAAGGAATAAGACTCACTACCTCCTATATATACCTTATTTATGCCTAGGATATCACCTAGACCAACTTAGATAGACCTACATAAGCTTTAGGCTGACCTAAATAGTTATAAATAAAATATAATAATTGATAATATGACTTAATTAAGATTTAAGATAGCCACAATTTGACTATTCATAACCATACGTATACTAATATTTAGGGCGCAACATACTCCCCCTCTTTAAAGAAGCATTATCCTCAATGTTAATAAAGTGTGGATTATTTTGAATGAACTCCTTGTCTTCCCATGCGACATCTTGAACTGGTAAATTATTCCATTGGATGAGATACTCAATGAGTGTTCTAGTCCTATGATTCTTTGTCTGTGTTTGACAAATGAACTCTAGTTCCAATATGATTCTTCCTTCTTCATCGAGCAATGGTAATATTTTTTGAGAAAGGAAATTATTCCCAATTACCTTCTTCAAAGAAGAAACATGAAAATTTAGATGTATCTTGCTGTTGGTGGTTGGCTTCTTGGAACTAGTTCTACGGTATGATCATGCTCCCTCTTATGAGGAAATTCTCTACACATTTCTTTAAAAAACACTAAGTGATGATCAGTTATTATTTGTAAATCTAAATGGGTGGGAGCATTAGATTGATAGACTTTTGATGAACATAATTGGGCCACAATCCCTCAACTCCTTTCTTAAGAAACTTCTACATTTGATGAGAGCTTACCATTTGTGGGGACTTTTCCTTTAACCCTCTTAGCTCTAATATCTTTCCTTCAGATTGAAATCTCATGAATAATTATTAGAAGTTCATCTCAATTATTCCCAAAGTAGTAAGCCATTATACTCCCAAAACAATATCTATTATGCCCATGGAGATAGCATACATTGGGCTATCAAGGTGATAATATCCCATGGATAATTTAATACTATGAAATTTTTTAGAACTAGAAATATCACCATCTACAATAAATACCTAAAACTATGGAGCTACATTTATAAAGCAATTTAGATGAGTAGACAATTTTTTTTTGATGAAATCATGAGTACTACCCAAGTCAATCAACATTGTTACTTTCTTCTTCTTTAAGAAACCCACTACCTTGAGAGTTTGTTAGGTGCTAAAACATGAGAGTGCATGAAAATAAATTATTGGTTTAGAATCATGTGATTCCTCATTTGACTCCCTAATACCCTCTAATATTGGTTCCTCCTCTTCTTCCACACTCATACTTCAATATAGAACAATGTATTTTCATTGCATTTATGTCCTCAACTGTAGTTGTTGTCATAATTGAAACATAACACTTTTTATCTCTTCTCTTCAATTTTTTGTAGATTCATTCTAGTTGGTTAAGGAAGATAAGGTGAACTAAATATTCTTTCTCTCTTATCCCATTATCCCCTTGATCTCTAGGAATCAAATACTTCTCCTCTACCTTGTGTGCTAAGATAAAAGACTTAAACATAGAGCTAGGAGACTAAGTTCATGCATACCTCATATTGAATGTTATCCTTGATACCACAAAAAAAAAAAGCATTCAAGTTATGCCCTATAATTATATCTAGTCTTAAGGATATAATTTGGAATTGTTGAATTTAATATAATCCTTGATTGATCATGTTTGTTCAAGTTTAGCTAGATGGATGAAGAATTTTTTCGCCACACTATTGTTATACTATGATTGGAGCTGCTCTATAAAAACTAGATATGAGATAGTGAGACATTATTTTTGTTGATGAGTATAAATCAATCGATACCAAATGAATTGATTTGTTCTAAATATAGAGAATCCAATGTGACCTTTTATCTATTTGGGACTTAATGTACATCAAAAATATTCTCCATTTCATTTATCCATGTTAGTGGATCCTTGCCATCAAACTTGCACATATCCACCTCTGGTATCAAATTCCTAGATCCTATGCGAGTTAACATTTGGATCAAGAGTAGATAACTTGGATGATTCACCTTAGTTGTTTGAGACCTTATTTCTTGGGGCATTCATATAAGCACTTAACATGCTTCATATGCCCGATATATCTCATCATAAGAAACTTATCTCCATCTTCGGTGATGAAATTTCTTCCCTGACCTTGCTAATTTACTCATTGGGAGTAATATCATATATTATTACCTCATCCTTATCAGGAGATTTTCCCAGTGTGACAAAAAAAAATTGCCTCTTGTTCAAGGACCCATCATGATGGAAACCAATAAATTTGAAATAAATCACACAAATGAAAATTGAATTTTTTGAAATTTGTATTGCAATTGTCTAGGGCCAAGATACCACTTACTAAGAAAAAACTCAAAGAATTTAATATATTTGTAGCCTTGAGAGTGAATTTGTTGAAAACCCTAATTTTGCAATAAATCACTTTTTTGTACTTTCATTTCTCTTAAAAATGTATTTTATTATCCTCTACTATGTATTCAAAAACCCACTAAAAATAAGGAACCAATTCTATAGGATGTTGTAGTTATGCACTTTCTAAATATATTGGGCAAAACCCTAATTTTGTAATAAATTACTCAATTTGCTCCAACTCCTCTAAAATGTGGACTCTAGCTTCTTGAATATATAAAAAAACCCTTTAAAAGTTAGACAAAAATCATCAAAATTTGGGAGATATGCATTTCACAAAATGACCTCAAAAATTAAAAAATGTCTTGTCGTCAAGTACCTGTTGGCAATTTTTTACTACAACCCACACGTATTTCCTAGAAGATCTTATGAATTTTCCAAATCCAATAATAAAAGTCTAGAAAAAGTATGGCCAACTTAATGAGAATAGCAATAAGGCTAATTCTCCTACACTTCGAACTTTGTAAAATCCAAGAGGATATTCCCTTAAAATGTGCTCTTAACATACAACATATAAACGATTCATTTTCACACAGGTAAGTAACAAATAGATTCCCAATTATTGTTAAAGGATCAAATTCTTCAATAAATTGGATATTTCTTGAAAAGGCTCAAGTCCCATTAACAGAGAATTATAAACTCAACTTAAAGTAAATTGATAGGAAATGTTTGAGTAAAATATCCCGAGGCCATAACACAAAACATGTGAGAATAAAACGTGATAAGAATTCCAATACCATATCCCAATGCACAGAGTCAAAAGAGAAAACTAAACTATAGGGTAAATTTCATCTTGAACACTTATGATCTATTATGAATTGCATTACGATCCATACATCTATACCTGAGTTTATTACTTTTTTATGAATCCATTTTGTTATATTGCATGAACTTAATGGTTAACTAAAGCATTTAACCGATCCTTTAAACCAGAGCTATAGTTAAAAATAATTCACAGTAAAGAACAAATGAAGATTAATGAAAAATCATCTTGGATCAATATTTCATTAATAATCCATGTAACATAGCACAATAGGAGAGAAAATAAACTCCAAATATTCACAAGCTTGATATAAACATGCTCAAGAATCCCATGATTAACTAAGCTCTCCAATTTTGACCCAAAACTTTAAAACATGGACTTACAATTCATTCTCTCTGTATCACTAGACTCTTACTTCTCATATTTCGGATATTTCACAAGACCTCTCTCTCGGCCCAAATTTATGTTTTATAAAACAAGGGAGCCAACAAGCTTTAGGCCGAAGAGTACACATGCCCATTTGTAATTGGACCACTAACTCCTAATTTAGTTACAATTATATTATGTGAGTGGAGAGGAGAGCATAACATAATAATCATCATTAGTTGATATGGAGGAAAGAAAACATCATTCCAAAGGCCGCTCCCTTTACATGGAAGGCATGCTTAACCGTTATAGTACTAACTCCAGCTCAGCATCCTATACTTGAAGTCAAAAGGAGAATGCAATTTTTAAAATATAATATCTAAGGCCAGACCTATATTATACATGACCAAGTTGCAATTCTCGACTATAACATTCATAATTCTAGTTCATCAGTGAACACCTTTTTCCATAATTCAAACTCCTCCTCGGAATGCCACTGGAAAGCCACAACCAGTGCAACCTTGTTTTGATAGGGAGCATACTTCACCATTATCGATGTGACCTTTTTATCAAAGTTCTCTAAGAAACTAACAAAAAAAGAAAACTTTTCCAATGTATTCTCTAGCATGCGGATGTCAGCATTTTTTCATATCTCATGTGTTTGAGACATCATTATATTGTTCATCTGATCCTTCCAAACCTGCAAGGGTTTGAATTCATCTTGACTATGCAAAATATGAGGCAATGGGGTCAAGTACTTTCCATCATATACATATTTTAACAATTTAATCTTGGACTCCATAGGGGCAGAAAATCCTTGAAACTTCTGCTCAACAATTCCCTTGACCAATTGATATGTTGCTATAATAGTAGGATATTTATCCCCATGCTATTTTATCCTTACTGCCATGAATTTCAACTTCTCCATTCTAGGGCGCCATTTTTTTCAGAAATGGGATGGCCAATTCTTTATCCCTTGGAAAAAAATTTAGTGCTTGCAATATTAGGACATAATTTGCATGAACACATTTTAGCTTACTCTGGACCCTTCTGCTTAAATGTTTCAAAATAGTGTCCACAATTACTAAATTGCTTCTCCTTGTTGCATCCTAGATTTGCTTTACCATCTCCTTATACTCTTCAAGATCATGAATAAATTTCTCCCTAGAGAGTCCCCCTCTAGGGCTAGTAGTCCTCTCAATTGCAATAGGCACTTGTCCCACATTATATGGAACAATATCCAAAGATTGTTCTTGTGTAGAAGGTTGAGACTGCTCTACTGGTGGGTTCGAAACAGTGTGGCTAGAACTGGCTTTCTTTTGAGACCTCATGGTATCCATTTGTTGCTTCAATAAATCCAATTCAATTTCCAACTCTGCTACCTTTTGTTGACTCTTATTATACTCAATAATAATGTCATTATATTGGCCTCTCAGAGTATCCCAGTCCTTGGTAAAATCTTCAACGGTTGCCCTGGTGAATTTGGAAAAATTTATGACCATATCAATAGCTTCCAATGTTGGGGTGTCAACAACTCTCCTCACAATCAAGTGACCACTGAAGTCAGATGGTTCTACAAAAATTGGTTTTTTAGAGCCAGTGGATAAAGACCAGATTTCCAAAGCATCCCATTCCTCACTAAAGGATGATGCTTTGATTTCCAATGTAGCCTCCTCTTTGGTAGCAAGAAGTGATTTATTGGCCCTTATTATTGTGTCAAACACCACAACATCAATGATATCCCATTTAGGAAGCAACAATACTCCACTTTTATGTACCAATGCCCGACCCTGCTCTGGTGTTATTTCTTTGAATTTTTCTCTCATTTGTTCTCTGACCTTAAATTGAATTACCTTCTCAAGGAGCTCTAGATGCAAACTTCTCTCATCGGCCACCTTCTCAACATATAATGTATTATGTTCTCTCAACACAAAATATTTAAAATCACTAGTTTGAATAAAAGAGTCATCCATCATGAACTCTCTACAGGCTTCTATTCTCAAGTCAACATTACTTGTTATTCCTTTGATTTCATATTTTCCGAACTTCAAAGTAACTGCCCCTGAACATGTTGCAGTGTCAACTTGGTCTAATGGCATCTCATGATGCATTTCATCTAGAGTCACAATAATTTCATCATCCTCATCACCATCACAATCAACCATCTTTACTCTTTCAACCTTATGCCTCTTTGGTGATGGTGGCAAGCCTGATTTGAAAAACTCAGAGGAGAATCCAAATCAACAATATTTGGCATTGACTGTCCTAAAGAAGATGGTGCAATATTTTTAGCAGCATCTTCAACCCTACATCCCCTTCTTCTAGAAAAAACCTTTATCTTCTTTTAGAGCTGATAAGTAGGCCTCTCCTCTAACCTTACTTCAGGGTACTCCTCGATTGTTTGTGATTTTCCCCTTTCTTCCATAACCCTTTCATCTTTCAAAACCCCAACCAAACTCTCAAAATTATCAATGGCATACATTTCCCTGCTAAACTCATATTTAGCATTAGGTATGGGATTGAAACTAGGTATTCTCTCCTCCTTACTTTTTACCATTTTAGAGTAGGCAATATACATTGCCTTTCTCTCCTCTTGTAATTCTAAATCAAAAACATTCCTGATGATGTCCTCAGGAAAGTAGAAGATGATGATTTGAGAGATAAAACCCTTAGGATCATGATTCCTGGGGCACATAGTCCTTAGCCTCTAAGGCCCAAGTAATGTATGTAACTCCTTCCATCCTCCCTTTTCCATAACAAAATCAACAAATGTTGTATATTGAGGGAAGAAAGAACCCTTCTTTTGTTCAACTGGAAAGTGTAGCTCTTGAGCACCTCCCAACTGCCTCATGATCTCCAGGAATCCAATTCTAAGAGGCACGTCCCTTGGAAAAACCCTTGGATTAACATTGGTTCCAAAAACCCTAAAAACTATTGTGTTATGATAGGGGATAATGTCGAATTGTGCATTATTGTCAATTCAAGTCTCCTCTCCATCGGCCTCAAGAATTCATGAATTTCTTTTGGAATCCTTGTGGGGTCATGAACTAGAGCCTTCCTTAATTTAGATCTAAAGACATTATGGAAAGTTACATTATCAAACTTATTTTCATGCATGTCAAGAATCCTAATCCAATATTGGATAGGCATTTCAATATTACCTTCCTTCTTCTTTAATTCCATATCTCTTTCAAACATAGCTTGACCCCTATATAGAAACATGTGGATTAATACAGAAAACCACTTGAATCCAACCCAATTTCTCCCCTCCTTTAAATCCACTAGACCCATGTGTATTTTATCTGCTAGGTAAGAGGAAAAATCATACACCACGTTGAAACCCGAGTGCTGGAGATTTACGGCCATGTACATAATATTAGTAGGCAAGGTTGTCTTTAAATTGAATCCAAGAACTTGGCATAAAGCACAAATAGTCTTCTTGAAATAACTGGAGAAATAGTCGACAGGAAAAGGTTCAGGCTCATTCCTACCAATCATTACCTTCTATTTTTTTCCTCTTCTCGCGACAGCTAGATGAGGTATCAAAAGGGATGTTCTGAAGAAACCCTTAGTATTTCTATACTCTTGTCTAAAAACCTCAAGGTTGACAGGAACCATATCTTGACTCCATTCATGCAACTTGAAAATCTCATTGATTTCTTCTCTCATTACCTTAATCATCTGCACACCAGCATGAGTTCTGACAACTTGAGTTACAGGGTCATATCTCGCAAAAATATTCTTTAAAAGGTATACATCCATGTAGACATTAAGCACCACCAACTTAGCTAAGTCTAACCTCCACGGGTTACACAAAGGGACTGACAAATTCATATTCCCAAAACCAATTAGAGAAAAATTGCCACCCGATATATGTTAACTCAGTATCTCGAATTGCACACTGCTTGTCTGTTAGCCATTTAGAAAGTAGGGGTCCATAGAAAAAAACCTTTCCCTCTTGCTTCTTTTTGGTAAAGGGCTTTAAAAAATCAATAACATCTTGGGAGAAAGACTTGGTAGTGGTTTTAGAACCAGAAATTTGACCCTTGGGTGTCATTTATATTAGACAGATGATAACTCGAACTAGGGTTTTCTTATTTTTAGATGGAAAGCAATTACAATTTTCTCCCTTTAGTCTTAAACAAAAAAATTACCTCATGATTCTAGAATCCCGAGAAATTACCTAGACAAGATCTAAAAGAAAATCTATTCAAACAATTCTTCAGGAATGGAGTAGGAAACAATCACTAATTGTTCAACAAACAACCACAAAATCTTCTGAAATCACAAGAAATGACATACGTGCTACTTATGGTTTTATACATAGAAAATACAAGGTAGTGAAATTGAGAAATCACAACAATGGCTTGCTTCAATCGATACCAAGCAATTCTTCCTCAATGTAGAGATACAACACAGAAAGAGCAATTCACAAATTTTAGTATTTAATTATGCAGGCAAAGTCAAACTCGGCCATTACTATTCACTCGCGTGAGATAAAATGGCTATAGTACAACACCAGTTTATTTTAAATATGATTTGTTGATCAAAAGCAATGTTGGCAAGGAGAATGACTCAGATTAATTCAAAACAGTTTGAAAATGCCATGTCCACTCTCCAATCATCAAACAAATAGGAAATTCACCTACCAGGCACCACGTCATCATGGAATGGGCCCCACCTTGGTCATCCAGATTACACCATTGGCATCCACGTGTCAACAAATCTCACACCTCACAACATTATTGAACCTAAAGTTTTAGTTGTGCGAGGTCAGCGAAGGACGACCATGATGCATCGGTAAAGAAACATTTGTCAACATTGGCATCCATCATCATTCAACAAGCAAAACTAGTCCCAACCATCAAACACGATAGGTTGCATCATCTCACATGCCTCGCACCATATCTATGATGTAAGCAAAAACCTTGCGAGGTCTATGAGGAATGGTTAAGATTAAAATCACTTCATCCAATGGTCACACAATCTGCACATGCGAAAAAGTTATTCTTAAAGAAGGGGACCGACTAGGTGGACGGGGAAATGACCATTGAGGTTGAAAAGATTATTTAATGGTTAATCTAAACAATTCATCAGCCTGATACTATGGAAATATAATATTTCCATGATGCAAAAGACTGAAATGACGAGTAAAAGGGGCTAGTAAAGTCATGACCAAAAAGGGATAAAATACCACTTAAGTGACTGACCACCGTCAATAACAAGTCAACACTCGAAAAGGAAACCCATGACCCAACCAATAAAACCAAGGAAAAAATAAACCTACAAGGGGAAAAATTAAAAGCTCCACCAGTGGCTCAAACTAGGGATGTATGCCCCCTTGTGGGCATAGGAAGATTCTAGAATCTATGGTTATGCAGACCAGATACAAAGAGAACCAAAAACCAAGGACTTTTCTTGACAAGACAAGAAGACAAAAAACAAAGAAAAAAAAAACAATCAAACCTATATACATTATTTATAGGACTGCACAACGTACATGGAAAAGGAGCTACTTGAAGAGAAATAGTATTTCAAGAACTGTCCATGTACTGGAAATTCAAGAACTTCACTTGCAAGTGACTGTAAAAAGTATGAATCTTCTCCATGTGTATCCATAATTATATATGGGTTTCGCCAAAGGGGATCAAACTTTTCATGCTTGCCCTTATCTTCCGATCTTGAATTCCAGAGCAACACTATTGCTCCAATGTCAAATTTTCTCTCAACTTCTCTTTTTTCATAAAGCTGCTTTACTTGAAGTTGTATTTTTTCATTTCTCTTATGAGCTTCTCTTCAATTTTCATCCAATTGATTTAATTCATCCATTATGTGTTGCATCTCATCACATATATCATCATCATATTCTTGGAAAAATTCATACATCTTTAATAGGTTGTTTTGTGGGATACGTTCTTCCATCCCATATACTAGGTTAAAAGGTGAATGGCCAATTACCTTCTTGATAGTTTTCCTATCAGCCCATAGTGCCAATTTTAATTTGGAATCCCAAGCTCTTTTGTTCTTCTCAATCATACACTTGATGATCTTCATCAGTCTCTTATTACTAGACTCTACCTGTCCATTTCCTTGGGGATGATAAGGGGAAGAATATGAAATAGTTATACCATATTTATCACAAAAACTAACAAACTCTTCTAACCTGAAACACATTGCATTTTTTGTAACAATTCTTTCAGGTACCTCAAAATGGCTTAAAATATTATCAGTCAAAAAATCAATAACAAATTTACTTGTAGCCCTTCTGGCTAGGATTGCTTCAATCCATTTAGTAAATTAATCTATTGCCACCAATATCCATGCATGTCCTCCACTATATTTTTCAGATATCTCCCCTATGAATTCAATACCCCGTTGCTTGAAAGGAGCTGAAATAGACATAGGTCTCAACAGAAAATTGCCAGAAAATTTTAACTTTCCAAAAAACCTCTGACAAACATCACATCTTTTAACATATCTGTGGGAATCCTTGAACATAGTATGCCACTAGTATCCTGATCTTACAATCTTATGATCCATTTTCTTAGCCATGTAATGGCCTCCACAACCTCCTTTATGCAATTCTATCAATAGATCTTCAGCTTGGTCTCCATCCACACATCTAAGTATAATACCTTTAGGGTTCCTCCACCAGAGCTCACCATCAATAATAACATACCTAATTTCTTGCAACTTAAGGTTTATTTTCTTAGTAAGAGGCATACCTTTAGGACATTGCATTGTTTGCAAATACTCAACAATCCTTCTGTACCAGCCACAAGTTTGCATATCACAGATAGGCGCGATGTTCTGTTGCTCTATCTGATTTATTTTATTTACCTCCATATTTGCCTCAGCCATCAATTTGGCTAGACCCTAGCATCTTACAAGCTTGGTAATTTGTATGTCGATGTTAAACTCTTGGATTCTATTTATCCACCCGCATCTTCTTCCTGCAGTCTCTTTTTGGGTAAAAATATCTTTAATTGTTGTCATTGGTACATATGCCACAACAATTGCTCCCATTAGATAAGGTTTTAAACTCTTAACTACCTTTACCAGAGAATATTCCTTCTTTTTAGATATGTCATATTTCAATTCTGCAGCCTGCAATAATTTATTGTAGAATGCAATTGGTTGCTCAAAGCCATCATTGTTTTTTTGCAACAACATACCAACTATAATGTGAAAAGAGGAAAAAGTAAACAACTGGAATGGTTTTTAATAATCAGGTGACTTGAGGACATGGGCCTACTTGATTGAATCTTTGATATCTTGGAAATCCTTGAATGGTTCTCCTATCTATACTATCTTTTCTCCTTCTTCAACATCTTTGATATTGGGCGACAATCTTAGCAAAATTTGTGACAAATCTTCTTAGAAAATTTTTCTGTCTAAAGAAAGATTGGATTCCTTTTACATTTCTTGGTTGCGTAATTCTATCAATAGTAGTCACTCTTCCAAGATCAATCCGCAACCCATATTTTGAAACAAGATGCCCCAAAAATTTTCCTTCTTTTACCCTGAAGGCACACTTCCTAGGATTTAAAGATATCCCATATTCCAGAGCTCTGATAAAAAAATTCTCTAAATGAGGACAATGATCCTCCTCACTTTTTCTATGGGCACTAATATCATCTTGGTAAATGGAAAGGATCAGATCAATAAAATCAGCAAACGCTAGATCCATAGCCCTTTGAAAATGTTCTCCAACATTTATTAATCCAAATGGTATTCTTACATACACATATGTCCTCCATGGTGTGGTGAACGTATTCTTGAATTTCTCAGACTCTTTAACCATTACTTGGTTGTACCCAGAGAATCCATTCATCATAGATAACAGATCACATCCTGTAACCTTTTGCAACATAGCTTCCATATTAGGTAATGGGTAATTATCCTTTAAAGAAGCAACATTCAATTTTCTAAAATCAACACATAACCTGATATCTCCATTTTTCTTTCTAACAGGTACCAAGTTAGAGACTGTAGATGAGTGCCTAATTGGTTTGATGATTCCTGCCTCCCTTAGCTTAGCAAGTTCTTCCTACATTTTGGGTTGCTTAGTAGGGTTAATCGGTCTCTTTTTTTTTCTTGAAAGGCTTCATATTAGGTTTCAATGGGATCAAATGTTGGAATAAGTCCTCCCTATATGATTTAAGGTCTTCATACGACCAAGAAAAAACATGTATATATTTCCTAAGCAGGGTAATCAACATGCTTCTAACATGTGGTTTCATTTTCCTTCCAATATAAACCTTTTTAGGAGCACCCTATGTTCATAAGTTTATTTCTTCTAGGTCCTCCTTATGAGTGGAAACTTGCTTATTATTCAACATATTTGGGCCATCAAAAACTCTTCCAAGTGCAACTAAACCTCAAGGAATGGTATTTTTTTGAGCTGAATCACCTCATTTCCAAACAGGGTTTCCTTCCCATCAATTTCTCTTACAAATGAGCCAAAATAAATTTACTGGCTCTCATACTGATCCACACAATGCAAGAACTTCAATATGTTTGTGTCATCATCAAAAACTTGATAGTTACATATATTATCAGGTATTGTAGGCCTGGTCTATACTTCTATTTGTGAGATGCCACAAAAAATGACATCATCCAGTTTGACAACTATCTTTGCTAACAAGTCAGCTTTAGCATTTTGACCTCTTTCAATCCATTCTATACCAAAAGCACTAAATCCTTCAATAGTATCCCATATTGTGTTTATGTATTGCCTACGTCTTTTATCTTTAGCTGCAAAGTGAGATCTAATATGGGAAACAACTAACTCAGAATCTACCAAAACTTTTAATTCTTTAATACCATGCTTTGAAGCTATCTTCAGACCGAGTATGAGAGTTTCATACTCAACAAAATTGTTGGTACAAGCGAATTGCAACAAGAAAGAATATTTAAATGTTTTACCTTGTGGGGAAGTAAAGAAAATTCTTGCTCCTAAGCCATCTTTGGAACAAGCTCCATCAAAATGCATTATCCATAAATCACCTTCTGATGATATCTTTAGTATCTCTTTATTAAGAAGTGTTGACTGGATCTCTTCTTTTGTTCTATCTTCCTCAACTCGAAATTTTTCTAGATCAGTTTCCACAAAGTTAATTCTAGTAGGTTCTAGTGATTCTTCCACATTTTCAATCATGTGAGGGGCTCTTTTCTCCCCATATACCTTAACATCATTCATTCAATAGAAAATGTAGCAAAAGATAGATCAAATTGTATACTCCCACCCATTGAAGCACTCCAAGGCCTGTATAACAACATGCCATAAGTAGGTGGAATATCCACCACTGTAACACTCATGTGTAGCTCTTTCTGAAGAAACACTTCTAGTCTATATGAAACATTATTTATAATACCTATAACAGGTACTTCCCGAGAATCCATTGCATAACACTTACCATATGTACTGTCCAATTTTAGTCTTGTTGCATGCATTATCTTTACTAGAATCACATTGTTAGATGCTCTTGAATTGATCATGCAATTTCTAAACATTTTCCCATCAATAATCAGACTTAAGAAACTAGGATTGACATGGTTGGGATTAGCAGTAATAGTGGTACCTAAGTATATTTCAGGACTTTATGTGATATTTTCTTCCACACTTTTTTGCTTTTCTTAATCCTCTTTTGATTTTACTTGATCAGAAACCACTTTAATTTTTTGACTTGTAGGAATATTGTTAATAAGTACAATAGTCTTATCCTTATGTTCGTCTATACGCATAATTTCTAAGAAAGGAACAGTAACCCTAACTTGTGAAAGTACTTGGAACATATCTATTGAAGTGTACTTTGGTAATTCAAGAAAAATTGTGTTTTTAGAAATTCCCTTTTCTTCACCTTTGGTAGTTTCATCATTAGAAGAGTGTTGATTACTATCTTTGATGTTCTAGGGTACAACTTCATTATTTGTCTCAGTCGCATCAAATTTCTTTGCACATATCTAGGGCTCCCTTATTCCCTCAGGCTTTGAAACGACATTCTTAGGCTCTAAGTTGATATTTGTTCCAGTTACATCTTTTTCTTTTATGAACAGGCTACAAGACTTCCCTGAATCACCTGAAACAGTTCTATTTCTCAATTGTATGTTATTCCTTGCCCTTGCAACTAAGGAAATAGTGTATTTTTTAATTTCTTCATCGGAAGGTCTTCTCAAAACAATATTATCCACTTCCAGTTGATTCACAAAATAGTCATCATTGTCTCCTTCATTCAGAAACAATTGTTGATGGTGTACATCAGTGTGTTGTCTCTGAACATCAACATCCATGCCATAAGGCTCGTCATCTAAGGTATAATCATCATAGGCTAGATTAGCTGGTCTTAATAATACATTTGTCATTGTATCCTAATCTTGGGGAGACTGAGCATCTTCCTAATCATCCTAGGATTCTACCATATTTTGTGCTACTGCACATTGTTGTGAAGAATGGGGCATTCCACATACTTCACACCAAGGTAAATTTTATGTGGCATTCAGAGAATGCTTCTGTAAAGGATCAGGTGAAACTTGATTGTTTCTCTGGTTTCCTTGCAGCGGTTTTCCATTATTCCAATTGGTATTATAGGGATAATCATGTATCCTGGGGGCCTATCATTTCTTTGAAAATGAGGCTTGTCATTTTTTGCTTGTTTCTACAGTAGGGTAAGGAATTGATCTATTTTTGCATCAGTAGCAGTAGGTTTACCAACCTTTTTAGTCTAATTCTTGGTGCCTTTAAATTTTTTAGGATTTTCTCTTCTATTATTTTCAATGTTCACCGCCATCTTAAATGTTTTCCTCAAATTTTGAGGATCTTTATCTCTTAATAAATAAAACATTTTAGCATCATAAGCATTACAATATACAACTAAACATGCACTCTCATTAGGCCTCAAATATGTAGGAAATCTTGTCATAGCCTTTTGGAAACGAGCATTAAACTCAGTAACCAGTTCATTATGCCCCTTGGTAATGTTATTGAAATCATTTAATTTAAATCTGGGGTCTTTCTGATCCCTTTATTGCTCCCTAAAAACTCTACAAAAGGCATCTCTAGAGTCAATACTAGCATCAGGTAACCCCATATACCAATCCCTAGTATCTTTAGCTAATGACTACATAAATTATTTCATTGCTACATCATCATCCCATATTTCAAAGTCTTCAACAAAGCCTTGAAAAGCTTTAAAATGGTCTTCCCCACTAAAAGCATTATTACCAGTGAATTTTGGGAGATTCTTTCATGCTTTATATAGGACCGGATTAGGATATCCCCGAATATTACCAAAAAACAATTGTCTGTATTTATCAATTTGGGGTGCTCCTTCACCACGTCCACTTTTGGTGGTGCTTTGTTGCTCAATATATTTCTTATCATCCACCCTTTTATCCTTTTCACCATTACCTTGCTTTTTATTCTTGCCAGTGCTTCCCTCTTCATCCTCAGAGTAAGATTTGAAGTTTTTATGACCACCTCCACCTCCACCACCTTTGTTACCACCACCCCCACCTTTAGGAATCTGCTTCTCAATATTCTTTCTCAACAACTCATTCTCGCTCTTTCCTAAACCAAAATCTTGGTGAGTAGGTATAGATATCTTTAAGAAAGCTATCTTTCTTGCCATCTCAGAATTAACAACTTCTATTTCTTCTTTTCTCAGATCAGCCTACAACTGATCATTTATTAGTTGCAATATTAGGAGCTCAAGATTTTGAGGAAAATCCAATGGTCTAGGAGTAGCTTCATTATTTGTTTCATCACTAGTATTAAGATGGCTTCTATAATTTGAAAAATTGTAGGCACTTTTCTGAGGTTAACATGAGCTTTCCCATGGTCTACAAAGTTTGTCTTCTTGGATCCAACAAATGGATCTAAAGTTTTGGTAGCTGATATAGAAGGGGTATATGTGAGAGTAGCAGAAGTTCCAACAGAGACTGTTGCTTTAGAGAATTCTCAAGCCCAATTTTCAGCTGCCTTAGCCACCCTTTCCTCAAAGGTTTTTCTCTTAGCTACTTCTTCCCTCATCTTTTCAACTTTCTTTGTTTGGGCATTCCTTTTAGACTGCTTATCCCAAAATCTCTCTAGATTATCTCTTCTTATTATGTCCCTATTATCCTCTGCCTCCTGCAACCTCTTTTCTTCTTCAATTAAGGTTTTCATATCCTTGTCTATATCCATTTCATTCTCAAGGATATCTCCTACCTCACTTGGAGGTGGAGTATAGTAAGGTTTCTTTTCTTGATCTTCATCTTGGAGAAAAGGTGTTTCCTCATTCAAAGAGGTCCCTCATGGTTTGAAATTTTGTCTAGTAAAAAAAGACATAGTACCAGGTGTTGTAGCTTCTGTGAACTTCTTATCCTGTTCCCAGAATCCCCATCGTTCCTCCTCTTTGGACATATCAACTTCAACTTCTCGAGCCATTTCAAAAGGAAACCTACCATGATCCATTTGAGACACAATAGATTTTGAGGAATGTCCACTAATAAAAGCACTATTCATTTTAGCATTTAAATTAGGAGAAGAGACGATAGGAGATGAAACAGACTTACTTGGGGTATCATTTATTTTTACCCATTTCTTGTCCTATCCTGGTTTGATCTCTAGCATTCACTTCAGGTTCTTTTTTGCATAGTTTCTAGTCTTCTTCATGGTCTTTGGTGTACGATAACTCTCCTTTGCACAATGTTGTTTTTATTTTGTATGAATATTTGTGTTCGAGATATCATAGTCGCCACCCAAAATATTGGGAATTATGAAGTGATTGCACTTCCCTTTTGCACTCGTGACTTTGGACAAGATTTTGAACATTACTCGACACATTGAAACAAAACTTAGGAAAACTAGACAAATGCACCGATTATGAAAATTTATTCACACAATATAAACCAAGTATATTATAACAAATGACTTTGACAAAAACTAGTTCTACAGTAGAGACCTTTCATTTGATAGTTCCCCAACAGAATCACCATTCTATTGGTGATTTTTTACTGCAATCCACACGTATTTCCTAGAAGCTCTTATGAATTTGCTACATCCAATAATAAAAGTCTAGGAAAAGTATGGCCAACTTAACAAGAATAGAAATAAGGCTAATTCTCCTACACTTTAGAATTTGTAAAATCCAAGATGGTATTCCCTTAAAATGTGCTCTTAACATACAACATATAAACGATTCATTTGCATAAAGGTAAGCAAAAGATAGATTCCCAATTATTGTAAAAGGATGAAATCCTTCAATAAATTGGCCATTCCTTGAAAACGCTCGGGTCCCATTAATAGAGAATCATAAAATAAACTTAAAGTAAATTGATAGGAAATGTTTGAGTAAAATATCCTGAGGCCATAAAAAAAACATGAGAGAATAAAACGTGATAATAATTCCAGTGCCATATCCCAACGCACAGAGTCAAAAGAGAAAACTGAACTATAGGGTAAATTTCATCTTGAACACTTATGATCTATTATGAATTTCACTAAAATCCATACATCTATACCTGAGTTTATTACTTCTTTATGAATCCTATTTGTTATATTGCATGAACTTATTGGTTAACTAAAGCATTTAACCGATCCTTTGAACCAGAGCTATAGTTAAACATAATTCACACTAAAGAAGAAATTAAGATTAATGAAAAATCATCTTGGATCAATATTTCATTAATAATCCATGTAACATAACACAATAGGAGAGAAAATAAACTCCAAATATTCACAAGCTTGATACAAACATGCTCAAGAACCCCATGATTAACTAAGTTCTCCAATTTTGACCCAAAACTTTAAAACTTGGACTTACAATTCATTCTCTCTGTATCACTAGACTCTTACTTGTCATATTTTAGATATTTCAACAGACCTCTCTCTCGGCCCAAAATTCCCTTTTATAAAATAAGGGAGCCAACAAGCTTTAGGCCAGAGAGTACACATGTCTATTTGTAATTGGACCACTAAATCCTAATTTAGTTACAATTCTATTATGCGAGTGCAGAGGAGAGCATAACACAAGAATCATCATTAGTTGATATGGAGGAAATAAAACATCATTCCAAAGGTCACTCCCTTTCCATCGAAGGCATACTTAACCGTTATAGTACTAACTCCACCTCAACACCCTGTACTTGAAGTCAAAAGGAGAATACAATTTTTAAAATATAATATCTAAGGCCAGACCTGTGCTATACATGACCAAGTTGCAATTCTCAACTATAACATTCATAATTCCAGTTCATCAGTGAACACCTTTTTCCATTATTCAAATTCCTCCTCAAAAGGCCACTAGAAAGCCACAACCTGATCAACCTTGTTTTGATAGGGAGCATACTTCACCATTATCGATGTCGCATTTTTATCAAATTTCTCTAAGAAACTAATAACAAAGGACAAATTTTCCAATGTATTCTCTAGCATGTGGATGTCAACATCTTTGCATATCTCATGTGTTTGAGACATCATTATATTGTTCATCTAATCCTTCCAAACTTGTAGGGGTTTGACTTCATCCTTACTGTGAAAAATATAAGACAATGGGGTCAAGTCCTTTCCATCATATACATATTTTAACAATTTAATCTTGGACTCCATAGGTGTGACAAATCCCTGAAACTTATGCTCAACAATTCCCTTGACCAATTGATATTTTGCTATAATAGTAGGATATTTATCCCCATGTTGTTTTTCCCCTACTCCCATGAATTTAAACTTCTCCATTCTAGGACTCCATTTGTTTAACAATGGGATGGCCAATTATTTATCCCTTGGAAACATTTTTAGTGCTTGCAACATTAGGACATAATTTGCATGAAAACTGTTTAGCTTACTTTGGACCCTTCTATTTAAATGTTTCAAAATAGTGTCCACTATTACTGATTTTCTTCTCCCTGTTGCATCCCAGATTTTCTTTACTATCTCCTTATACTCTTCAACCCGATGAATCAATTTATCCCCAGAGAGTCCCCCTCCAGGGTTAGTAGCCCTCGCAATTGCAATAGGCACTTGTCCCATATTATATGGAACACTAGCCAAAGACTGTGCTTGTGTAGAAGGTTGAGACTGCTCTACTAGTGGGTTAGAAACAATGTGGCTAGAACTGGCTTGCTTTTGAGACCTCATGGTATCCATTTGTTGCTTCAATAAAGCCAATTCAGTTTCCAACTCTCCTACCTTTTGTTGACTCTTATTATACTCAGTAATAATGTCATTATATTGGCCTCTACGAGTATCCCGATCCTTGGTCAAATCTTCAACGGTTTCCTTGGTGAATTTGGCAACATTTATGACCATATCAGAAGCTTCCAATGTTGGGGTGTCAACAACTCTCCTCACAACCAAGTGACCACTGAAGTCAGATGGTTCTGCAAAAAATGATTTTTTAGAGCTAGTGGATAGAGACCAGACTGCCAAAGCATCCCATTCCTCACTAAAGCCTAATGATTTGAGTGCCAATGTAGCCTCCTCTTCAGTAACAAGAAGTGGCTTATTGGCCCTTATTATTGTGTCAAACACCACGACATCAATAATATCCCATTCAGGAAGTAGCAATATTCCACTTTTGTGTACCAATGCCCGACCCTGCTCTGGTATTATTTCTCTGTAAACAAAATAGGGAAAAATTTCTTTATTTTTAACCTTGTTGAAAACAAATGACAATAGAATTTGTGCACTTAGAAAGCTCTAGGAATATGATCGCTAGGGAAAGAAAGAGTGCCAAAATTTTTCAAGAGTATTTGTTTTTCACAAGGGGTTTGAATTTTGAAGGTCTTGTGAATGTTTGTTTTCAAATGTTTTTAAGACCAAGCAACATATTCCTTTCTTCAAGAACTTTTACACTCCTAGGATGATGAGGAAATATCTTGTTTGGTTCCCACTTGGATAAATCTAGCTGTGCATATCTTGTGTGAATGGCTAAATGCTTGACCACACTGGCTCCCCTCCACGACACTCACTTATTCGGGTCAGCCAAGCTTTAGTACCCATGAATCTCCTATGGCATACTTTCCATTTCCACAAAAAAACCGCATGTATAACGTGGGGCGGCTTCAAAGGACATGACCTTTTGCACCAACAAAATATACAAGGTTTTGGCCTTTTTTTTAAAAAAAGGGTTCTAATTTGGGCATTCCGTTCATGGGGGATTATCCAACATCAGCGAGAGTCCATTTGTGTCCATCTCGTCGGCATAATCCTCATGATTCTTGAACTTTCCTCAAGAATCCACACTTATATACCGGTTGGAAGTCACTTGGCTTTAGTGTGTTCCCGGTTGGGTCACCCCCTTGGGTGAGTACTTTTTCCCACAAGGCAGGCCCTCTAAGATAAACAATAGTGAACAAAAATTATTTGTAGTTCGATCAACCTTTGTTTAAAAATAAAAGGAGGACACTTGCAATAAGTCTATTCACACTCACATGCTTTGTTTATTATTAAATGCCGAAATTGAAATGTGGAAGCAATGTTTTTAACAACCTAATATCACCAAAATATTTTTGATTCTCAAGATCGTAATGAAGCGCGAGAGAAGCGCATACACATTTTAAATGATATTAACTTGTGAAAAGGATTGCAAAACATTGAAAAAACTTGTTCATTTTAGACCTCAAAGCAATGATGAATTATTTTTAAGCAACAAATGAAGTGTGAGTTTGCTTTGTTCAATTGTTACCTTTTAAACAAAATCTAGTGTGTTTGCCTAAAGTTCTTTTTAGCCCCTTGGCAACTTTTGAAGGAAATTTGATTGTTAATTTTAGAACCCAAAAGAAAACTAGTGTCCTAAAATCATAGAACTTATCAAATCCTTTATAGAGTGTTAAAAAAACACTTTAGTGTTTAAAAACACTTTGTACAAAATAGGCATGGTATCATAAAAATAAAATTCTTGTTCTTTTTAGACCCAAAGTAAATTTAGTTTTCCTAAGGCCGAAGATATTTAACAAAGTTTTAAGGAGTGTTAAAGAACACTTTTAGTTTTTAGGAACACTTTGGGTATGTGAGAATGATATCATGATAAACTTCTCCCTTTGCTCCAACCTACAAAATAACAGAAAACCAGAGAGCAATAAAGACAAAAAACCAAATTAGAGATTAAAAAAAAAACCTAAATTAAAATAGCACATGTCAGTTTAGAACTTCATTGTTTCCCCGCAGTGGAGTTTGTAAAAGTGGAAAATTTTGGAAAAGTGGCGGAGTTTGGAAATGAAGCAGGGCTATATAGAGCCGCACGAGTGACTTTGTGCGGCGCTCTGCAGAGACAGAGAGCGTAAAAGCGGCATGATAGAGGCCAGCGATGTAGTTTGGAAGCGGTCTAGTTTGGAAATTTAAAATTTTTAGGTGGGAAGAGTGACACAGCAGAGTTTGGAGAAAGCACGGTACGATACAGAGCCACGGTGATAAAAGTGGTGGCATATGGACTCGTGCGGTGGACTTCAAAAAAATATAAAAAAATGACAAAGGGGAACTCGCAGTGAAGTTTGGAGAATTTGAATGTGGGTGAATATGGCACCGCCTCCCTGAAAGCGATGAAGTATTGTGTCATGGGGCTGAAAGTGGCGCGATATAGAGCCGCACGGTGGAGTTTGCTATATCTGCACAAAAAGCATTAGAAACTGCAATTTTTTTTTGGAAAAATGTGCTTTAAATGTTTGAACTGCCCTCCTTCTAGCGCCAAATTGTGAACCCCTAAACTTGAAAATGCACAAAGACAACAAACATGATTACATGTTGTCTTCATATGACCAATTGACTATCTAGAATGGGTATCAAATCTTGTCCCAGTCTCAAAACCAAATGGGGCCATCTGCATCTGTACAGATTTCAGAGATCTAAACAAAGCATGTCCTAAGGATGACTTTCCACTACCCAACATTGACATGATAGTGGACATGACAGCCGAACATGAGATGATGTCCCTAATGGATGGCTTCTTGGGATATAATCAGATAATGATAGCAAAGGAAGACTAGCATAAAAAAACCTTTACATGTCCTTGGGGCACTTATTGCTAGAATGTAATGCCATTCAGATTGAAGAATGCAGGAGCTACATACCAAAGAGGCATGACACTAATCTTCCATGACATGATTCACAAAACTATTGAAGACTATGTGGATGACATATTGGCTAAATTGAAGAAGAGACAAGACCATTTAGCAACTCTAAGTGCTATCTTTGATAGGCTAGAACAATACAAGGTTAGAATCAATCCAAAGAAATATGTATTTGGAGTACAATCAGGAAAGCTACTAGGATACATAGTATTGATGAAAGGGATAGAGGTGGACCCAGCAAATATAAAAGCAATCTTTTAAATGGAAGTTCCAAGAACATTAAAGCAACTCAGAGGATTGTAAGGCAGACTCCAGTCCATCCAGAGATTCATAGCACAACTGGAAAACAAGAAGATTGCCTATTCACACCTGCTCCACAAGGGAGTAGCATTCAGATGGAACAACAAATGTGAGCAAGCATTCAATAAAATAAAAGAATATCTACTTACACCACCTATGTTGATGCCACCAATTGTAGGGAAACCATTGATTCTATATATCTCAGCAACAATAGCCACCCTTGTTGCCCTTTTAGCCCAACATGATGAAAAGGGAACCAAGCGGGTGATTTACTATATTAGCAAAACAATGGTAGGGCATGAGCTCAATTATATATCAATAGAAAAGGCTTGCCTGGCACTAGTATTTATAGCCCTGAAATTCAGGCATTATATGCTAGCTCATCAAATTAAGCTAATTGCCAAGATAGACCCTCTAAAATATCTATTGTCAAAAGCAATGCTTATAGGCAGAATGGCTAAGTGGGTAATGATATTGTCTAAGCATGATATTGAGTATGTAGAAGGAAAATCCATAAAGGGACAAGTCATTGCGGATCAATTAGCAGAAGCTCCCCTCTACACAGACAACCTGCTCATATCAGAATTTCCAGATGAGTCCATTTTCAATCTCAATGTAACTGACCACTAGAAACTATACTTTGATGGTTCTCACACACAACATGGATCAGGAGCTGGTGTGTTCTTCATCACCCCACAAGGAGACTGTATACCCAGATCATATAAACTAGCATTCCCATATACCAACAATATTGCAGAATATGAGGCCTTAACCATAGGCATCAAGATTGCAGCACAATGGCGAATCATGGCATTAAGGGTCTATGGGGACTCGCAACTTATCATCAACCAAGTCAATGATGAATACCAAACTAAGGATGATAAAATTGCACCATACAAAAAGGTGGTAGAAAGCCTCAAGGAATCATTCATCGACATCACCTTTGAGAAGATACCAAGGACAAACAACAGATCAGTTGATGCAATGGCAACAATTGGATCCCTGCTAGACATTCCTCGCAATGTCTCGAAAGATGAATTACTCATAGAACAGCTTCTCGTACCCATGTTCGAGGTACCAGAGTCAGAATACGTGTGTGAACTCATTTGTCTTGGTGATCTTTGGTACCATGACATATACACCTACCTAAGATTAGGAATCCTCCCAATTGACATCACCCCGAACCTAAAGCGAACCTTTGTCAAAAGGGCCTTACAATTTGTCATCTTGGGAGAGACCTTCTTTTGTAGAAGTATCAACGGAACCTTGTTACATTGTTTAAAACCTGAGGAGGCCACAACTACTCTAACTAAGGTACACAATGGCACTTGCGGTTCACATTCGAGTGGTATGACCTTGGCTAAGAAATTTCTAAGAACTGGATACTATTGGCTGACAATTGAAAGAGAGGCACATAACTTTGTCAAAAGGTGTCTACAGTGCCAACAACATGGAGATCTCATTCATGCACTAGCTCAAGAATTACATAACATACTCTACTGACATCTTTGATCTTCTGCACACAATGAAAGAACCAGTACATAACAAAAGTGAACTAATGGAAACTCTAGAAAGTGTTGTTGATGAGGAAGTTGAGCTTGAGGCCTCATCATCATTTATTCCATTGATGCCCAACCCTCCTAGGGAATTGCAGGTAATTAGAGATTCCTTACAGATTAAAGATATTAGTGAAAATACTTTGCCTTGGCTTGAGATAAATTCTAGCCCTATCAATGAATATAATACATAAGGGTTATTAAGCATGGCTTTTCCAATCTTGTTCCCCACTGGCACAATAATGTCGCTACAATCAACAATCGTATAGATGCACCTAACAATTTCTTTCAGATGTGCCTAACAACCAAATAGAAAACCAACTTATTCACTTTGGTGCATCTTTGCAAGGAACACACTCATATTGGGGCAAGTGTCATCAAGAGCTTGTGGCAATGATCCACCAGCTTGGTACACCAACTCTCTTCTTCACTTTGAGCTCTACAGACACAAACTGGCCTGATTTGCATAGGGTGATTGATCCTCAAATATTATATATACATAAATAATATGTTATTTATTTGTTACAATCTTACTTTTCATGATGGTTGTCATAGTTAGGTATATGATTGTCTTATAATAACACATGACCATTTCTCTATCAAAATACGATTATGTTGTTTAGGAATTTTTATTCTAAGCATCATTTCATCATTTCATAATCATTTTTATTTGCATTAAGTTGTTTACAATTTGTTATTCTAAGCATCTTTTCATTGTTCCATAATCATTTTTTTGCACTAAGTTGTTTAGGATTGGTTATTCTAAGCATCTTTTCATCAATGCATAATCATTTCATTTGCATAAAGTTGTTTAGAATTTATTTATTACAAACATTTTCTCAATTTAGATTGCATTAAACATTTGGTGGCACTCCCTAGATAAGCTCCTGCTGTAGAAGCTACCAATAAAATCATTATGAAAATCCTCAAGAAAATAGTCAATGACTCTAGTCATGATTGGCATCTATAGCTAAATCTTGCCTTATGGGCCTACTGCACCAGCATCCATATGCTAATAGGCACCTCCCCATTCTCCCTGGTTTATGGATCAGAAGCCATCCTCCCTATCGAGATCGAGCTCCCGTCATTGAGGATATCACTGCAAAACCTCATCATAGATGAGGAATATAGGGTTACAAGATTGAATGAGCTGGAATTACTAGATGAACGATGCATGGATGCCTTGAATCATCTACAGGTCTACAAGAATCACCTAAAATAGAGCTACAGCAAGAAGATTAGGCAACGCACTTTCCAAGTTGGTGACCTTGTGCTGAAAGAAAACCAAAAGAATGTGCCAAACCCAGATACAAAAGGAAATTTTGAGCCCAACTAGCTGGGACCCTTCATCATCACCGCAAGCAACAAATAGGGGGCATATCAGTTGTTGACACCAGAAGGCGAGCCTCTGCAGAAGCCCATGAATAGCTCTCACCTCAAAAAGTTTTATGCCTAAAAAAATTGTAAGGTATAGAACCAGAAAATCCAGAAAAATCAAAAAAAATCCTGAAAAAATAGTTACCTTGATGAAAACCTGGCAAACAGGCATCTTGGTGACAACAAAAAAATCAAAAAATCAAAAAATCCTAAAAAATTAGAAAAAGGATTGAAAATAGTAAAGAAAAAAATTGTCCTCTAGTGAAAACCACTTCGGTGGCACTTCGGATAGGTACCTTGGTGAAAACCTAGCAAATAGGTGCCAAGTGTAAATAAAGCACTCTCCATCCACCAGGATTTGCATGACTCACTCATTCCAAAAAATCTCAATAAACCATCCATCCATTCATCTACTCGCATCCATACCAAAGCCTGAGCTAGTGTCCATATCATATTCAACCATGGTACTACTTGGTGTATTCCTAAGGTCAGTTTATCCTTCCTTTATCAAAGTAGTATATCACACCACACTGGAGGCAGGTTCTCACATACATCGGATCAAATTCATGTATTTTCTCGTAATCTTCTCGAAAATCATCTAAAATCCAAAAAACATTCAAGAAACCATCAAAAGTCCAAAAACATGTCAAAATAGCAGAAAATATTCAAAAAAATCATCATTAAGTCTTGTTAGTCTTTCACCTTGTCAAACTACATCGTCTCTGAGCTTGAATGTAAGCAAGATTGATCTTTGATCATCCCCCGAGATAATTAGGGTCAGCCCTTAGGCGTTTGTCACATTGGCAATCCGTTTGCCCTTTTTTTTCTACAATTAGGGTTAGTCCTCTAGGCTTTCGTTGCATTGGCAATCCGCTTTCCCATCTAGTCTACATCTCAAGTCAGTCCTTTAAGCAATAAAAGGAGCAATTTGTTTGTCCATCTTGTCATCAAGTCAGTCTCTCGTCAGTCAAACTATGTGGTCTTTGCGTGTATAACGTAGGAAAGGCTAATATATGGATCAACTCCCGAGACCCCTAGGATAGGTCTTTAAGTTAGTCTATTTGTCATAAATCTTGAAAATACCAAAAACATTGAAAAATGTGAAAATACCAAAAACAACCTCAAAATATTTGAAAAAAACCAAAATGGTGCATCCATTTCATCTCGCTTTCACCCGTGATTGTCGTCATTCATAATAAAATCAATCATCGCCTCCACCCTTAAGTGAGTCAGTCAAAAGAAAGTCTAGCAGGTTCCAAAGTGAATGCCTAATCATCAAAGTCTTGAATGTCTAAGTCAGTAAGTAAGCAAGCTGGTCAACTTGGAATATCAATAGCTTATCACCCAATCAGTCCCATCAAAACCCTGATCACTACATGTCCTAGGATGAAGCTTTCCTGTGATGGACATAGGCATTAGGTACCCCTCACACTAGTTAGTCTTGGCTAGCGGTATGAAGAACATTAGCTTGTTCATTTACTTTATTTGGTATTTTTTACTTATCTTATTTTGCACTTATTTCAAGGACCTCTTGATGATGCCTAAACAAAACAGGTTTAGAGAGAAAGGAATGGGGCGATGATCATCATATTTTTTAGTTGCTATGCTTGTGGGATATACTTGTAAAATAACTTAGTCATGCATATTTTGTTTGGATTGTAGGGATGACATTCTAGATATCTTGTTGACCACATAGGAAAGCTTGCTTTTCTATGTTTTGGTATGAGATGTTTAGAATGTTTGAACTACATCTTGAATAAAGTATGTATGTTAAGTGTGAACAAGAATACTTTTATTTGTTTGACGAGTCAAGTTCCATCACACTAGGTACCATTCCATCCTCGTCCTTTATACCTTGATGCATCGTACCTATGTGTGTTATCAAACATAATGCAATTGACCCTTTGAAGATCCCAATTCCTAGCAATGCAAATCGCCATCACCATCATAACTAATTCATTAATTCTAGAAATCTTCTATCTTCTTTTCACACTAACATGGTATCATACTAGTAATCAAACCATTTCCCATGCATACACCTTGCATCCACATCATCATTAGCATAAAAACATTGCATCATATCATTATTTTAAGTTACGAGGAATAATATAAAGTTGTTATTCTAAAACCATCTTGAGAAGAGTGGTGCATCATACATAATCATTTACATCCACTACCATTAGCATATCATTACATCACTATAACATGGAAAATACACAAAAGAAAATGCATCCATTACATACATTGCATCACATAAGCATGAGAATAGAAAAACATCTCATAGCATCATACATTGGCATGTCATACATCTGCATGTGCATCATACGTATCATAAAGGGTGAATCATCTCATATATATCATCAAAAAATACTGTTATGATACAAATCAGATCAAGTGTACATCAAATACATGGTACAATAGGGCCAAATTAATACAGTCTACATATCAATAATGAAACAAACTATCATGTGATCAAAGGGGGGGTGACCCTGTTGGTTGTTGCCCTCCCCATCCTATCTCTCACCATGGGCCTCTATTGGTCGCCTCCCTATCTGCTGGGAAAAGTTTGGCACTTTGCTGCCTGATGGTTCTACCTATCGGTAATGCTTCCAATAGTACTTGGCCTCTCTGACGGCCTCTCTGTACTCCTGAATATCTACTGATCGACCCCAGGATGTGAAGGTTGCGCTCTCTAGCTACCACAGTCGGCCAATCTCATGATCCCTCTCGGATTGTGCCAGGTCTCTCTCCACTATAACTATAGAAACCTGCTATCAAGCCTCATCTCGCTCATCTGTTAGAACCTATACCTGGCCCTGTAACTGTTGAATCAATGTGTCACAAGGATTTGGTTGGCCCATTGGTTGTCTCGTTGGTTGTACTGCTAGCTGTACTATTGGTTGTTGTTGTGCTAGCACATGGGGCTACCCATCTTGTCCTTCTGCATGATATGTGGGATCCCTCAGAGGTGACTACTGAGGAGGTGGTACACCTCCCCGACCCCTGCTTGCTGACCTACCTCTCAACCTGTGACGTGGGAGCACAGTCCCGGGAACTATCAGTCTCATTAGCGGCTTGAACCATGCTCTGTACACTAGAGTCACCCCTGCATCTACTGGCCCCTAATCATATGCCCATGGCCAGGCCATCAACTACCTAAAGGAGGTCACTACCTTGTCTGTTGGAATGGGCGAGCCCCATGCTGTCTCCCTGGCCGTACGAGCAAAGATGGCCATATACTGAGCATCGGGTATATCTCGCACCTCCCCAAACTGCCTGGCCACTCTGTCTAGAAGGTACCTCTCTACCATGGAATGCTCTCAACCCTACATGAATATGTCCTAATCAGCAAAGAAGAGCTGCTCTACATCATCCATCCACAGGCCAATACCCATATATGGTCTCTAAATGAATACTATCATCTCATCCAGAACCCGCCACCAATGGGCTATGCCATTTGTGTCCATATGGGTAAAGTGAAACTCTGCCCCACCATACAGCCATACAACAGGATCATCAATATCTATAACAACTGGAATGACAACTGGGCAAAGCACTGAAATCTGCTCAAATACCCAAATATGCAGAAGAGTCAATCTAGCCCCAAGAGCCCGACCCTCTAAGTAAGCAAACTCATGCAGGTTCTGGTACAAGGAGGCCAACAATACTCGTCCCCAAACAAAGCACACTCAGTGAGCGCACATCTACTGCCATGCTAGTCCCCAACTTGGACTAAAATATTTGCCACATCGATCAAGAGCTACGAGGCCAGAAATAATGGCGGCCACAATTAGATTGTACGTAGGGGCTATACTTCGGTACCTCTCCAAATCTATCTGACCATCACAGAGCATGAGCTTGTCCACACCCATGACACCGAAGCAGGCATCCCTCCCCTCCTCCAAATCATAAATCACTCACTCTCCATGAATGGGTAATCACAAGATGAACCAGACATCCTCCAAAGTAATGGTAGCCTCACCAATGGGAAGATGAAAAGATGATGTCTTGCTATGCCACCGCTCGACCAAGGCATGCAACATACCTAGATGCGCTCGAACAGGAGGAACATAGGCAACGAACCACAAGCTGATCATCCCAAGCTACTCCTGAAGGAATATATGCATACCCTGTAGTCTCTCAAGTACGAGCCATCGATTCTCTCTCGAATGGATGACCTCATGTCTCTCATGTGCAAGGAAAAGTATCGCGTTAGCTTCCCTAGAAAAATCTCTTGTTCGTACTACCTTTGGCTTTTGAAACAGCAAAAGTGGCGCTATTTGCAAAAGCGGCGCAGTTTGCAAAAGCGGTGTAGTTTTTAAGTTCCAAACTGTGCCGCACGACAGACATAGATACCAAAAAGTTTCCAAATTGTGTCGCGTGGCAAACATAGATAACGAATTACACAAATTGGCCTGTGCATCACTGTTTGAGCGGGTGGCCAACTTTACCAAGTGAAAATCCCTAGTTGACAAACTGGCTCGCGCGGCACTCTATGCACACGTGGTCCTATATAGGACCGTGCAGGCCTATTTTTAACTTTTCCATGGCACAATATCGTGTTGCGCCAACTCGACCGTACCTTAACCTTAATAAATGCATGAAAAATGAGAAAAGTAGAAGTGGGGTAGGGGTACATACCACGGGTCCTGCAGTGACTGGTAGCTGATATACTCGTACCTGCTCCGAGACGTGTAGGGAAAGCTCTCATTGCACTAGTTTCTCTAAGACTCAGAGCTCAAGTGTCAAATTTTTCAAGGTTAAGATTGCAAATGCATTGAAAGTGACCCCTCAAGGTCTATTTAAGCCTAAAAATTAGGGTTTTTTGACCTAATTTAACATTCTAGAGAGGGTTTTGGTCCCTCGAACTCATTTTCGTCCAACCAAGAGGCATTATGCATCCCTTTTGTCATTTTAATCCATTTTTCTAGCATTCTGGGGCATTTCTGGCTTGTCAGGCACCTTGTCATCTTTTTCGCGAGATCATCCAAAAAATGAAAAAATTTCATCTGATCTCTCGAGGGGCCAATATCCTGCAATATCCTTCTGCTGGGGCAATAGTGGGGCATCTAAAAAAATTCAAGAAAATCCTAGACCTTCGATCACAACATTTTATTCTTTGAATCAATGTAATAAGTACATTGCTTCAAAGAGGGGCAAAATGTAGACATGGAAAATGTACATATTCATTTTGGCACACCTAATCTCAATTACTAACAATATTTCCTCTTAAATCACACTCTCAGCATCTCATCACATTCCATCTCTTAATTTAATAAATCAATATTTACTGGATTAAGTCTATCACCTCCTTTGATTAAATTAATCAATTTAATTTAATTAACCTTACATCCCTGTTTGATTAAATAAATCATTTTAGTTAATTAGAATCTCTAAATTCCTCTTATTAAAATGAATAAATTAAACTTTATTTGATTTAATCCAACACGTTCCCTCTAGATTAAATAAATCAAATCATTTATTTAATTAAATCATTTTTTCTCAATTCTTGACTTAAAATTTATTCATAAAATTAAGTCTAAATTCTCACATCACTAATTCTTCATTAATTTAATCAAAACCATGATTAAGTTAATCCCTTTCACTAAAATTCTCTAGAGAATGCAAGTTGCACAATAAATCAAATACTTTGATTTATTAATTCATCTATTTTCCCTCACAATGCATCAAAAGGGAATATTCTCTCATTTGAAGTCAAAAAGCCAAGTGGACTTAGTCCTTCCAACAAGGAATTTAAGACCTCTTACATGTCCTTTTCCTTGAGCCAAGTGACATTAACTTCATTTCTTTTCCCTCTTCAACAAGTCAACTCACAATTTCAAATTCAAATTTATGCATTTATCATGCACATTGGCCAAAATGAGTTCATTCCTCCTCCAACCACATGTGGACAAGTGGCACAATTCCATTGGATTATCCTTTGTCCCACATTGCTCAATATTACTCACTTCTTCTAAATTGAAGTCTATAAATTGGAGACTCCTCTCCTTACTTATCATCCACAATCCACATGCAAAGTTACTCTCTCCAATTGAGAACTAATTTTTCTTATCATATCCAAGTATTCACCATATTTCACATCTTTTATCAATGTTATGCTCAAATCTTTTTGGAGATTTGACCATTTCTAGATTCATCTTCATTGCAACCTAGGAATTGGGAAAGGGCCAATTGCAACACTCCATTGGAACCAATTCCCCCATGGGATCATCACTCTATTGGCTAGATTAGGATTTACTTTCATGTTAATTTAGTTTGTTCTTTATTTCCTAATAGTTAGTTTGAATAGATGGATTTCATGGGGAATACCTCACTCTTTGCATGCATTTGAACTAACATCTAATCGTGTTTGTTGTCTTTGTGCATTTGCAGGTTTAGGGGTTCACAATCTCATACATTGTAACTTTAACAAATATATTCTCCTAAGTGATACTTAATAGATGAAAAAGTTAAAGATTCAGCTAACCTTTGCAACATTTAGCAATCTAAAGCATTAGAATATGGTAGGACATCATTTAAACATACATTCCAAACAAAAACTAAAGATTTAATTTGATTTTGAATGTAGTTGTTGTGAAAGACTAGGAATATGTAGCATATACATATGTTGTAGTGAGTCATGCCTTATTAAGAGGTATGGAGTCTTAAAACATGCAATTGAAAACATATAATAGTGTTCTATATATCATAAAAAATCTATTTAATTATGTATTACAACATTAAATATAAATATAAACCAATCATACTTAATGATCCTTGCATACATTCACATAAACCTTCATTCTTGTTAAAGAAAATTTAACTCATTCTTTGAACAAGTGCATTAACAATGAACAAACATTCAGAGGAAAGAAAACGAAGATGAATTGGATGATATTTTATTTCATTCATAATTCATGTGAACTATACAATGGATAACACTACCTTTGGAAATATTCCATTTAAATTCCCAAAATGACAGTACTTGTTATATAACATTATCAATCAAAAGACTCAAAACTTCAAAAACTAGAAAAAGACTTTAGAGAAAATAGTATATGCACTCTATATTATTATAGCTCTTCAAAATCAATCAAAAACAACCCTTGTAAATGGAATTGAATTCCCTTTTATAAAATAAGGAATCACCAAGCTTCAAGCCATTACACATGTCAGATTTTCATTTTGCATACAATTATATTTCAAAATTACAAGAGTAACTACAAGCTCATGTATAGAAAATTTTGAATGCAAGGTAGTTTATAAAATTGTTACATCCATGATGCTTTCCCAAAATATCTGAAATGGTTAGTTGATTCCTTTTTCACTTCCTTTCTTCATTCTTCTCATTGTGGACTAGGGAAAGTTGAGCTGGCAAGCAAATACAAAATCTTGGTGTAGAAGATGACAAAATAACTTTTTTGATGCCCTTGAAAACTTTCAAGACCATTTAATGTGTCAAAATAAACCAAAATTGATGTCACATCACCATTGGAAAAGATTACAAATTAGGAATATTATTATACTTATTATTCCAAGTATTATAGCCCTCTTTTATAGGCCAATTGAATGCCATGAATTCATCCAGATTTGTCCTATAGGGACCATAATTTTTCATTATTTAATTGGCATCCTTGTCAAACTCCTCCATAAATTCATTGGTGATTGACAACGTATTCATACTATCCTTTAACATTGCTATTTTGACATCTCCTTCTTCACAAATCAGCCATATGTGCACTCCATTGATCATAAGTCTTGAAAATCCCATCACCATTAAGAATGTCTCGTAGGAGGCCAAGATCACTCTCATCAAAAAATTTGAGCAATTCGCTGATCCTTTTCTCTAATGGATCTACTAATCCTTGGTTTTCAATAATTTCCTTTACATCTTTGTAGGTTGGAGAAATTTGTAGTGGTTTATTCTTATCATGTGTGGATCCTATAACCATATTCTATAATACACCCAGTATAGGAACCCGTGTTTTCATTAATGGGATAGTAATTGATCTATCCTTTTCAAACATACTTATTAAACTGAGCATTAATGAATAATTATAGTGAAAACTTTTCACTCTTTTTATCTCCTTTGATAAACAATGTTCTAAAACATTAAAAATAATAAAAATATTGTTGTCACTGTATAATGCAAACAATTCTTCATATACCTCCAGTTGTTGAATCAACTCTTCTCTACTTATTTTATTTGGTGAGCTGCAAGTAATGTTCTTGGGCCCAATTATGCTAACCATATGTTTTCTTCATTATACACCACCATTTCAAGAAAGGTTGGTGGAGGTGATTGTAAAAGAGGGGTTGAATGAACAAGAGGGGCTGGTGGAGAGGCTAAAACATCTTGTCACACTTGTGGCATTGGTTTCCCTACCTATATTGCCTACAACTGTTCTTGTAGCATCTTGTTCTAAAGCTCCGATTCTCTTATTATTTTCCCATCTTTATAGTACTCAATCACCAAGTCATTGTACTTTTTATTTTCATCTTCATACTCTTTCTATAAAGAATCCACAGTGGCCAAAGTAAATTGTGCAACATTCACTACCATTATTGCTTCTTCAAATAGTAGGGTATCAAAAACTCTTTTTATGATCAACCCACACCTTAAATCTATAGATGGTTCTACAACACCAAACTTGTCTTTGTTTGGGGCCAGTTCCCAGATTCCCAAAGTTTTCCAATCAAGACTAAATACTAGCCCTTGTAGTGCACATACTGCATCATCATTTGTCTCAAAAATCTTTGAACCTTTCCTCCCAACTATATCAAATTCTATAGATGATGTCATATCCCATTCTGACAATAGAAAAATTCCACTTTTCCTCACAAGTTCTTTGCCCTCAGCAGGTGTCATTTCCTTGTATTTTTCTCAAGTTTTTACCAAAAATCTCGAGGAAATCACTTCCCTAGGCAATTCTGGAGACTCAATCATTCCCAATTGCACCTTCTCATTATATTCATCTCTTTTCACTCCACAAATTCTTCTCCCTTACATCATCAATATTGTCAATTCCTATTAGAACAACCTTTCTTAACCTTAATTGTTTCATTAGCAAGTTTACCTCCCTAGGGGGTGATGGTATGTTCTACATAATTTTATCTATTGTTACAAAAACTTCCTCATCTCATTCAAGGGAGTAATCACTAACCCCATTGATGCAACATTTCTCTTATTAGGTGAGAGATCTCTTTGAGGTGAATCCAATTCAATAAAATTTTGAGAAGGGGGTGGATCTAAAATTGGAGCTGTAGATGGTGGTGTTTGTTGTATTGGGGAGGGGGCTCTAGACTCCTCAGAATGAGTGGGAGTAGAAATAATGTCTTTCTTTCTCACAACCTCATTTTTCTCTCTCCTAAAGAAAACCTGAATTATTACCTCATGAGTGAGGTGAATAGTTTTTACACTAGTGTGTGACATTACAACCCAGACATTGGGGTCATAATTTGGAGCCACAACTTTTAGAAGGTCAATGTCTAGGTAAACATTCAAAATAGCCAATTTCCCCATATCAAGTCTCCATCGATTATATGTAGGGACCTTAGCAAACCTCTTCCTAAACTAGTATTTGAATTATCCCATCCGATGATTGGGATAGTAGCTTCCCTAATGGCATGTTGTCTATCTATGAGACCCGTGTCTATCCTAGGGCCTTGAAACATAACCTTTCCATCCATTTTATTCATTGTTACATTTGAATCCTTCAATTGATCCAATATATCATCATTGAGGCCCCTCTTGGGAGCGGAACTAGAAGCCTCGGCCTTTTCGGGTGCCATTCTCATAATGTTAACAAATTGGTGTTTTCTAAGGCTTCAATTTAGGGTTTCTAGTGAGGTAATTTAGGTGTCCTAAAAATCACATGTAAACTAGGGAAAATTCAAAGTAGTTTGATGATAATTCAATGAACTAAAAATATTAAAATAAATGTAAATTGCAATAGTCAGCTCAGAAATGGAGAATGCACATAAATTCGATTGAAATTGGGTATACAGGATGAAATTTGAGCGAATCAGATCAAGTCAAATGAGTTTGAAAATTTTGACTCAACTTATCTTCAACGTCGAACCAATGAGATTATTCCATGTGAGATTCCCTGCATCATCCCCCTATGCTCCACCATTGACCTTTGGAAGCTTCAAAAGTGGTACATGTCACTCACCCATTACATCACATGAGTCTGTTAGGAAACAAATTGATGGGTGTGGGCTGAGGGGCAGCTCAAATTAAATGCATATGCTCAAACTTGCACACATTTTAATCTCCCAAGCTTACACCCACACTTATAAAATTTTCAGCACATGTGTTAAACCTTGACAAGATGGATGGTCAAGATTAAAACATCTTAACACCTTTTTTGACTATAAAGCATCGGGTCCCTTTAGTAGCACACTTTTTAACCATCCATAAGTTTTTATGAAATATTTGGAAAAATATGTCACTTTATTATATATTTCATGTTGATGAATGTTTTTGCACTACACAACATAGATAAAACAAGGATTTTCTATCTCTCTTGAAAGTTAACTCTCTTTAAATAAACTTTAGAAAATAACCCCAAGTTCTCTAAGGACAAGTCTTGAAAATGTGGGAAACAACTTAGTGATGATGTGATTTGTTGGTAATCATATAAGGGTAAGTGCATGGATCTGTGACATAATTTTGGTGCCAAATTTCAAGAAAAACCCATAACAAGCCATATTGTGCTTGCCAAATGGGTCTTTTCATTTGGCTAGTGCCAAATTTGGTGGTCACCAAATGTCATTCATGACTTTTGGAATTTATTTTCAAAACTCTTTCATTTTCTCTTTCTTTGCCAGGGAGACTATATACATGAAATAAGTTGATATTTTCATATGGACATTTACTTTCTTATACTTTAAGTTATATTTCATGTATATAGGCAATATGTTTGAGAGTGGTTTCAAATCTCTAGGAGTTATAATAAAAAAAATAGTTTTTGGAAGATCTTAAAAATTTCAAACTTAATCCAATTTCAGTATTCAACATGTCAAATTGCAATAATCAAGAGCTCAAATTTTAGTAGTCAGCAAGTTGTATCATCTTTCTCTCTCTCTCCAATCCCTCTCTCTCCCTTCCTCCCTCTAACCCCTCTCTCTCTCTCACCCCTCTATCTCCTCCCTACATCTACTTCCCTCCCTCCCCTCTCTAGTTATCTCAATCTCTTCTCTCTCTCTATAATCTCCTTCCCTCTCTACTTATCTTTATCTCCCCTCTCTCTCTTTACCTACCTCTCCCTCCATCACTTTGTATCTCACCTATGTCTCCCTCCCTACCTTTTTCCCCCTCTACTCTCTATATCTCCTCTCCCTCCCTCTACCTACATCTCTCTCTCACTCTCTATCCCTCTCTATCCCTCTCTTCCCCCTTTTTCTCTCTAAATCTATCCTCTCTATCTCATAATTATCTCTCCCTCCCTCTCACTCTCTCTATCTCTCACTCTATCACAGACAAACCTCTATCTCCCTCCCTAACACTCCCTCCCTCGTCCCCTCTCTACTTCTCTCTATCTTTGTTATCCCTCCCTCTCTCAACCTCACCCTCCCTCTCTCCTCCCAATATCTCTCACTATTATCCCTCCCTCCCTCCCTCCCTCCCCCCTCTTTCTCTCTCAATTTCTCATTTTCTCTATCTCACCATTCTCTCTCTCTCACTCTCACACAAACCTCTATCTCCCTCCCTACCTCTCCCTCCCTCCCTCCTGTCTCCACTCTCTATATCGCCTCTCTCTTTCCCTCTCTATACCTACCTATCCCTCCATAACCCTCTCTACATCCCTCTCTATCTCACCTATGTATCCTTCCCTACCTCTTCCACTCTCTACTATATATATTTCCTATCCCTTCCTCTACCTATATCTCTCTATCTCTCCATCCCTCTCTTTCTCTCACTCTATCCTTCTCTCTATCTCACCATTATCTCTGTCCCTACCTCTCACTCCCTCCTCTCAAAATCACCATTCTCTATATCTCTCACTTTCCTTCTTTACCTCTCACTCTCTCCTCTCTAAATAACCATTATCTCTCTATCCCACTTTCCCTCATTCCCTCTCTCTATCCCACCTATCCCTTTCTACCTCTCCCTCCCTCCAACCTCCCTCTCTCTTTATTTGTATTTCTCATTCTATCCTTACCTCTCGACTCTCTATCTCACCACTCCCTCTCCATCTCACTCCCCCTCCTTCCATCTCTCCCTCCTATCCCTCCCTCTTGCCTTCCCTCTCTACCTACCTCTCCCTCCACTACCTACCACTCTTTCTCTCCCTCCCCCCTCTTTATATCTTACTTTCTCCTTCCCTCTCTATCTCTCCCCCTTCCCTCTCTAATCTATTTCTCTCTCCTCCTTCCTCTCTCCTCTTCCTCTCTCCCCTCATTTTATCTCCTCTCACTCTCTCTCCCTCTCACAAAATCACCTCTATCTCCTCCTTTCCTCTCCCTCCATCCCTCCACTCTCTACTCTCTATCTATCATCTCTCTCTACATATCCTTCCCTCTCTATTTATCTTTATCTCTCCTCTCCCTCCATCACTCTATATCTCAACTTTTTCTCCTCCCTACTTGTCCCTCCCTCCCCTTTCTAGTTTTCTCTCTCTCCTCTCTCTATGTCTCCTTTCCTCTCTACCTAGATTTATCTCCCCTCTCCCTTTATCACTTTGTATCTCACATATGTTTCCCTACCTACATAGGACTGAGGGATTAAGGGTTGGGGGTTTAATGTATAGGGTAGAGAGTAGAGGGTAAAGGGTATAGGGTTTAAGGGTGGAGGGTTGACAATTTAAGGTTGAGGGTAGAGGGTATAGGGTTGAGGGTGCAATGTATAGGGTAGATAGTATAGGGGTTTAGGGATTATGGTTTAAGGGTTGAGGGTTGAGGGTTGAGGGTTGAGGGTTGAGGGTCGAGGGTTTAAGGGTTGAGGATTCAAGGATTAGGGTAGATATTTTACTTGATTTTAAGGGTTTAAGGGTTGAGGGTATAGGCTTGAGGGTAGAGGGTATTGGGTTGAAGGTAGAGGGTAGAGGATTTAAGGGTTTTGGGTTTAAGGGTTAAGGGTTAAGGGTTAAGGGTTAAGGGTCAAGGGTCAAGGGTTAAGGGTTAAGGGTTAAGGGTTAAGGATTAAGGGTTTAGGGTTTAGGGTTTAGGGTTTATGGTTTAGGGTTGAGTGTTTAAGGTTTTAAGGGTTAAGGGTATAGGGTAGAGAGGTAGGGATGGAGGGAGGGAGATATGGAGGGATAAGTGAGATAGATATAAGTAGAGAAGAGGAGGGGGGATAGAGATAGATGATGGTTGAGGATCCAATGTATAGGGTAGAGGGTTATGGGTAGAAGAGAGAGAGATAAAGGGAGTGACTGAGTGACTGAGAGATACCTGACAGAGGGAGAGGGGGTAGTAGGGAGAGACTTGAGAGAGAGGGAGAGAGGGATGGAGGGTTAAGAGTAGAGGGTAGAGGGTTTAAGGGATAAGGGTGTAGGGCTTATATTTAAGGGTAGAGGGGAGAAAGATAGAGTGAGTGACTGAATGAGAGAGAGAAACCTGAGAGAGGGTTGAGAAAGAGAGAGGGAGGGAGTGGGAGAGAGATATAGGGAGGGAGGGTTAAGGGTAGATTGTAGAGGGTTTAGGGTAGAGGGGAGATATATAGAGGGAGTGAGTGAGTGAGAGAGATACTTGAGAGAGGGATAGGGGGTAGGAGGGAGATACTTGAGAGAGAGAGAGAGATGGATGGAGTGGGAGAGAGATAGAGGGAGGCAGGTTTAAGGGTAGAGGGTAGAGGGTAGATGGTTTAAGGTTTTAGGGTTTAGGCTTAAGGGTATATGGGAGAGAGATAGAGACCTAAGAGAGGGAGAAGGAGTATGAGGGAGAGGGATGAGATAGAGAGGGAGGGAGGGAGTGGGAGAGAGATAGAGGGAGGTAGGGTAATGGGTTTAAGGGTAGAGAGTTAACCATTAAGGGTAGAGGGGAGAGAGATAGAGGAAGTGAGTGAGAGAGAGAGACCTAAGATAGGTAGATGGGGTAGGAAGGAGATACTTGAGAGAGAGAGAGGGAGGGATTGGGAGATATATAGAGGGGGGGAGGGTTAAGGGTAGGTGGTAGAGGGTTTAAGGATTAGGGTTTTAGGTTTAAGGGTAGAGGGGACAGAGATAGAGGGAGTGACTAAGAGAGAGATATCTAAGAGAGGGAGAGGGGGTAGGAGGGAGAGATTTGAGAGAGAGAGGGAGTGGGAGAGATAGAGGGTAGTGGGTTAAGGGTGGAGGGTAGATGGTTTAAGGGTTTAAGGGATAAGGGTTAAGGGTAGAGGGTTAAGGGTAGAGGGGAGAGAGAGAGGAGTGAGAGAGAGACCTAAGAGAGGGAGAGGGGTTAGGAGGGAGAAATTTGAGAGAGAGCAATAGAAAGAGAGAGATGGAGGGAGTGGAAGAGAGAATGAGGGTTAAGGGTAGAGGGTAGAGTGTTTAAGGGTTTAGGATTTAAGGGTTAAGGGTTTACGGTTTAGGGTTAAGGGTAGATGGGAGAGAGAGAGAGAGGGATTGAGTGGGAGATAGCTAAAGGGTATATGGTTAAATTTATATGGTAGAGGGTAGAGGGGATAGAGATAGGAGTGAGTGAATGAGAGAGAGACCTGAGAGAGAGGGGGCAGGAGAGAGAGACTTGAGAGATAGAGAGAGAGGGAGGGAGGGAGTTGGAGATAGATAGAGGGTAGCAAAGGGTTTAAGGGGTTTAGGGCTTAAGGGGTTAAGGTTTTATGGTTAAGGGTAGAGGCAAGATAAAAAAAGGGAGTGACTTGAGAGAGGGAGTGAGGGTATGAGGGAGAGACTTGAGATAGAGAGCGGAGAGGGAGTTGGAGAGAGATAGAGAGAGAGGGTAGGTGTTTAAGGGTTAAGGGTTTAGGGTTTAGGGTTAAGGGTTAGGGGAGAGAGATAGAGAGTGTAAGAGAGAGAGAGGGAGGAGTGGGAGATAGATAGAGGGTAGAGGGTTAAGGGTATATGGGAGAGAGGTAAAAGGAGTGAGTGAGTGAGAGAGAGACCTGAGAGAGGGAGAGGGGGTAGGAGGGAGATACTTGAGAGAGAGAGAGAGGTGGAGAGAGTGTGAGATAGATAGAGGGTAGAGGGTTAAGGGTACATGGTAGATGGTTTAAGGGTTTAGGGTTTAAAGGATATAGGGTTAAGGGTATATGGGAGATATATAGAGGGAGTGATTGAGAGAGAGAGAGAGAGAGAGGGTAGGAGGGAGTCTGAGAGAGGGGGAGAGTCTTATATCTTCCTCACTCCCTCTCTCTCTCAAGTATCTCCCTCCTACCCCCTCTCCCTCTCTCAGGTCTCTCTCTCTCACTAAATCTTATCTCTCTCCCCTCTACCCTTAACCCTTAAACCCTATACCTTATAACATTAACCCTCTACCCTCTATCTCTCTCCCACTCCCTCTCTCTCTCAAATCTCTCCCTCCTAACCCCTCTCCATATCTTAGGTCTCTCTCTCTAATTCACTCCCTCTATATCTCTCCCTTCTACCCTTAACCCTAAACCTTTAACCCTTAACCCCTAACCCTTAAACACTAAACCCTCTACCCTCTACCCTTAACCCTACCTCCCTCTATCTCTCTAAATTCTCTCCCTCCTACCACATCTCCATCTCTTAGGTCTCTCTCACTCACTCACTCACTCTATCTATCTCTCTCCCCTCTACCCTTAACCCTTAAACCCTTAACCCTCTACCCTTAACCCTTAAACCCTCTACCCTTTACCCTATACCCTTAACCCTCCCTACATCTATCTCTCTCCCACTCCCTCCCTTCCTCTCTCTCTCTCTCAACCCTCTCCCTCCTACCCCTCTCCCTCTCTTAGTTCTATCTCTTAGTCACTCCCTCTATCTCTCTCTCCTCTACCCTTAATCGTAAACCCCGAACCCTTAAACCCTCTACACTCTACCCTTAACCATGACTCCCTCTATCTCTCTCCTCTCCACCCTAAACCCTCTACCCTCTACCCTTAACCCTTAAACCCTAAATCCTTAAACCCTTAACCCTCTACCCTTAACCCTAAGCCCTTAAACTCTCTACCCTATACCCTTAACCCGCCCTCCCTCTCTCTATTTGAACCCTCTCCCTCCTACCCCCTCTCCCTCTCTTAGGTCTCTCTCTCAGTCACTCCCTCTATCTCTCCCCCCTCTACCCTTAATGATAAACCCTAAACACTTAACCCTTAAACCATCTACCATCTACCCTTAACCCTCCCTCCCTATATCTCTCCCACTCCCTCACTCTCTCTCTCTCAAGTCTCTCCCTCCTGCCCCCTCTCCATCTCTTAGGTCTCTCTCTCACTCACTAACTCCCTATATCTCTCCCCTCTACCCTTAACCTTGTATCCTATACATTGGATTCTTAACTCTCATATATCTTTGTCCCTCCCTCCTCTTCTCTAATTTCTATATAAATTATCCCTCCATCCCTCCCTCCCTCCCTACCCTGATCCCTCAACCCTATACCCTCAACCATTAAACCCTTAAACACTCAACCCTAAACCCTAAACCCTTAACCCTTAACCCTTAACACTTAAACCCTATACCCTTAAACTCTCTACCCTCTACCCTCTACCCTCAACCCAATACCCTAAACCCTCAACCCTTAAACCCAATTAAACTATCTACCCTAATCCCTTGACCCTCAACCCTTAATTCCTCAACCCTCAACCCCTATACCCTCTACCCTATACATTGAACCCTCAACACTAATCCATCAACCCTCTACCCTCTACCCTATACATTGAACCCTCAACCCTAATCCCTCAACCATCTACCCTCAACCTTAAACCCTCAACCCTCAAACCTTAAACCCTCTACCCTCTACCCTCTACACTCTACCCTATATAAGAACTTAAATGTTTATTTCATGTATATAGTCTCCCTAGCAAAGAAAGAGAAAATGAAAGAGTTTAGAAAAATGCATTCCAAAAGTCATGAATGACATTTTTTGAGCACCAAATTTGGCACTAGCCAAATGAAACAACCCATTTAGTAAGTGCCAAATTTGGCGCTCGCCAAATAGGTTTCATTGGGAAATACCAACACAATGGGTCAGATTTTGCATTGGGCATCTGACCCAAAGGTTTGGACAGCCATTTCATGCAAAAGACGTGATTTTTTGAAAGGGTGCCAAATTTCTTCATATTTTCGGCTGTGCTCCCCATCTCATTTGCATGTATTTCAATGCAATTTTATTAAAAAAATGTGATAACATTAAACTCTCTCTTAGCTATCTAATATATAATTCTTTTTTTGTTTTTGATTTAGTTAAGGTTTTGATCCATGGATTCTATTGTAAATGCCTTTGTTTTTTGTCAAAAATAATATGTGCTAGTTTTGGGATAGATTTTTACTCATTCATTGAAACGTGAAACAAATTAAGTTTTTTGAAACTAGACTCCATTCTACACTTGATGAAAAAAAAAAAAAATCGATTAGTTTTCAAAAAATTTAGGGGGGAGCATGGTCAAATTTCAACTTTTCAGGATGTGTCCACTTTGAAAATTCATAAAATATTATATATTTATTAAAAAAATTATTTGAAAAAATGAGGATAAACTACATGGTGTTAGCTAATTTCTCAGTATTGGCATATTTGAAATTCTAAAAATAAGTTAATCGAAAAGGGGGGGGCCTCAAGTGCTATGCTATTTTTTTTTTTAAAAAACAAGACTTTCCAGCCCCTTTCTTAATCTTCATTAATTTCAAAAAAAAATAGTAGCTTAGAAACTAGACTCGGAGTACTTCAACTTTTATTCTTGTTGCATCTTGAAATTTTGAGCGTAACTATCTTCATTTTCTCGTGCAAATCATATTTTGCTGATTTCATTAAAAAAAATGGCATCTTACGAGCCAAAATTGTGTCACAGATCCATGCATTTACTCGTAAGGGGCCTTATAGTTCAACAATGTTGGAAATATTTAAACACAAATGAGGTTTTGTAAAATCTTGAAATGTGTGTGCAGACCTCAACTATAATTTCCAAATCTAAAAATGACTTTTCATTAGATGTGGTAATGTGGTGGTGTTGGTTCAATTCTAAACTAATTCAAAGAAAGATCAAAAGGTATAGGGTAGAGAGAGAGATCCTAATGCAACACCTAAGATTAATCACAATAATGGCTAATGTTGTAGACGAAAAAATCCCCATGAAACCCATTTCTACTTAACCAGGATTGGATCCACAATATCACAAAAAATGGTGCAATTTTCAAAGGAAACTGGAATATTTTTAGGCCATGAACATTCATACATATACCCAATTGTTGGCGCAACATGAACAAACATTCACAATTGAACTAAGTGTAATATCTGGATTAGAATAACTTTGCACAATAATTTACCATAGACAAACTACAAAAATTATGAGCAGTAGATTCATCTAGACATCATTAACATTTCACCATTATTATGAAACAATTGAAGCTAACATTGAGAATCAAAAATAGGAAACCATAAAACTATCGATCTCAACACATAAAATAAATGACCTATCTACATTAATTTCTCTAGCATTTGTTTAACAATCTCCAGTTCTTCCTTTCCTATACCTAACCTGGGCACTAACTAACTTACTAACTAGTTCTAAATTTCCTAAAAAATATCTCCTTACAAGTGAGCAGGCACCAGCCTTTTATAGATATTACATTTCAAATCAACGACCAAGATTGAACCTGATTCAAGGGCCTAGATTACATCAGTATTTAATTTTTGAAGTACATTGAATTTTGGAAATGCATGCCTCATATACATCCAATTAGTTAATTCTATTACAAATTTTTCCCATAGAGAACAAATATCCCCTTCCTCGATTTTGGTGATCAACTCTTTATTGGAGAAGTGAAAACAACATCCTTTATAGTCCTCTTTAAAATCACCTTTCCAACTAGTAGGCACAAATTCTCATGTAGATTTGCATTAAATATAGATATTTTCCATAGTGAAATTTCACGAATCCATATCCATGTTCATCTTGTCCTTTTGATTACTCCTCCCTCCAATATATGACACAGTTTCATATGTTGGTCCTTTACGAAATTGATCTTTTATCCCTCCAAGTATCATGAAAAGTACCTATGTCACAAAATATCATGATTTAAACCTCTAGAAATATTAAAATTTATCAATTCAAAGTCCATAAAGAAAATTGCATTTTTTGAAACACTTTCCATTTTTTGCAAATTTTCCATTTCGAAAAACTTTCCTATTTTGGAGAAAATATCAATTTTGGAAAAAATTGCATTTCAAGAAAAATATGCATTTCTTGAAAATAAAAAATCTATTTCAGTAAAAATTAAAACCATTTTGGGAAAATTTCCTTTTTTGGAAAAATTTCCATTTCAGGATAGTTTCCTTTTTCAAAAAAATTCCTTTTCAAGAAAATTTCCATTTCGGGAAACTTTCCTTCTCGAGAAATTAAATTTTGAGGGGATTTCACTTTTGAGGGTCAGAGCAATGTGGAAGCCGGAGGGTTCAGCACTGGTGAACAAATTTTCCACTTTTGGCAAAATTTGACTTTTGCGAGCCGGAGGGTTCAATGCCGGTGAATGAATTTTCTACTTTTCAGGGAATTTGACTTTTGCAAGCCAAAGCAATGTGGAAGCTGGGGGGTTTGGTGCTAGTGAAGGAATTTTCTACTTTTGAGGGAATTTGACTTTTGTGGGCTAGAGCAATGTGAAAGCCAAAGGGTTCGACACTGGTGAACAAATTTTCCAATTTTGAGGGAGTTTGAATTTTTGGGGTCGAAGCAATTTGAGAGTCAGAGGGTTTAGCGTTGGTAAAAAAACATCAAAGACCCCAAATTTTGCATGGCAGCCACCCTCATAATTTTTTTCACAATGCTTCAAAACTTAATTCATTTTGAATCCAACTTATTTAGTTGTTGTAAATATGGTTGTTGTTGCACCAAAAGATCAACCTATTAGTGCCTCATACAATAGTTGGATTTATAGAAGATGCAAGATCCATAGGAGGCGGTTAAACCATGTCATGAAGCCCTAGCGCCATGTTGTCTCATGTCGAGGAGACCAAGGGTGACACCTTGCAACAATCCCCCCAGCGCAAGCGAGGGGTTTGAACCTGTGACCTCAACTCTGATACCAATCGTTGTAAAGACAATTGGAGTTGCACCAAAGGATCAACCTGTTAATGCCCAATACAACTATTGGATTTATACAAGATCTAAGATCCATAGGAGGCGGTTAAACCATGTCATAAAGCTTGAGCGCCACGTTGGCCCATGTCGAGGAGACCAAGGGTGACACCTTGCAACATTAGTCATGTAGAGACCTGGATATTAAAGGCATTAAATGTTCAATACTTCAAGTTTTAAACTATTTCTTGAGTTGTAGAAAACTCGACTTTGAAAACTGGAGGGTCCGATGCCAATCAATAGCATACCCATATAGAATTCCCTTTAAGCCCAAATACTTAACAAATTTTGAGTTTATCCATTTTGGCATGTGAGAAAATGCATAAGAAGAGTTCCTAGAGCTATTTCTTGATGATTTGACCCATTTTAAAAAATGCAAAAAATTGGATTGTGGAAGCTAGTGGGTCTGACACTGACACAAGAGACGTTGACATCTGCATGGCAACTGCCTGCATAAAAATTTCCATAATTTGGCTTGGGTGAATGAAAATTTAGGGGACTTCTAAGCCTCTAAGGAGACATCAAGATTCCATAGACACTTTGAGCATTAGGCCTAAAAGTGAACGAAAATGAGCAAAAACAAACAAGAATGGACCAAGCTAGCGAAAAGCAAAGCAAAAGAGGGGGTCCCTACCTTCAGCATGGAATGTGTGAAAGAAATTCACAATAAATGGTGACTCTATTTAGGAAATTCTCTAGAGCATTTCGATGAGAAACAAGAATCATGAACCCAAAATCTTTGGTTCCAACCTTCACACTAGGTCAGACAGACCAAAACACTTGATCAAAGGATCCAAAACCACTAGTAAATCTAACCTTATGTATGTTGAAGATCCAAGTGTGTGCACATGTATTTATTTCCTTCCCTAAGTGACTACATGAACCTATGCTTTTTCATGTTAAGCTACATCAATGATTCTACATCAAAAGAAACCTAGACATTGCCTCCCTGATAGTCAAGCACCCATAGCCCTAACAAGGTTGTCACTGTGATTATCTTGAACATAGCTCTATTGCCAACCGGGCATCCAGAGCCTCGGTAGAGTTATTTGGATCATCCTGAAAGTTGAACTTCTTTTTTGATTTTCATTGCTTTTCTCTTTTGTTTCTTTTGATATTTTCATTCTTTTCTGTTCATTTCAACTTGTAAGCAATGAAGCTTACAACTAGGGTTGAAAATCACAGTGGTGCTAAAGCAGAACTGTAAGTGTGAATAAGGTATAAATCAATAAAACACTTCTTAATTAAACATTGAATCAAATATTAAGCTAATTAATCAATTGAAAGTGTCTCATTGTCTCCTATCTTCAAATATTTATTAAGTTATGTGCTCTCAGATTTAAATAACACTATAACTATTAAAATGACAATCTAAAGAACAAAATAATGTTGATGCAAATGATGTGAAACTAATATGATAATACTAAATGATAAAAGAAACTAATATAGCATGGATTGACATGAAAACTGATAAATGCAGCTACAGGAGGCAGCCATGATTGTGAAAGCTTGAATGTTGGATGTTGGATGCTTGGATGTTGAATTCTTGATGCTCGATGTTTGATGCTTGATGCTTCATGAATTCCTGTAGAGTAAACTTGATAACCTGAGATCTTTTTCTTGTCTGAATGAAGCTTTATTTATAGATTTCCTAGCTGTAGAAATGCACAGGGATGACAAAGAGAGGCTTGGATTCAATCTGGAGGATTGAATGGTGAGAGATGGAGGAGATTGAGAAGATTTTGGAGATTGTCTCTACCCATGAAAACACTAGGCAAGAGAAGAGGAAATATTGATGGAGGAGGATTGAGAGATAAATTTGCAATTTGTCTCCAATTCTTCCTGTGAACTTTCAATCAATTAATTTTGACATGATTTTGAAATAAATTAGACATAGGATATCTAATTTGATTTGAGGAAATATAGGAATATTTTTTATGCCTTAATTTAAATATATTTGATTTATTTAAAATTAGCTAAAGAGGGATAAATAATTTAATTAAAAAAACTATAGAAGTTGTTTATTAAATTAAACAGAAGAATATGGTAATTAATCAATAAGTGTATCACCTTTATCTAATTAATTTAAGATTGATGTGATAGAATGAAATAGGGAAATTATAATCAAATTAAACAAAGTATTTAATTTGGTTTATTTAATTAAGATTAGAAGAATTTAAATGTGAATGTGAATGTGAACTATATAAATAAATACTTCTATTTATTCAAACAGTAGAGGAAATTACGATAATTAATCAAATAGTTCATATTTAATTAATCGGATTCTCTAGACCAATTTTAGGTGTATACATTTTGCCCCTCTTTAAAGTGATGTTTTTATGCATTGCTTCGAAGAAAATTTTGCTGCTACTGCCAATATCGATGAAAAAAATTCATTGTGCCCCAGACATACCCAAGATATTGAATCTCATATGATTGTCGATAATATTCCCCCTCGGGAGATAAATTAATGATTTGATGATTTGTTAGAATTTTTGAATTTTCATGATGATTTTTTAATGATTTGATAATGATTTGATGAACAAATATTTTATCTCCCAACATTTGATGAAGAAAATATAGCTCGTTTATGAATTTTAATTAATTCCATGAATAAAATTAATTAAAATAAAAGAAAACCCACCAAAATTGCTTTTCAAAAATCTAAGTAAAGTCCAAAAGGTCATTTTCAAAGTCATTTGCACTTTTTGACTTTCAAATTTCTAGTGAGAGAGACATTTCAGCCAGTTGAAGCAAGATACCTACTTGATTCCACACTCATCGTTTTGAGTCTGTGCAATGTCACCAATGGCCAACTGCCTATGGACCTTCAATATGTAACCATAATCCACCTCGAATTTTTATTTTTTTTAATTTTCGTGCTTTTTTAATGCTTCAACATTTTTTCCTTAGTTTAGCGCATCCAAGTTGCGTTGTAGCACTTTACACTCTGGTGTAGCGCTTTCGTAATCTGTTTTAGCACTTTGAGATTTAGCACTTGCATTATTTTCTCTAGTGCTTTCATAGGATAATTTGTACTAGCGCTTTCATGATTTAGCACTTAGGTAGTTATGTTTAGCGCTTCGATGCTAGATCTTAGCTCCTAGAATGTTCTAGCGCTTTGATATGGTAAATTGGTGCATCGATGGTCTATTATAGCACTTATGGTAAAGCAACACTTTGATGTACTGTTTTAGCCCATCGATGCAGTAAAACAACGCTTTGGGTAAAGTAGCACTTTGGATGCCTGTGTTAGCGCATTCATGTGTTGAAATAGCGCTTCTGATAAAATAGCGCTTTGGATGCTTATTTTAGCGCATCTAAATGATAAAGTGGCACTTTTAATTTTTAGCACTTTGGATGCCTATTTTAGCACATCCATGTCAGATTTGCAAATTTTGACATAATTAACTTTGATTTTTTTTCAATTTCGATCATGTCCATTCTATGGTCGGGTATGATTTGATTATCCAAATTCCCTAATGACTGATTTTGATGATTTAATAAGACTTACTCCCATGATAGGTGATAAATAATCCTATTTGTGATGATCCTCATGATAGGCGAGGAATGATTCATATCTGATAAACCTCATGATAGGCGAGATTAGATAATTTTTGTGATAAACCTCATGATAGGTGAGATTTGTTGATGTTTTTTCATGAATTTTGATCAAAAATTCATACCAAAGTTTGATTGGACCTGATAGTAGAAATGACTTTTGATTCTTGACATAGTGCACTGATTTTAAACTATTTATGATGATAGGAGGCTCTAGGTACTCTCCAAATGCAAGAGCGGTTTCCTTGGATTATCGATTTAATTCCTCATCTAACTCCAGATGAGATTCAGATCATAGGTCAATGTGGTCTTACGAGTCTACTTGATATGCCCTAGATTAAGATTAATCGGGGTCTCCTTACTACTTTGGCTGAGAGGTGGCATAGTGCTCATAACACTTTCCATTTACCCACCGGTGAGATGATGGTCACACCTGAGGATGTGTGGCGAATACTGAAGATTCCATTCATGGGAGAGATTGTTGTATACAACTCACATGAGGCTGGTGGGAGAGATGCTCTTCGTAGAGTCTTTCAGGATCAATACATTGTAGGTTTGAGTGTCCGATGGTAGATGATAGCTGATGCATATGCTTCACTACCAGTATTATTATCTGGATTCATTAGAGGTTTTCTTTGTCCTGATCGCAGGTCAAAGGGATTCTCTGTGGGTTGGGGCTAGATTTTTGAGAGCATGGGTTTTCACGGGACAAGATATGCATGGGGGATGTGTATGCTAACACATATCTACCATGATTTACATTCAGTGGTATACTTGGGAGCACATAGCTTATCAATGGGGATGACCTTTTTAGAGGTGTGGGCATGGGAGCATTCTTCCATTGCTCGACCATTTCCAGTTCTTGACAGACCTATAGGTAGACCTTATATTTTTAGGTACAAAGATAGGCTTACCCAGGCTCAGATGGGTAAGTTAGAGCATTGAAGATGAGTTTTGGATGACAAAAAGAGTGTTGTCTAGCAGCCATATCTAGACTGTGAGCAGTGGGATGAGGATGACGTAGTGCTTGGATACCTATGTCATTCTATGTACGTGATTGGTAGGACTCCTTTTGTTTTGGAAACATTTTTGTTGCAATGAGTGTACACGCAGTATGGCATAGTATAGTGGATGCCTCAGGGGGTAGCCCATTACGCTCGATGACGGAGTGATGTAGTTGATTGGGGGCCATGTTTTTCATATGAGACATTAGTAGAGGGGTATAGGACTCTGCAGCCATCTACCTGGGATATGCGCAGGGATATTGCAAAGGCACCCATGATAGAGGAGTACGCAACATTTTTGGCATTATCTCCACATCTTCATATTACCATTCCTGATGAGCCAACACCGTTACCCATGGAGGATGATATTGCTATCGGTTTTGAGGAGAGCAATGGGGATGGTACTCAGTCAGGCAATAGTACTAAGAGTGGAAGTGATGAAAGAAGCAGTGATGACAATGATGGTGGTGGTGGAGGTGGTAGAGGGGCTAGTCTAGTTAGTGTCAAACCATCATCAAGCACCCGTCGTAAGAGGCGAGTAGTGGCAGTACCATCGGTCAATCATCAAAGGTCGATTTGCAGTCTACAAACAAGTACATAATCTATAGGGGTAGTTGGTATAGGCACAAGGTTTGCTGGTACAGATGTAGACTCAAATGTAGATGCAGGCATAAGTACATGCCTAGACATTAGCATAGGTACAGGGATAGTTAGCAGTTGTTCAGACTCAGGTTGATACCTTGATAGCTGAGCGAGACAGTTCTAGACAGACTTTTGAGAGGGCACAGAAGACAACCGAGACACTACAGAGTGTAGCCGATGGTACTTTGGTTGTAGATTATATGAGAGAGGTTCTACAAGCTAGCCGAGAGGTAGAGTTTTACTAGGGTAGATATCATGATGTATTTCCTACTAATCGCAGAGTCAGCTATGCCCCATCTAGATCTGGTCGGACTTGTACCCAGATAGTTAGTGAGGGTGTGACATAGCCTCCATAAAGAGATCCCATAGATCCTGGTCCTTCTAGGGTTGGTGGTGGTACTGGTCCTGTTGGGCCTACTCATTCTGGTAGCAACAGATCATAGATGTTGTATTGTTATTCTGAGACATTCTTTTTGAGATATGATGTATACTTCAAGTTGGCTTATTTTTGATGATGTATCTTTTCTTATTTCAGACTTCATTTTATACTTGGCATTGATGATATATATATCATATGCAGTGATTTCTATTTATGATGGTTTATTATTCTATGATGTATGATTTTAATTTATGTGATGATCTAACATGTGGTGAATGATTTTATTTCATATGATGATTCTAGATGAATCCATATTCAAAATATATGATGTATGGATGTTATAATGTATGATGTTCTAAATTATTATTTATGATGTATGGATGTTATAATTTATGATGTTCGAAATGATGATTTATGATGTATGCATATATAATGATTTGCATTTATTTCAATGTGATGAACTGTATGGATGGATAGTAAATTCTTTTTATTTTAAATGTGATAATGATAATAAAATGATGATTTTGTAATGAATGATAATGGATGGATGAAAAATTATGTATGGTTTGAAAATTAATCAAATGTATATGATAGTGATGTAATGAATGATATGTGTAATGGAACATGATATAATGTTGATGGATGATAAAAACATAACTATTTGATGTAAAATGCATGAATGATGAAATGATGAAAACTTAATGATGAGATGATTCCTTCTATATGTTTTTGATGATTTTTGATTTATGTCAAGTATACTCAACCATATTTGTAGAAAATAAAATCATTAATTGGAATCCCTTATGCAACAAACACTCTGCAAATAATGAATTTATTATGAATGCAACAAACACTTTGTAGCTATATGCAAAACATTGTCATTTTAATAATACTTTGTTCTTGGTATCATCATAGAGCTTTTATTAGATGTTGAAAGTGAGTACAAGCATAAATGGTATATGTTAGACCAATGATGACCTGAGTACTACTTTCATGATTTTTGATATTGCAAGCGAGCACAAGCATCTAGGTATAATTAAACTTAGATGACCTGAGCATTCATTGCATAAACAGGTAGTGATTAATCATTTCAATGTGTGAATTTTGAATGCCATCGGTGATACATTTGCATAGCACATCCCCCAATAATTCATACATTCATATGATTAACTTATAGACATCAGAAAATAAAAAAATATCATTCTTCTTCCTTATTTCTCTAGTTTTTTTACATCATTGAATTACTCCAAAGAAATGATAATATAAATCAAAAATACAACTTATTCACTTTTAACTTAGACTGTTTCAATCATTATTCAGATTAGATCATCCATCTTGACTTTGTGATGTTTTTTTGTGATTTTCTGAGATTTTGACCAAAGATCTAACTTACTAACTTATCCTACGGGTCTTAGGGGCTAATCAAAGATTAGACTTGCCTACATTACACATGCAGAGACCACATAGTTCGATTGACACAGACTCAATATTTTGGTTTTTCTTTTCTAGACTGACTTTTTGACATGTTTTTGGATTTTCTGATATGATACGGATGTTTGATTCCCTTTTGATGGTGATTGATGTTGTGCTTTGATGTTGTTTTTGTTTTCTTTCCATACTGTTGTTTTCCCATTTAGCGAGATTGATGTTTTCCTTGCCCCCAAGCTAGAGTGAGACATGACCATGTGACATGATTTGATAATGGATGCAATGATGGAAAGACTAATAGTATTATATTATGAAATGGTAATGATTTCCAGACTAATGATCCTGATATGTATCAAAATAGATAGGAAAGCTGATTTAGAATCACATATGATGCGTGTTTCTATTTTTCACCATATGTTTTGGTTACACTCTTTTTTTTGTATATTTTTCTTTTTATCATTTTTCTTTTTCTATTTTCTGTATTTTTTTTGTATTTTTTGTTCCCAAGATGCCTATTTGCCAGGTTTTTCGTCAAGGAAACCATTTTCAAAAGTTTGATCTATGCACTAGGAAATTCAGGTATAGAAATTTCTGAGATGAATACTGTTGATAGGTTCATCAAACAAATCCCCTTCTGATGTTGATAGTTGATAAGCCCCTAACCCATACACTGATATGATGACAAAAGGACCTAACTAGTTAGGCTCAAATTTCTGTTTCTTTTCCCTATCTTATTGATTTCTTAGGTTTTCTTTTAGAACCAAATCACCAACTTGAAAAATCCTAGGTTTTACCCTATGATTGTAACTCCTTGATATTCATTGTTGATATGTTGTGAGATGATTACCAACTTGTTGACGATGCTCATACAAAAATTATAGTTTTTGCAGTTTGGATACCCTATAGTCCTCATCTGAAATGATTTCTCTAAGTGATACATAGAGTGATGGAATCTCTACTTCAATAGGTAGTATGGCCTCTGATCCATATACCAAGGCATATGGTGTTTCTCTTGTTGGTGTTCTGATACTGGTTCTATAGGCCCACAATGCAGGATTGAGTTGAATATGTCAATCACGTCCAACATCGTTTACTGTCTTCTTGAGGAATTTTAGAATTGTTTTGTTAGAGGCCTCTGCTTGGCCATTTCCTTATGGATAGTACGGTGTTGAGAAATGATGTTGGATATGGAACTTTTCACACAATTCTTGAACATCTTGGTTTTTGAAAGGCTATCCATTATCAGTGATAACAGATTGAAGAATTCCATACCGACATATTATATAATTCATGATGAAAGATGATATCTGCTTCCCCGTGATCATTGTAAGAGGCACTGATCCTATCCATTTTATGAAATATTCTATAGTTGTTATGATGAACTTGTGTTCATTGGATGAAGAGGGATTTATTTTTCCTACCAGATCTAGTCCCCATTGAAAAAAAGGCCATGTTTATGTGAAGGGATGTAGTTCCTATGCTAGTGCATGAATCAAATTACTGTGAACTCGACACTTTTGACATTTCCTTACCAACTGCTAATATTATTTATCCATGCATGGCCAGTAATATCCTAAACAAAGGAGTTTCTTTGCTATAGTTATTCCACTTGAATGAGTTCCACAAATACCCTCATGAACTTCACATAAGGTCATCTTAGATTCTTCATGTTCAAAACATCAGAGTAAGGTACCATCAAGACTTCGACGATAAAGGATGTCAGCGATTAAAGTATGCTGGGAGGATTGGTGGATAAAATTACTTTTTTGGTTCCTGGAAAGATCTAGAGGGAGGATGTTGTCTTTCAGGTACACAAATGCTTTTTCACAGATGGAGATTTCAATGGTCTCTAGATGGCATATGGCATTGGATTCCGAACTATTATAATAAGTACATGGTACTTTTTCTACCTTAAACTCATAACAACCTCATTTCTCTGGAAACTATAAGAGTGAGGCAATTGTTGCCATGACATGTACAGCTTTGTTCTCTGCCCTTGGAATTTGATCAAATTTGATGTTGACAAAAAACTACTTTAGATCATTTATTTTCTGCTTGTAAGGCATCAACTTTTCATCCTTGGTCTAATACTCGTCATTTACTTGATAAATTACTAGTTGAGAGTTTCCATATACTTGTAGGGTATATGATCCTCCATTCAATTGCTATCTTGACCCCAATGACCAATGCTTCATATTCTGCCACATTATTTGTACACTGAAACATCAGTCTATATGATTTTGGAATGGTGTGTCCCTGGGGATTGATGAACAAAATATCTACTCTAGATCCTCGCTATGTGTATGATCTATCAAAATATAATATCCATTGTTATGGCATCACTGTCAGAATGTTTGCATCAGGAAACTCCATGGTCATGGGTCGGTCATCTAGTAAAGGAGCCTCCACCAATTTTTTGGTCATTGCTTGACCCTTGATGGCTTTTCTATCCACATATTGAATATAAAATTCACTTAATAGCATGGCCCACTTGGCCAGTCTACTTGTTAAGGTAGCTTTACTGAGTAAATAGTTTAAGGGGTTGATCTTTGCTATTAACCTGATTGTATGGGTTAGCATATAATGTATCAGCTATAGAGTAGCAAACACCACTGCTAGACATGATTTCTCTATGAAAGTGTAATTTATTTCATAGCCATTTAATTTGTTGTTGATATAGTAGATGGCATGGTCCTTTCCTTCATAATCCTCCTATTCTAATAATGCTCCCAAAGATATATATGTTGTTGCAATGTACAATATCAGACGTCTTCCTTCGGTTGGTGGCATGAGAATAGGTGGTTACATTAGATATTGTATTATTTGATCGAACGTTGTCTCACATCCATTATCCCATTTGAAAACAACATTTTTATGCAAAAGGTGATTAAATGGATGAATTTTATCCGCTAGCTCGGAGATAAATCTCTTGATCAATTGGAGACTTCCCTATAGTGATCTGAGTTGACTGATATTTCTAGGAGGCAAAATTTCCATTATTGCCTTGACTTTCACTGGATCCACTCCAATGCCCTTTTCTAAGATAATGTACCACAATAGTTTCACTGATGTGACCCCAAAGACACACTTCTTAGGGTTTAACCTAAAATTGAATTTCTCTAGCCATGTGAATATTTTTCTCAAGATATGTAGATTTCCTTCCCTTGTACAATATTTTTCCAGAATATCATCCACGTAATCCTCCATGAAGGTGTGCATCATATCATGAAAGAATGTTGTCATTTCTCTTTGATAGGTGGCTCCTGCATTTTTCAGACCAAATGGCATGACATTCCAGCAGAAGGTTTCCCATGGACATGTAAATGCAGTCTTTTCTTGATCTTCTGGATCTATTTTTATTTTATTATATCCGGAAAAACCGTCCATGATTGACAATATGGCATGCCCTGCCATCAAGTCCACAATGATGTCTATATTTGGTAATGGAAAATCATCCTTTGGGTATGCTTTATTTAGGTCCTTGAACTCCGTACATATCCTGATGCTATTGTCTAGCTTTGAAAAGGTAAAATGTTTGATATCCACTCAGCGTAGTCAATAGACCTTATGAATCCAGCATCTAGCAATTTATTTAACTCAGTCTTTACCATTAATGTGATATGAGGATGCATTTTTCTTTATTTTTGCTTCACAAGCTTGATTCATGCAGGTAAAGACAAATGATGGATGAGTAGATTTGGATCCAAGCCTCGCATATTAGAATATGACCAAGAAAAGTTGACACTTCTTTCCTTAAAGAATTTGATGAATTCTAGTCTTTCTTGATCTGTCATGGATTCTACCAGATGTACGATTTTTCTTTTTCTTTAGTGCCCATGTTAACAGACTGTGCTGGTTCTACCAGAACTAATGAGTGCTCATGATAATGTTATGAAAGAGTTTAAAATCTCCCATCTTTTAGTGCCTCTGAGAGGTTTTCACCATTAGATATGTTCTTTATTTTTTATTTTTCTAGATCTAATGCTGTCGTGGAATGGTTTTCACCATTAGAACTATTATCCGTGTTTTTACTTTTGCAACTAGAAGATTTGACACCCTCCTACCGAGTCGAGTTTTTATGAGTATTATGTATAGAACTCATACCAAGATCATCATGACATAGGAAATTTATGATGGCATCATCATTTATAAATGTGGGTACAATCAAAGGTTCGATAAGTTCCCAGTCAATAAGTTCTAGATGGATTAATGGTATGAGGTCATCGGATTCATTTAGGTTCATGGATGTTAGGGTTAGGAAAACTATTTTTTCATAGTTGTTATTTGGAATATCAAGGTCAATAATGGTACCTTCTTTGAGATCATCTAGTTCACTTGATGTATGTTCATCCCCACTCGATTCATCGATATTTAGTGATCCTAATATGAATGGTCTAGACCTAGAGATTTGTCCCTTCTCATGCATAGGTGCATATTGTTTTATTACATCAATTTTAATGTCAGAGTAAGATACATCAAAACATAGATCCCACTCATATTTATTTGAATCCAATTCAGGGCTATCTATAAGCTAAAGGATTCTTTCTGCAACCTTCCTTGTCAACTCCTATTTTTATTTTTCAGAGTATCCTAGTCTCGTCTTCTCTTTTGATTGGAGAGTGAGGGGTTGAATAGGCTCAATTATTCCTTCCTTTCTTAAACCAACAAGTCCTTGTCCCTCATAACCCATTTTTTCTATGATAGCTTTCCCTTTGCCATATTTTTCTATATTGATATTGACATTCTTGATGCTACTATTTTATGTCAATGGTTCTTCATCTTTGTATAACCAATCAAGGATTGCTTTGTTGTCTGATTTATCCTCTATGGTACTAGATTTTACAAATCTATCTTCAAGAATATCAGGTAGTGATGTTTGATGTTTGATCATGGATGGTTGGCCATATGTTTTTGGAGATGGCATTAACTCTAAAAGATTAAGTGATTGCTCCATAGAATATTCCCCCATTCCCTTGTCTATCAACTAGACCTTCTCTTGAAATTTCTGTGATAATGAAGTTTGGGGATCTGAATTGTTTGTTAATTGAATGTCAACAAGACTTGTATCTTTTGATTTATCCTTCTTCTCTACCCATTTGGTGATGATATTTGGACATTTTTCTTCATCTGATGACCTTGAACTAGATGCTTCCTGATTGTGAGGCACAAAGGTATCTTGAGAGTTTCTAAGTGTGTCACAATGCTGAGGGTGATTATTATCGGTAGATAAAGTCACCTCCTATCCATTTACTAGGAACTTTAAGCATTTGTAATATGTGGAAGGTACTACTTGCATTTCATGGATCTAGGGACGTCCTAAGAGTATCTTGTAAGTTAACTCTTTTTCCAGTACTTGACATGCTATGTGTTTCATCACTGGTCCCACTTGGATGGGTAACACAATTAGTCCCTTTGAAGATCTCTCTTCGTCATCATATTCTTTTATGGTCATTTTCCTTCGAGAATCAATAGCATCATCGGAATACCCTAGTGCATGGATTAACTTCAGAGTGCAAACGTTCAAACCAACTCCCCCATCTATTAAGACTCTTTTGACATGATGATTATGGATCAAGAATTTGATATGGAGTGTGGTGTTATGGGGATGATTGAGAGAGACATCATCCTATTCAAAGAATGATAGACAATGTGGGGTATTCAAATGCCCCACCATAGCTTGGAATTGTAAAACATCTAAATTTTTCAGTACCGTAGTTGCAACTAGTGCTTGTTCTAGAACCTCCTTATGTGATGGAGATAGTTTGAGGAGTTCTAGTATTGATATCTATGCTAGAATTTTTTGAAGCTTATCGACAATGTTGTAATGAGATGGAGGTGGATATGAGTTTTTAAACCCAACTCCCTTTAACACTACCTTGGATTGCCTCCTTGTCATTAGATTTGTTGGTTGATAGTCCCGTCATTCTCTAATTTTTATAACATTTATTTGATTTTTCAGGGACTTGTATGCTTGGGAGAAAATCCAAAGGGGTAGTGTCATTGGTATCTTGTTTTTTTATGTTATGACCAATGGTATGATCACTCTCTACTTCGGTAAAACAAAGGATTGTTTTATCGTAGATATGATTGATATTTTTACCTTTGTTGTTCGTAAAAGATGATGCTCCTTTGTCATAGTTTGGTAAAGCGTCCTTGAAGGCTGAATGATCATTATTATTTTGGGGTCCCTCTATATACACCTTGTTATTTTTGATCAAATCTTGAACTGTGTTTTTTAATTCCATGCAATCATTAGTTTTGTGGCCTTTATTCTTGTGGAAGTTGTAGTAATTTGAGTCATTCCACCATGGTGGTTTGACCTTTTCATCCTGGAATCTTACTTCCCGCATAGTGATAAGACCACTAGTGACTAGTTCTTTCATCGATGATTCCAATGTTTGGCCTAAAGGTGTAAACCTATGCCAGTTTGATGGTTTTTGGTAAGATTATGATTTTTTCATTTCATTGTTATTAATGACATTTGACTTGACGATTTGATCATTGTTTTGATTTATTTTTGAAGTAGATGCTATCAAGTTGAAAACTCGTTTGGCATTTTGTAAATCACTTTCCATTTCTTTTGTAGTCATATTTCAGTTCTTTTGCCAAAATTTTGGTTTATCACTGCTAGGGTACTGATTTGAGGAGTTTGTGTTATTTGATTTGTCATTCAAATGTTTAATAACCCCCTCTTTTTACTAATGCTTCTTTAATCTTAAGGCCATTTTCTATCACCTTTTCAAAAGTAGGAGGACATTGCAATTAAAGTCTATAACTCATCTCCTCCATCAAGTTGTCAATGAACAACTCCATTTTCTCTTCCTCAGGAATGGATCAAGGATATCTAGCGAACAGTCATCGCCATCTTTGTAGAAAGGACAAGAATGTCTCCCCTTTGTTTTTTTTTAGGTTATATAGATCCTTTATCGTAGCATTGTGTTGGATGTTAAAAGACTATTGGGAGATAAACCTATTGACAAGTTCCTCAAAAGTCCTGATACCTAGTTGTAATTTTGAAAACCATTCCATACATGAACCTCCCAAGCTTCTTGGGAAAACTCTAGGCTCGTGGTTTTAAATTCCCAGATATGATTGATTGGATATGTCCATCCATTGTATTTGTCATACTTGGGGAATTCACAGTGTCTATGAAAAGGTATCATATCAATTGTTGAGTCTAAAGGATGAGGACAAATGCCTTGTACTGCATACCTTTTGGTACTCCCTTTTGTCATATATTGTATTTGTTGTTGTAAGATTTGCATTTGGGATGTTAAAGCAACAACTAGATCTATTGCTTGTGTGGGTTGCTGTATTTCAGTCTCACTTGTTCTAGGTGCTTCTTTTAGATGATTTACATCAAAGTCCTTAGGAAGTTTAGCACATGATTCAATCAACATTAAGAGATATTTCTCCATGTCTTGTTCTAAGATCTTTTCCATGAATTTATGGAATTTGGGATCTTGTTGGGCTGTTTGAATGTCCTCTTGAGTTATTTCATTCTTATCATTTTGATGCAGACTGTTCCAGGGATTTTCTTTTGCCATTGTATGTGATGTTTCAAGTTCTTGTTCTAAGAGTCTATTTTTGTGACCTAGTGTAGATTGGAATACAAGTTTTTGTTCCTTCTTCCAAAATTTTATCTTCCATGTTGGAAATTTCAAGTGAATTTTTAACAAAGTCAAATAAGATGATAGATCTCATTGATAAGACTAGGCTAAAAATGTGATTACTATACCTTGTTTCATGATAAAGGATGATAATATCTTGATGATGAAAATTCAGCCTAATAATTTATTGTGTTTGATTTGACACTTTTGATTTGCAAGATTTGTGTTTCAATTGATAAGAGTGGAAACTTTTATGAACCTATCTGATTTTGGTTTCTAGATAGTGATTCTAATAAAAAGATACTTGTGTTCTGATAAAAATTTGTGGATAAATGACAAACAGACTGACTGGTATGATTTGGAACTCTCTTTTTTGAAAGCGCTAAAATAGATTTTAGGGGTGCTAAAATAGGTGATGGAAGTGTTATTTCATAGAATTGCTATCTTTACAGATGTGCTAAAACAGTGCTCGAAAGCGTTGAAAAAGGTGATGGAAGTGCTATCTTTACAAATGCACTAAAACAGTGCCCAAAAGCACTGAAAAAGATGATAAGGAGTTATTTGATGGAAGCACTAGAATAATGACTGTAAGTGCTAAAACAGTGCCTGGAAGTGCTATTTTATGAAAGCACTAAAACAAGTTTCCAGAGCGCTAAAAACAGGACTTTTAAGACTCCCTATTGTAAAACTTGACTAGGCCTTGTGGCATATTCCATCATGGGTTGTGAAAAATAGGATTGACGTATATGTTGACTACGGTTGTGATATTGTGTGAGAGCTCTCCTTTCAAAGAAAGCTTGTGAATATAGTGGTTCTATAACATAATCAAGATTATGACCTCTAGCAAACTTGTGATATCTATGAATGAAAGTTCTATGTTGTAAAAAGATCTTTCGATTCTGATATAGAAAATATCTTCTTCTTAAATTATCCTCATAACTGAGTGGTCTCTTGGGTTTGGTGATTTTGATTTCTCTCTTGACAAACGTGGTTTACTTCCACTTTCGAATCATGAATTTATTGACCTGATTTGACTTCTTATTTTTTAGATGATCTTTTATCTGATATTAATGATTTTGTGAAAACACAGCAAGCAAATTATAGAATAATGGTTTTAATCTGAATAGATAGTGTGTATTCAAGAACCACGAATGATCCTTATTGATTTTCATTGGTCACTTTGACAAATGTACACAAATCAGACAGACTCACACTTAAGGTCAAATAGGTCATCATTATACTCAACAGCCCACATCTTAAAACTGCATTGACACACATAGCCGTGTCACCCCTAGAGAGGGAGCTCATGTTTTTTCATTTCCAAGTGCATACTCAGAGTTTCATTTCTCATCCTCTGAGAAAACAGTCCTTGGAAATTATTTGGTGAGTGTCTTGGGGGCATATTCTTCTCTCCCCTTGCACTATGAGTTTGAAAATGTTTGGTTACTGACTTGCTGGGATACTACTCTATGGTTCATAGTTAGGGCTTCCGTGTGGTGCAGCAATTGATAAACTCCCTCAGGAGACCTCCCAATCTTTAGAAAAAAGATTTTGGGGATGGTTATCTTTCTCACTACCATCAAGTTAGACTTTTATCAACAACTTGCATTTTGATTAGAGTGGGTTGGAATCCTTGGCTTTAGGCATTCTCACTTAGGTCATTCCCATAGGGTGAGTACATTTTGCAACTATGACAGGCCTTCTAAAGGTTTTAACAAAAGCATAAATTTGCATGAAAATAAGGATGAGTCTGGCACTTTGATCGCCCAGTTAAGGGGAGAGGATAAGCCTAATCACCACACAAGCACAACTTATAAATTATTTTGTTTTAAGCCCAAAAAGAAAAAAATTCTAATCTATGTGAAGATTTTTCTTCACAAAAATCTTGATGATCTTTTTAACTGATACTACAAAAGTGTGATGGCTACCTTATGATTGACAAATTTTTAAACCAAATGACTATCCTAGGATTGGTTCATTTTAGACTAACTATATAAAAATTAAATTATGGCCGCGGTCACGTTGAATCCAGTTTGAATTTACAAAAGCGCTAAAATAGTTGACTAAAGCGCTATAGTTTTTACCTGATGCACTAAAATAGAAAGCCCTGAAACATAGCACTGAAGCGCTAGAGTTTTCCATAGAAGTGCTAAATCACCTTTTTCTAGAAATGGGTGACCGATGCGTCGAAACAAGTCATGGAAGCGCTAGAGTTGAAAGCACTAAATTTTTTGACGGATGCGCTATAGCATCATGGAAGCGCTGAAATAGAACACCGAAGTGCCATATTTTTCCACGGATGTGCTATAGTTTTTGCAAAAGTGCTGAAACAAAACATGCCAGAAACCTGTGTGACACTTTTCAAAAAAAAATGATAAAAATATGGGGTTAAGGCCCCATGGTGGCCACCAAATTGTAAGTGTGAATAAGGTATAAAGCAATAAAATGCTTCTTAATGAAATATTGCATCAAATATTAAGCTAATTAATCAATTCAAAGCATCTCATTGTCTCCTATATTCAAATATTTATTAAGTTATGTGCTCTCATATTTAAATAACACAATGATTGTTAAAATGACAATCTAAAAAACAAAATGATGTTGATGGAAATTATGTGAAGCTAATATGATAATACTAAATGATAAAAGAAACTAATATAGCATGGATTGACATGAAAACTAATAAATTCAGCTATAGGAGACAACCATGATTGTGAAATCTTGAATGTTGGATGTTGGACGCTTGGATGTTGAATGCTTGATGCTTGATGCTTGATGCTTGATGAATTCCTGTAGAGTAAACTTGATAACCTGGGATCTTTTTCTTGGTTGAATGAAGTTTTATGTATAGATTTCTTGGCTGTAGAAATGCACAAGGATGGCAAAGAGAG